>JAAALK010000290.1:38277495-38661151 GCA_019279435.1 Zizania palustris
TCTTATGGCCGGTCGCGTCGCGGGTCAAGGGGTGCTGCATATGCTTCATGCCGCGGGGTGCGACCACCTTCGGGCTGCGACCTCCGTGACCCCAGTGGCCTTCGGGGGTCCGTACTTGGTGACGCCTCCGGGCGAAGTCCGTGGGGCTTGGCGGCGGCTGCAGGAACCTTGGAAGGAGCAAGGCTGCGAGGCAGTCCTTGACCTCATGAAGGCCCTTCGACAACGCCGGTTCAAGGGGCCCGCTGACTCGGACAAGCCTCCGACCTCGACGCCTCCGCCTCCGCCTCCGAAGGTGTAGATCTCCTTAGGCTTGCTTGTAATACCTAGCTGTAGGCTTTTGTAAAAACTTATCAGTTTATTAATATGAATGGGGGTTTTTTATACCTGCCCAGGCTCAGCCTTCGAGCATAGACCTCGAAGTCCTCGAGGACTCTGAAGGGCTTCGACAACTGTGGGCGATTCTTGAAGTAGCTAGGTCCGAAGGTCCCCCTCGGTTTAAGCTTCCGAGGGGGCCTAGGGGCGAAGCCATCTCCGAAATAGCTCAGGACTTGCTAGCCGCTGTGAAGGCGGAGCCCCTTCAGAACCCCTTACCTTTGCCTTCGCGAACGGTGTTAGCGAGCGACGAAGCCCTAGACTTTTCTGCCTTTGACACGGCCTCGCCTGCTTCGCGAACTTGGAGCAACCTGCAGAGCGGAAGTCGAAGCCTGTGGGCTTCGGAGCCTGGACGGGCCGGTCGAGGGAGAGCGGGCTCCGACGAGGCAACGTCCAGCCGAGGGGGCCCTGGCCGAAGAAGGGGCAAGCGAGGGTCGGGGGCTCGCACACGGTTCTTCTTAGGCTTAGATACAGATTATACGTAGTTTGGTTTCCGAAGTATGTCTGTAACACACTTCTCAACATACAATGAATCGAGCTTGTTATCTTTGCACACTTTGCCTGTATGCTTCGTGTTGTTTGGCTTCGAACGTTTTAGCTTGCTACGCTCGTACTGCGCATTACACTCGCACACCTCGCATACATTCTTCCCCCCTTTTGCTCGTGGCAGTTAGGGACTCAACCGTTGCTGGTGCGGGCAAAAAATAAACATGCGAAGGGGTGCGCCTTTTCGGCGGCTTCGGATATCTGGATTTGTACCGAGCGAGGGCCTCTTACGGGCTCCGAACGCATCAATTTGGTGCGAAGCAAGGTTTCCGCATACCCAATTAGAGCGAAGAATGCTTCGGCATGCCGGGGTTTGGATGCTGTGCGTGAGCGGGGCTCTGAAACGCACTTAGATTATGGCGAAGTATGACTTCGAGACGCTTAGGCGTATAGTATATGAGCACGCGAAGCCAGGCTTCGGAGCGTGTTTAGATACCGAAGCAAGGCTTCAGAACTTGGTCCTGTAATGAGAAGGATATTTGGTGTGGATTCACCGAACCTGTGATAATGTGAGCCACCTTCGGCTCTGAGCCACCTTCGACTCTGGATCACCTTCGACCTTGGGATGCTTCGGGTGCGGAGCCCGGAATCCCTGGACGCGTCGGGCCAGTGGCCCGGAGTCCTTTTAGCCCACTGCTACGGGCCCGGGGGCACTGTGTAGCCTTCGGAGGGGTACTCCGGGTTTTATAAAGCGAAGCAAGACTTCGGTTTTAAATAAGGCGAAGCGTAGCTTCGGGTTTAAATAAGACGAAGCATGGCTTCGGTTTTTGAACAAGGCGAAGCGTGGCTTCGGTTTTTGAACACGGCGAAGCATGGCTTCGATTTTTGAGCAAGGCGAAGCGTGGCTTTGGTTTTTGAACACGGCGAAGCATGGCTTCGGTTTTTAAGTAAAGCGAAGCATGGCTTCGAGCTTATGTTAATGTAACTGCAGATTGGTGCATCGAAGTAAGGCTTCGGGCGGTACTTACCTTGTAGCCCTCGGGCTCCGATGACCTTTGAAACGTGGAGCGGAGCCCCTTGCCGGAGAGTGGGCTCCGGTATGCGAAGGATGGAGGAAGGCGAAGGTGGCCTTCGATCTGCCCTCGAAGCCCCTTGCCGGAGGGTGCGCGAAGCGAGAGAGCCTCGATGCTCCCCCCTCGGGCGCACTTCGGGTTGCAGGCAGTGGTAGAGAACTTAGCTTCTAGGACTAAGGTCCCCACGGACGGCGCCAACTGTTGGAACAATTGCGTTAGTTCCAGCAGGTTTTTCTGTGGTGGAGTATGATATGGAGAATGAACCTCGATGGGTTCTTACAGGGAGAGATAGGGTTTATACTGGTTCGGGCCTCCCCTAGGGGATAATAACCCTACGTCCAGTTTGTAGTGGATTCGGCATGGTGTGCCTTGATGTGGAGAGGATAATTCCAGGGTCTCATGGCCCCCTGGAGCATGTGTCCCGTTATAAGGGCTTGGCCCTGCTTTTATAGGCACGCAGGCCAGAGGAAAAGACTAGAATGCCCCCCTATGAACCCTTGGTTCATAGGGGCAGAGAGGGGAAAAGGAGCTTAGCTACGGTACAAAAGGTGCCAGACAACTTTACAGCTTTACTGGCATGTCAGGCTGCGCCAGGCTTTGACCAGCTAAACGACACTCCAGGGGCGGGGGGCCCCGGTATGGACTTGGCTCCAGAGGACGGCCTCCGGACTTGGCTCCGGAGGGCGGCCTCCGGGCTCGGCTCTCGGGGGGCGGCCTCCGGACTTGGCTCTCGGAGGATGGCCTCTGAACAGGACTCCGGAGGGTGGCCTCCGGGCTTGGCTCTTGGAGGATGGCCTCCGAACTGGACTCTGGAGGGTGGCCTCCGGACTTGGCTTCTGGAGGGTGGCCTCCGGACTTGGCTCCCGGAGGGTGGCCTCCGGACTTGGCTCCCGGAGGGTAGCCTCCGGGCTTGGCTCCTGGAGGATGGCCTCCGAACTGGACTCCGGAGGGTGGCCTCCGGACTTGGCTTCCGGAGGGTGGCCTCCGGACTTGGCTCCCGGAGGGTGGCCTCCGAACTGGACTCCGGAGGGTGGCCTCCGGACTTGGCTTCCGGAGGGTGGCCTCCGGACTTGGCTCTCGGAGGATACACTGGGACCTGCAAACAATACTTAGGGAGAAAGCAGGCTCCGACAGTACCTGACTCTGGGCCGGAGGCTGTCGGAGGCTGACGTCATTTGGCCTCTGTTTAAGGGAAGCATATTTCCCCAACAGATTTGGTTGTCAATGCACTCATCAAGGGGGAGATTGAGAAACCAAGGGTTGGTTTCGGTGTTTTGTGATGAGTGATTGACAGGCTTTTTACCCTCTGTTCGAAGGGTACCTCCGAAGGGGCTTCGGAGGTGGTACCTCCGAAGGGTGTTCGGAGGTGGTTTCACCGAAGGGTGTTCGGTGTTTGCTTGCTGCAGCTGTTGCAGCGGAGTGTGCTCGTCGGAGGGGTCCGACAGTACGCGATGACTGGGTTCGTACCGTAGGCTTCGGTACTTTGGGCGGTACACCGGAGTGTGTGCCGGAGGTTGCTAACCCGGAGAGGTCTCCGGAGTACTGGATACACTTGTCTGCTTGTCTGTGGTGCGCAGGGACTTCGGAGGCGACGGACAAGGTTCGAGTCAGGTGAACCTGGGTCGAGCGGGAGGCTTGATGCCAGGGGAGCGGGGAGCTCCGTCACGGTGGCTGCGAAGGTGGTCCGGGTCGGTCCTCGGGTCGAGGCGTGCCAGGTGAAGGCAGAGAGTGCGGAGCGTGGCTCCGACTGAAGGTACTCCGAGATAAAGTCCTCGGAGGTGAGGCACTTCGAAGTTACTCCGGATGGAGTGACTTCGGAGTTGGATGGAACAAGTCCTCTACGGAGGCAAGGTGTTCGAAGTGTGCTCCGGAGGGAGACATTCGAAGGTACCCGACGAAGGTCTCAGAAGTCGAGGCGCATCGAAGGCATGGTCCGGGTGAGGCTCGTCGAGGAGTGTGCTCGGGGAGAGGCACTGCGACGAAGTGCTCATGGAATGCTTCATGCGGAGGCCTTGGACGAAGGAGGGACTTCGAAGGGTGGTACTCCGAAGGTGGAGCTTCGGAGGGTGGAAGGCTTCGGAGCGAGGCTAGCTTCGGAGCAAGGTTGACTTGAGGTACTTCGGCCTGCATGGCTTCGGTACACGGACTGACGGAGTTCGAACTGGGTGAAGCTGCGAAGCCGTGGTGATCCACTCCGGAGGTGTTGGTGCGAAGGCCCAAGAGCTTTGACGGCTTCGGCTCAAAACCGTCACTGTATCGAAGGTCATCTTCGGCGAAGCAAAGGCCACCAGGCTCAAGGCTTCTCGCCGAAGCTTCCGCACCCTCGCGTGCGAAGGGAGGCTGCAGAAAGTCAAAGACTGCAAAGGCTGACACTGTCTGCTCTGCAAAAAGCTGACACTGTCCCCTCTGCAAGGCTGACAGAGAAGCCTCCAGAATAAAGGTGGGCTACCTTTTGTACCCCTTAGTTCTGTAGAGACAAATCTTTTGTAAACCCTAGGGGCAGTGTAGTCATTTCCTTTGGGTGAACTTTGGGCTATAAATATGGGGGCTCGGTAGGTAACATTTAACACATTGAGCATTTACTGTTGAGCTCCTGTAGCCACACTTCGATTGTAATACATCCAGAGAGTTCATTTTCTGTGTTCCTTGTTCAAGCGGCGAAGCCCTGCTTCTTTGTGCTTTTTCTTGAGCTCGCGTTGCATACCTCGCCTGTTGTTGTGCACCGAAGCCTGTTGTGGCGAAGGTTGTTTTTCTAGCGAAGTGTGTTTTGTCAGTGTGCATTCGCTCTGTGTAACAGGAGGCATGACCTCGCCGCTTACTAGCGAAGCCCTGATTGTTGCCCGTTTTGCTTCTTGTGTCGAAGCCCTTAGTTTAGTCCAGTTGTGTGTGTAGACCTTCGTGTACGAAGCCCAGCACCAGTTGCTGCCGCCAAGTACTTGGTCGAAGTCCTCAGAGGGCTGTCCACTCTTGCGAAGGGTGAAGTGCGAAGCCTGCTCTAAGCACCCTGTGTGCGGAGCCTGCACTGACTTAGCAGAGTAGGTTTTCGAGGGTTGTAAGTGGAGCGAAGTCTTCTTGGCTTCGAACTTTTGCTCCTCCGAAGCCTGTGTTCGAAGGTGTCGAAGTACCTCCGAACCAGACCTTCGAAGGTAGCGTTCGAAGCCTGTTCCGCAGAAGACAGAACTGAAACCGAAGGCTAGTTTTTAGCCCGAATTTTTAAAAGCTCCCATTCACCCCCCCTCTGGTCGCCGTTTCCGGTCCAACACATGTAACAGATAGCAAAAACATTCAGCTTACACATGCTAGTTACCAGAAGCAATGGTGATCATGTTTCAAGTTTTAAAGCATAAAAGCCATGCATATGACAGATATCAGACATATCAAGTGAACTAAACTAAAGCATGATCATTGACAAGTATTCAAAAGCATGTACCAACTAGAATAAGTAAAGCAGTTCAATCATATAACAGAAGCAACTCTAAGGTGTGATATGTGAATATGCATGATATGAACACACACAAAAAGACTCAAGAAAAGAGTAAAGAAGAAAGAAAATTGACGCAAAATATCCTAGAAAGGATACACAACACCCAAATCCCCTCGTAAACGCTCAAAGGTAGACTGATCTAGGGGTTTGGTGAAAATGTCAGCCAACTGATGATGGGTATCAACATGAACAAGGTCAATGACACCTTTCTCATATTGATCCCGTAAAAAGTGAAAGCGCACATCAATGTGTTTGGTTTTTGAATGGAGACAAGGGTTTTTCCCTACACTAATAGCACTGGTGCTGTCGCAAAACAGTGGAACCCTGGTAGGAAAGAACAACCTAAAATCTCGCAAAGTGGAACTCATCCAAACCAACTGTGAGCAGCAGCTAGCAGCAGCTACATACTCAGCCTTAGTGGTCGAAAGAGCAACTCCAGATTGCTTTCGAGAAGACCAAGAGACAAGAGAAGAACCAAGAAACTGGCAAGTACCGGAAGTCGACTTGAGATCCAACCGGCACCCACCAAAATCGGCATCCGAAAAGCCAGATAAATCGAGAGATGATGAAGCTGAATAGAAAAGACCAAGATCGGGCGCATAAGTGAGATACCTGAAGATGCGCTTGACAGCCTGCCGGTGAGACGCGCGTGGTGAAGACTGAAAACGCGCGCAAAGTCCCACGGCGAACTGAATGTCCGGTCTGGTCGCCGTCAAATACAACAGCGAACCGATCATCCCTCGAAACTCTCTTTCGTTGACCTTGACGCCACTCTCATCCTTGTCCAGACCCCCGGAAGTGCCTATCGGGGTCATCTGCGGCTTTAATTCACCACCAAAGTCAAATTTCTTAAGCATGTCATGAGTGTACTTACCTTGGTGGATGAAGGTGTCGTCCTTGGTTTGCTTGATCTGGAGCCCTAAGAAATACTTGAGCTCACCCATAAGGCTCATCTCAAACTCACTGTGCATCTGCTCAGAAAACTTGGACACAAGAGAGTCAGTAGTACCACCAAAGATAATATCGTCCACGTAAATCTGAGCGACTAAGAAATCTGAAGCATCTCTGAGTAAGAAAATAGTTTTGTCCACAGAACCCATCACAAAGCCCTTCCCCAACAAAAATTGCTTTAACCGGTCATACCAAGCCCTGGGGCTTGCTTCAACCCGTATAAAGCTTTGTGCAACTTAAAAACATGTCGAGGAAACTTATGGTTCTCAAAACCGGGGGGCTGCCTAACATAAACTTCCTCCTCTATGAACCCGTTCAGAAAAGCACTCTTAACGTCCATTTGAAAAAGCTTAAAACTCTTCGAAGCGGCAAAAGCTAAGAGAATACGAATGGACTCAAGACTGGCAACAGGGGCGAAAGTTTCTTCAAAATCAATACCCTCTTTCTGGCAAAAACCCTGGGCAACTAATCGAGCCTTGTTGCGCACCACAACCCCATCTTCACCTTGTTTGTTTTTGAACACCCACTTGGTGCCTATGGGGTTGCATCCTGGTGGCAGCTCAACTAGTGTCCAAACCCGATTACGGACAAAGTTCTCAAGCTCTTCTTCCATAGCATTAATCCAATTAGAGTCAGAAAGAGCATGAGAAACATCTCTGGGCTCAAAAGATGCAACAAAAGCAGATTCAGCAAACACAGCAAGAGAAGCATTAGATGAACGCAAAGTTCTTTCAGTCAAGTCACCAATTATGAGCTCTGAGGGGTGATCACGCTGAACTGCTCGGGATCCTTGGTGATCTGAAGTCACCTCACCGAAGTCAGCAGCTGGCACCTCTGGACTCGACTGAGGGGGCTCGATCGTAGTGGAAGAAGTGATCAGAGGTCCACCCTCATCCTCAGTCGAAGTCTCAGAAGGTGTGGGATCTGCAGGGGTGCAGAAGGTCCACCCTCATCAACAGCTGGAGTATCCTCATCTTCCTTGAAGATGGACTCTCCGAGCTCATCATCACCAGAAAGCTCAAAAGAAGGAGTTGAAAAGGGCAAGGACTCATCAAAAGAAACCTCACAAGTCTCGACAAGCAGCTGGGATTCAAGGTTCCAAACACGGAAGCCTCGAGAATGCAAAGCGTATCCAAGAAAAACACCATCCCAGCAACGAGACTCAAACTTGTCCAAATGCCCTCCCTTCTTGAGCACAAAGCACTTGTAGCCAAACGCTCGCAAGTGACTCACCTTGGGCTGTCTACCAAACCGCAACTCATATGATGTCTTACCAAGGTAAGCTCTAAGAAAAATGCGGTTGGCAAGATAGCAAGTCGTGTTCATGGCTTCAGCCCAAAAACATCTAGGATTCCTGTGCTCATCGAGCATTGTCATGTCCATCTCGACTAGCGTGTGGTTCTTTCGTTCCACAACGCCGTTCAGGGGGGAGTGTAAGGAGAAGAAAACTGATGGTCCAGACCCTGATCACTACAGAAGCTGACGAACTGAGAGTTCTTGAACTCAGAGCCGTTGTCGAAGCGAATTGCTCGCATCCGACCATTGTTCTCATTCTTCAGCTTCAAAATCAGGTCATGAACAAACTGAAATGTTTCATCCTTAGACTCCAAAAAGAAAACCCACGAGAATCGAGAGAAGTCGTCAACAATTACAAGTGCGTACCACTTCCCACCGACTGAACGTATCCGAGCTGGACAAACAGTGTCCAAGTGTAAAAGCTCGCCCGGATACGAAGTCATCACCTGAGTCACAGGTGAGTGAGAAGCGGCAACCATTTTCCCATGACGACAGGGATGACAAACTAGATCTTTCTCCATTTTAAGCTTGGGCAATCCTCGGATGAGGTCCATAGAGCTTAACCTGACTAGCAGATCAAAACTCAAATGGCCTAACCTCCTATGCCACTTCCAGAGCTCAGAAGAAGATCCAGCTATCAAACAACGAGAAGGGCCAAAAGAACTAGAGAAGTCAATTCGAAAAACTTTACCAAAGGGTAAAATCTGGCAAACCAAAGACCCTCTAGAGTCAACCACAGAAGAGTTGCCCTTCCTAAAACGCACCTCCAAACCATCCTCAAGAAGTTGCAAAACAGAAATCAAATTGAAGTTCAAGTTTCTAACCAAAGCAACATTCTTCAAAGAGAAATGATCTGAAATGCGAATAGAGCCAATGCCACTTACTTTCCCTTGACCACTGTTCCCGAATGTGATGTACTCTTTGGAGCTCGGGGGAGTGAGACTGGAGAACCATCTGCGATGTCCCGTCATGTGGCGAGAACATCCTGAGTCCATGATCCAAACATCCTCCAGTCCCCGATCCTGCACAATCAGTGGCTGTAAGTGGGAGCAAATGGTTCGACACTAGTTTTAGCAAAGGAGCTAAACCAGTGTCGAGCCATCTGCTCAAAAGACGGAAAGCAGAAATCATCACGAAAGTTCGGACCAAAACGCGGCTCAAAGCGTGGTCCTTGATTCTTCCTAAAGCCTCGGCCATGAGGTCCAGGACCGTAGCCAAAATGGCATGGAGCTCTGCCGGAACGAACACCACCAACTGGAGCACGGGCAAGAAAACCGTCTCCTCTACCACCACCTACACGACGCGGCCTAGCCTCCAGCCTCTCCCCACGTCGAGGAACACGCAGTCTACCACCCTACTGGTAGAACTGCTCCTAACCACCACGAGCTCTCTCTGCTCTCTCAACCCGCTTCCTCCTGCAGCAAAACTCCACAGGATGCTCGTCTCTCTGACAGTACTCACAATGGTAGGTGGGCTTCTTGGGATGTGGTTGAGGCTTGGGGTTCTTGGGCTTAGTGGTGTTAGGTGTTGTCTTCTTGGGCTGAGAGGGTCCAGGAAGAGAGTCTAGAGAAGAGTGGAGGTGTTTGGGCTTTGGAACCCAGATAGGCTTCTTGGGTGGAGCTTTGGGTGGTTCATGAATCACTCCATCCTTGGGCTGACAAGCCTGGGAAGTGTCAGTGGAGTGAGTCTTGGGATACCTCTGCTCTGGAGTCATTTTACTCCACTCCACTGCTCGGCTAATGGCACTCTCAAAGTCAGCCTTGGTGTAGGTGTAACCTACCCCAAACCCATCCTGCCTCTTGAACTGCTGGATCATCATGCCGAGCTGTGGCTCTCTGGCACTGATCCAGCTCGGGATAGAACGAAGGTAAAAGTTCTCATTCTGAGAATCAGCTAGTTCCTCTCTCAAGGAAGCTAGAATCTCCACCTGAGACAAGCAGGTCTCACACTCACTCTCTACTTGGACAGACTTCTTGGCTTTTAGCTTGATCAACTCAAGTCTAAGAGACAGACAGTTCTCACAGACAGTGGGTGGAACTGACAATGTCTCAAGCTCTAGCCTAGTCTATGCAAGCTCAGCTCTCAACCTCTCCAAATCACCCAAATGCCCATCGCCCTTGGATTTCAGCTCAGCTAAGGAAGCTAGATGAGATGGGCAATCAACACAGGGTGCGACGACAGTGGCTTGAGCATCTTTCAGCTCCAGCTGAGCGCTTTCAAGCTCAGTGGCCAAAGCGTCCCTCTCATCAACCCTTTCTGTGTACTTGGACTTCAGAGTCGACAAGTCACACAGAAGCACCTCACACTTCGGGCACTCACTGCTATCACCCAAGCAAGGAGAAGAAGATAGACTCTCAATTCTGCCATTGGCTATGGCAAGCTCACTCTCTAACTCATCTATCCTCTTCTTGGCCCCTCTAAGCAGTTTTTCCCGATATTTTAACTCCTGACGATTGCTTTCAAATAATCAACAATCTCGCGCTCATAAGATGATACCTTTTCATTGTCGTCGTCGTCGGAGTCATCGGAGGAGCTCTTCTCTTCCTTATCCCCAAGAGCCATTGAGCAGAAGCTCTTGCGGGACCTTCGGCGATGATGTGAGTGGCTCTTCGGTCTGTCTCCGATGGCCATGAAGCAGAGACCAGCCGGATCATCCTTGTCCTTCCCCTTCTTGATGACGATCTCCTCATCGCTTGAGCTCGATGAAGAGGAAGAAGACGTGGACTGCTTGGAGTAGCTCTTCTCCATCTCGGCGAAGAAATCCTTGTCACGCTTCTTGTTCTCTCGCCGGTAGTCCTTCAGGGCCTTCTTGAAGAATCTGGTCTTCGGCTTGCCCTTGTTGAAGGAAGAGCTGTCGTGCCTGCCGGAGTCGTGGAAGCCACTACCGCCGCCTTTCTTGTGACCATTGCGCTTGGGGCAGTCGGCGATGAAGTGTCCTGGATCACCACACTCAAAGCACCCGGATTTTGTGCCGTGTCTCTTGAACATTCTCTTGTCATAGACACGACGCACCCGGTTGTTAAAAAGACACAAATCATCATCTCCCAACAACTCAAGCTGGTACTCAGTGATAGACATCAAAGAAAACCCAGCACAACCCACAGAAGAGGGATCAACAGAAGGTACAGCAAGGGCCAGAGATTTTGATCCAGAACTAGTGAGAATTGATCTCAGCTAGAGATCAACCTCAGTAGCCTTTAGCTTGCTAAACAACTCAGAAATGGTCAAGGTATCATAAGAAGTACTCTCAATGATAGAAGATACCTTGATCTCCCAGATCTTTGGGTCCAAGGTATGGAGAACCTTGAGCGCCTGCTCATGATCTGAGACTAACTGAGCACCCTCAGCCTTGTTGTCCCGAAGCTTGTTTATGATCGACTGAAAATGACCAAACAAAGCCTCAACAGATTCACCCAGCTTCTGTGTGAAATTCTCATATTCACGCCGGTAGGTCTAATAGAGCCGAGCCTTGACCTGTGTTGTTCCCTCATGATGTGCCTTGAGGGTAGCCCAGATCTCTCTCGCAGTGGAGAGATGACTCACACGCTCAAACTCAGTGGGACCTAAACCAGAGAAAAGAATGTTCACAGCCTTACTGTTGCTCAGATGCTGAGCAATGATACCAGCAGTACCCTGCTCAGCGACTGGCAATATGACAAACGTGGTGTGAACGCAAATGTCCCAAATGTCCGAACCCTGGCTCATGAGATAGGCTCGCATGCGAGTCTTCCAATAGTTATAGCCATAGGCTTCCAAGGACGGGACCTTGTCAGGAGACGTCATGATCACTACTGGGGTTTAGAACCGGTTAAGGTATGGAAAAACCCTAACCAAGCTCTGATACCACTTGTAGGACTGAAAGTAGCGACTAGAGGGGGGTGAATGGGCGCCTAAAAATTCTTTCGAATCAATGGCCTAGAAGCAACTAATGATAAACAGAGAACTACCAAAGCAGTGCAACTAGGCAGATAAACAGAGTATACTAGACATGTCAGGCCAAAACTTCTCAAGAAAATGATCTAAGTATATAAAAAGTGAGATGAGAAGTTACTGTTCAGATTTGTCTCCTATTCGGAACTCGTCGAAGTCTGCTTCACAGTGTCGAAGCCTGCTTCAGAGATTGAGGCCTGCTTCGCTGGTCGAGGTCGGGATCGGAGGTAGTAGTCGAAGTCTGTCGAAGGTGTGTTGTCTATCCTAGGTCGAGTGTGAGAGCGAAGTATGACAGAGTCGGAGCCTGCTTCGAAGAGTGTACTTCGAGGGAAAGGCTTCGAACACAGCTTCGAATACGCACACAGAGAAAACAACCTTCAAAAGAATAGCGAAGGCTGACTCGCGACTGAAACCAAAACGAAGCCTACACTCTACCTTCGAACAAAACACATCAAGACATTTCGAAACAGACAACTGCGAAGACTATCAGTAAGAGTAGCTTCGAAGCAAACTCCGAAGCTTGACGAAGTATTGACCTTGAACAGCTCAAGACTGAGAATACCTTCGCAAAGACTATCGAAGTATGTGAAGCTGACAGGGTGCAAAACGTTCTGCGAAGCTAGAAACACAGCACAAACTTGAAGCCGAAGTTCAAGCGAAGCCTTCGAAGATTTTAGATCGAAGCCTGCCTCACGGAGCTGAGGGGCTTCGAACAGAGAAGAGGCTTCGCCAGAGAACAGCCAGAAAAGAGAATCAAAACAGCAGGAACAAACATTCTTCCAGAGCAGTGAGAATCAAAACAAACTCACACGGACAGGAACATATTTCCTGGTGGCGCACGCAGGAGAAAGAGAAGCAAAACGCAGGAACAAAATAATGACCCAAGGAATGATTGAAAAGTGATTTCTAGAAGGGTAGTCCAACCCTAGGGATTGAGGCCCTATTTATAGGCTGCCCAATGACCTAGAATATTCCACCAGCCCCTTAGGGTTTTTTACAGACGCAAGAATAAAAGGAAAAGACTCAACTGCCCTTAGGAATTTTTACAGACATGACTGACTGACTGTGGGCCTAAAGATACATATGACTTATCCGGAAGCTAAGCTTTCGTAGCGACTACGGCTTCTCTTCTGGACAGTTAGATACAAGATCGACGGTTGTCAGTTTTGCGCTGAAACTGACAAAGCCTCCACCGACTTTGCACCAGGTACCCGGATTGGGCTGGTCCGACTCCGTAGCTCTCTCAGCCCGGCAATCGCTCACCGCCCATGTACCTGAGTCAATCCTGGTCAACAACTCAGTGGGTCTTCTGTTGCTTCTTGCCCAAGTACCCGGATTGGGCCAGCCCGACTTCGCAGTTCTCTCAGCCCGACAGTCGCTCGCTGCCCGTGTACCTGAGTCACACGCGGCCCATGAAACAGCAGATCTCTTCTTCTTCTGTCCTCTTTGACTATCGTTGACAATGACTCATCACTTCTGGAGCCATGAGGCCCACGCTATTCAGCATGGCTCCTTAGTAGCATAGCCGATCGGTTAGCAAGCCGATGACTGTGGTAGAAAGGATAAAACCGTAAACCAGCATGCCGATCGGCCATACGACTGATAGCCCAGGTTGTCCCAATTGAGCGAATGCGCCATCAGCCGATAGAAAAGATAGAATATGCATATAGGCCGATGTACACCCTTCGACGATGAACATGATACGGAGATGAATTAAAGATAACCTATCAGTTTGTACTCTGATAGAAATAATAAAGCATGCCAGATAACATATCTATATCATGGAAATCATCACAATAACTAGATCAGACCTAACCGAGACAGTAGCTAGTCACGATGATATGAACAAACTAGATCCGATGGCGCGCTCGCTCGATTGGGATAATTTGGGCTATTAGTCGTCCGGCCTATCAGTGCGCTGGTTCATGGTTTTATCTTTTCTGCCACAGTCATCGGCTTGCCAACTGATCAACTATGCTACTAACATTTATCTTTTTCGATCCCTTATCAGTTGCAGGGTCAAACTGATTGGCACGTCCTAAACCCCTTTTTCTAAGACGTAGGACCTGCACTAGAGTAAAGCAAATCTCCTAGGCCACACGTGTATCAGTGTGTGACCAAAAAACACGCCAACACTAGTCCTTCACCCTTGCATGGTCCGTCATAGTCGAGTATCACTTGCCCTTCACCATATTATCATAGAAAATAACTTCTTATCCTACATCTTCGATACGTTCGTTTTATCCTCGTTAATACAAGTCAAATTGTTCTTCATGATTAATATTCCACTTAATTCTCACCATATAATCAATAGTATAACTTAATTGTTCTTCATGATTAATAACTTCTTGACAATCAACAATTTTAGCTTGTGTTGTTCATATATACCAATATATACTCAACATGCTTTTATACATCATTTTTATTGTCATGTTGTTTGAGATCCATCAATCAATAATGTTCTTTCATTAAATCCAATAATTTTTATCAAGATTTTTACTTGTTGATTTTCGAGAGCAATCAACCTTTTTACTTGATGTTAGAACTTAACATAACACACAAACTCATAAAAATGGTTAGTCCCAATATCTATTATCATTAATCACCAAAATTCAATACACCTCAAGGACTGAGGTATGTCAAAAAGTAGCATACAATTACTTAGGGGCAAAACAGTACATTCCTACCTCTGGATCTACTCTGCAAGCTAAACATGTTCAACTACTCTATAGTGGAGCAACAACTCTACTTTAAATCTGTTCTTGGGTGAATTTCTTAGAGTAAAGCAAATTTTGATAGAACAGAACAATCTCAAATAGGCCCTAAGTTACCATTAACAGTAATTACTAAATATTAATGCTAATTAGCATAGTTTATTGATTATTATAAACATAAATATAATATATATTTTCTAAGCAATCAAATGGATACGTATGTCAAAACTAACCAAATGCATTCACCTATCATCTCATTCATTAATGTAGTGTTTGGTTGCTTGAACCAAATTTATCTTGGATGGTTCGGTACAGTTTTGAAAAACGAATCTGTTTGATTGGATGTACTATACGAAACCATTCAAGATGGATTGGTTCAGATTTTCAAAATATTCTCTCTAGATGTTGAACCATTTCTTACGGTAAAAATAAACGAACGATGCCATCCAGTTTTTGTTAACTATACTAATTATTTATAATTAGTTAAGATTAGTGGTTATTAAGTACTTTTAGTGAAAAATAATTATAATTAGATGTTATTAATTATAACTAATCATTATCATGTATAATCTCATACATCCAACCAAACAATCTATTTGTACCATCTTATACAGAACTATCTCATCTCAAATCAATCTATCATAGATCATCTCATATTGTCCAATTTCATTCAACTAACCAAACACTACCTAAGCATCGTCTTATCCCGAATCAATTTATAAGAACCATCTTATCTTGAATCAGTTTATGCAAGACGATTCCATACCATTCAACTTAATTCAAACAGCCAAAGCCCTATCCCTCTCTTTTAAGCTTGCCCACCATATCAAATGCAATCCCTGCCAATCCCTTATACGTGCCTTTTAAGTTTGAACTGAAACAAAAATTGTTGCAAATTATGGATTTAAAACATCTGCACGATGTATTTTACGATATTAAAAAATTCTTCCATACTTAACACGCAATAAGACACCAGAAGGAAAATGGAGAGCTAAAGCCAAAAAATGCAGAAGACTGTCGATGAGGCTTGAGCTCTCCTTCAGGAATTCACCGCCTGAATGCATGGCCCTCAGCATCACGTCCACCCTGCGAATAATACGCACGGCGACGGATGCTCTCTTCAATCGTGGCGCTGCCACCCTTCTTGGCTCCGAATATGCTCTTCTTTTCTTCTTCTAAGAAGTTCTTCCCTCTGAATTGGTTTGCATTCACAGATGCTGCCTCCTTGGCATCGTCGTCTGCAGCTTTCTTGATTCTGCTCCATCTTTGCTCTTCGTGGACCTCCGCATCAGCCTCCATCTGACGAAGTCGAGCTTCCCTCTCTTCTGCTGACATATGGTGGACACCCCGTCGACGGTTGAATGTAGGCCCATTCCTACCCTGTTGGCTTTCCAGCCTTCTTTGGCCTTCTGAACCTAGTTCAGAATTTGAACGATGTTCAGAAGTGGAATTGCCACGTCCATAGTGTGTTCGCCTTTGCCTTGAATCTGAACTGTCATGCTTTGAATAAGCACGGTTGTGTTCTGACGGTGCATACTGTCTGCCTTTCCTATCATCAGCATCTGAGTAATCCCGTTGTGGATGTTCATGATGCTTTGACTGCCTTCTCCTCATTGGTTCATCGTCTCCTGAAATGTCAGATTGTTTTCTCTTTGGTTCATCATCTTCTGACATCTGGCCTCTTCTCCTTAGTTCGTCATCTTCTGAATCTTGTCGATGGTCTTTCTGGTAATTCCTTGGCTTCTTTGGTTCATCATCTTCTGAATCTTCTCTCTGTCTTTTCTTCTCCTTCCTTGATTTCCTTGGCTCATCATCGTTCAACATCTCATGCCGTCTTGACCTTTTCTCTTCTCCCTTATGCTCTGAAAAAGAACGGACACTCTTTTTTCTCTCCACCATGTCATCACTTATTTCCTCTGAATCTGAGTTCTCATTTGAGTGGTACCTTTTACTCTTTGACTTGTGATGGTGGTGCTTCTTGTGCTTTCTCTTCTCTTTCTTTTCTTCCTTTTGCCTTTTCTCAGCTTCCACCTACAAACGACCAAAAATTGTCAGGGAGTGTGTTCAGGGTTAGATTGCTTAGAAACCATCAAATATGTTGCTATTACATGAGTTTGGCAACAGTGAGATGCTCAGAATGCATAATTCCATATAAAAAGAATATTAGAGCTTACTGATTTCTTTATCTCAGCCATCTTGATTGGATTATTTTTAATCCTTGCAATGGCATCCTGCTCCCGCTGCCTTATTAACAGTAAAGGATCAGAATGGAGTTTTCTCCATGTATCATTTGCAGATTGGGGCTTATCCTCAAATAATGCACCTGGAGCAGCTGCCTGAAATTAATCCAAACAATGAAACAATAGAAAATAAGCAATTATCTTGTAATAGCTATGTGGCGAATAGATATGCTGCTAAAACCCCTAACTTAATTAGTTGATTTCACCATCTCCATGTAGGAGCTGCATCTCACAGCTCCCTTCTATTCTACCTCTACTCTCACTTTCTTCTCTCAGGAGCACACAATGCACGCACACATCAGAGAAGAGAAGCATCAAACTACATTTTCCCGGTGCCCTCACAACTCATTTCATTACTCAATCGTAAGATATATATACACAAAGCTCAGCACCCATGGCATCTAAACTTACGCCACTACTTTGACCCACTACTCTAACTTAATGCACTAACACCCTAAACTCACTCCATGATCCAAATGACTCGGCAACCACCTGTGACCAGGCCAACTACATGCATGCATGCACTACTTACTCACACGATGAACACACACGCGCACGCTAGCCAAGACACACACACATACATCTGCCCGGCTACGCACTCTCGGCCGGACCACACACGCACGCGGTGCCAAGTTTATTCCTAACAATCTCCCCCTAAACATGGCACCACTGTCCTGCCCTATAGGAGTGTCGCCTCTTCGTCGTTGTTCTAGCCACCGGCAGCTCTGTCCTCGATGCGCTCGGTCGCCATGTTTCTCACCGCCATCGAGCCACCACTCATCACGGTGCGTGCGTGCTCCCCCAATGCGATGAACTATGCCCTCACGCCGGGCCATCATAGGAGACACACCGTTGGACATCGCAGGAAGGACTTCTGGCACCAGCAGGACCTGCACGCGCGCCTATTATTAGAGAGAACACTCGCATTGGTAGGGATGACACTTAGAGTTGGGGCAATTTTTTTCTCATTCAACTCACTCAAATGCCATTCCAACCCGAATGGTTGGGGATACATATTTATAGGATAGCCATGTAGCCCAAGATGCTAGATGCTAGTCTAAGATGCTAAAGCAAAGATGCTTAGTCTAGTCTAAGATACTAAAGCAAAGATGCTAGTCTAAGATGCTAAAGCAAAATATGCTAATCTAAGATGCTAAAGCAAAATATGCTAAAGGTGCTAAAACTACAAACTTGTCCACACATGGACATCACACATGTCATGTCAAACAACATGTCATGCCAAAACACACACACACACATAGACTTATCCTCTCAATCTCCCCCTAAGTCTTGTGTGGCGCCTTCTGGGAAATCTGAACCATCCCAATTATAGCGCGAAGCTCCTGGAACTTGATCCGCCCAAGCGATTTGGTGAGGAAGTCGGCGAGCTGGTCCTAGGTGTTGATGTAGCTGGCCTTCACACTCCCCTCATCCAAACACCTCCGGATGAAGTGGTACTTCACCCGGATGTGCTTGCTGCGCTCGTGGAAAACAAGATTCTTTGCCAAAGCCAAAGCAGACTTGTTGTCCACCCTGAGCTCCACCGCTTCGGCATCTCTGCCAAGAAGATCGCCAAGCAGCCGAGCCAGCCAGAGAGCTTGAGTTGATGCAGAAATGGCTGTGATGTACTCTGCCTCGCAACTGGACATGGCCACCACTTGCTGCTTGCCCAACTGTCAGCTGATCAGACACTTGCCAAGGAAGAATAGTGTCCTGCTGGTGCTCTTGCTTGTGTCGATGTCGCCGGCATGGTCGCTGTCGCTGTACCCGATGAAATGCGCCGCACCGAGGCACCTTGGGTAGTGCAAGCCGTAGTCAAAGGTCCCCACGACATAGCGTAGGATCCTCTTCACGGCCTGCTGATGCTCCATCGTCGGTCGCTGCATGAACCGACTGATGTAGCCAACTGCGAACGCTAAGTCCGGCCGCGTGTGGACAAGGTAGCGAAGGCTGCCCACAATGCGTCGGTACTGTGTCGTGTCCACCTCCGCCATGCTGTCGCGACTCAGCTTCAGCCTTTCCTCCATGGGAGTGTAGGCTGGGTTGCAGCCGGTGAGTCCGCCCAGCTCGACGATGCGCCTGGCGTAGGCGGTCTGGCGAAGTGAAGTGCCAGAGTTGTCCTGGTGCACCTCGATCCCCAAGTAGGAGAGGAGTCCTAGGTCGCTCATCTGGAAGGTGGCCTTCATCTTGGTCTTGAACGCCTCTACCTCCACCTCCTTGGTGCCAGTGATCACCAAGTCGTCAATTTCACACATGTCATGCCAAACAACATATCATGCCAAAACACACACACACATAGACTTGTCCTCTCACCTGACGCCATGCCAAGTCTGGGCCGGCTCCACCAGCTTCACGATTCAGCGCCTTGTCGTGATGCCAGCGTTGCTGCCGCCATCAATGTCGTTGCTTATTTCTGCCACTATGGCCAACTTCTTCATGCCGCTGATCCACGCCGCGCCACTGCATGTGCTCCCCCATCGGCAACAAACGTCATGGTGCCTCGCGCCACCGCAGACTCCCACGCGCGCGGACCAACACATGGTCTGATGTGGGCGACATACATCCCTGGTGCACAAACGCCTCTCTTCTCCACCACGATCTGCATTGATCGGCCACGACGCGCTCCTACACGCTTGACTTGGACAGCCTTGGATAGATCGCTCACCTGCTGCCATTGCCATGGCCGACAGGATCACCAAGCTCTGATACCAAATGTTGGAGCTGCATCTCGCAGCTCCCTTTATTCTACCTCTACTCTCACTTTCTTCTCTCAGGAGCACACACGCACGCACACACCAGAGAAGAGAAGGAGCAAACTACATTTTCCCAGTGCCCTCACAGCTCATTTCATTACTCAATCGTAAGATATATACACAAAGCTCAGCACCCATGGCATCTAAACTTACGCCACTACTTTGACCCACTACTCTAACTTAATGCACTAACCACAGCCTAAACTCACTCCATGATCCAAATGACTCGGCAACCACCTCTGAACAGGCCAACTACATGCATGCATGCACTACTTACTCACACGATGAACACACACGTGCGCTAGCCAAGACACACGCACATACATCTGCTCGGCTACGCACTCTCGGCCGGACCACGCACGCACGCGGTGCCGAGTTTATTCCTAACACTCCACAAGCCACATGAGGTATTATTTACTGCAAACCAATGGGTGATGTAGTGCACAAGAAATCACTGAAATATTAGTCCCTTAACTAATTCAACACAAAACCAATAGACAAGCATGTCAATTCAAAAGGTTGCCAAATAACACTGTCAAATGCTATGGATGCAAGGAAGGATCGGATCAATAAACACAAGTTTTTTGTTTCCATACCACAAAGAATTGTTACCATTTAAGCACATAAATTCCATATTAATTTATTGAATGATCCATATTAATAGGTAATAGGGAGCGTGTCCCCACAAAAAAAGTAGGGACAGTGGGAGGCACTTTACTCCTGCATACATACATGCAGGAATGCAAGCACTTTGTCATTTGTGATTTGTCTGTAAGTTCGTAGATGAAAATCATATTACAACAGTACAACACAATCTAGCAACTTCAGCCCATGTGTTAGAATGGCAGCATCTTAATGATCAATCAGAGAACCACATCACAAATTCCTAATAGGAACATATAGTCATGGACCTAATATTTAATGCTACTGAGAAAAATCTTGCCATGTTCATTGCATAAGCAACAACCACTATAATACTATATGCAATTATGCATTTATATGATCATATCAGTGGAACTAGGTGCACGTCCAGAAAAATATTTTCGAACTGCCACTAACATAATTAGAGTCACAGGGTCAAGAAGATAATAGTTGCAGCACCTTGGAAGAGCCAGCAGTCGCTGGAGCAGAAGAGGAGGTAGCAGCTGCCGGGGCAGATTGTTGCAGCGCTTGGAATCCCTCGGAACTCCCCTTGCCAACAGCCAATCCTGACTCGTAGAGGAAGTCTAATCTTTCCTGCCTCCTGCAAAAAAAAATGCATGGCATAAGCAAGCAACCGAAAAAAATCCCCTCCTAAAGGGCACAGAAAATTCCAAATTAATTGGGTTGAACAGATCCAAAAACTAACTTCTATCGTAGTAATCTTGAACCCCATGAATTGCTCGAAAGCAGTAATCTAACACCAAATTACAAAAAAAAAACACCCAAACCAATAGAAGAATCAATTAAGCGGCCTCCAAATTACCAAACCAAGCCAAATCGAAACCCTAGCCCGCCGCCGGAGGCACGCATAGATCAAGCCACCGCTCCCACCCCCAACACCAATTTCTCCTGAAACCGTAGGCTACCGGCGCAATCGGACCACCAAAACCAGCAAGCAAATCAAAAGCAAAGCAAGCAGAAGAGATGCTAGCTAGCGCGTACTTACGGCTTGAGCCCAGCGTCCTCCTGAAGCTTGCGGAACGCGGCCTTCTCCCTCTCCTCGTCCTGCTGCTTCTTCAGCTCCTGGATCTTCCGCTGCTCGTCCTTCTCCTTCTCCTCCGCCACCCACACGCGCTCGATGTTCCGCAGGCTCCCCGTGTGCCACCCCTTCTTGTTCAAAAATTTCATCCCCATGGCTGAAACCCCTCTTCTCTCCCTCCCTCCCTCCCTACCTCAACCTCGAAACCCCAACCCTAGAATTTCCAGAAAGCAATAGCCTGCCCTCCTCCTCCCTTCTCGGCCTCCCTCCTCCGCGTCTGCTTCGAAACGAAAGAGAACGAGAGAGAGAGAAGCTGAGGAGATCAGAGGGAGATAGCCGGCGAGGTTGATTTGCCTGGGAGTTAGGAAGAGCGATCCGGGCCCACAATGTCAGCGGCATTGGAGAACTTATCCCCGATTTTTTATATAATTGGATTTAGGTTTTTCAATTATTCCTCAAATATAAACTATTTTAAAAACTATAAGGATTTTTTATATTTTCTCAATTTAACTTTATCAAATAAATGATATCAATCTCACAAATAAATAACTCATAATTTTTTAATAGAAGGATATGTTTAATGAGTTTTAGATTTAAAAAATAGTTGATAAGTATATCCATGAGAATTTAGAGAAAACTAGCTGAGTGCCCGTGCGTTGCAACGGGAAAAAAATAACATTAAAAAATATCATACAAATGATACAAATAACATAAAACATGACAATCCTTGCTATCGGAACATATTTTTTTTATGTTAATTTTGGTGTTTCTTGGTTGAATGTTAATTTTGGTTGGTATCTAAGGTGATTCACAAGGTATCAAAATTAACGTTATAAAATTTTTAGTATATTATTGTTCAAATGTTTATTAAATAAAGTACTACAACTAAGAGCAAATCAATTCCTTGCATTTGATGACGTCCGGTACGTTGCATTGAACCATAATGACACGGATGTTGCTGCCTCGTGCTATTCACATCGGCTCTATCACAACACAAGAAACAATTCAGCTCAATTGAAAGGATTAATTGAATTGCTTCTGTCTCTGAAACATCAAAAACATTATTAATATTTATTTATTAAGCTACGTGTCATTATTAATAATAATGACACGTTCGTGCTCATCGCGGACACCGGCAGTGACCTCACTTGGGTCAAGTGTTGTGGCCCGCCGCCGCGCGTGTTCTGTCCCGACGACTCCAAGACGTGGTCGCCTATCCCGTGGCTTGGTGCCGCCCACCGCCGAGCATTGTGAATCCACTTAACATGCATCCTTCAAGATTCTGAATCTTCGGCTAACTTCATCACTGCATTGTGAATCTTGTGCAATACATTGCAGAACAAAACCCTTGAGCATATCTTGTTATACAGAATTTTCCAAACATCAACGATTACACATGATTAAGAAACCAATATAAGCTAGCAAGGATATGCTCAAGAGCAGATCTCTACACTGGAGAAAGCTTTTGATATCCTCTTTCAGCCTTCGATTCTGAAGTTTCTCATCACATCTTAATTACATCGTATTGCCTCGCACATTAAATTAGCAAAAACTTTTGAGTGGGGCATAACTGAAGATGATTATCTCCATTATAGTGGCGCACTGAATTCACATTCCAGATCCAGATGGCTGTCCATCAAGAAGAAGCATTTAAATACCAAAGGTAACAAAGACATTAATGTGCCAAAAACACCAAATACGTTGGAAACAATTCAAGAAGAAACAGAGTTAGCAGAAGCTGTAAATCCACCTTGTAGTATGTTAGCTGTAGAGTGGACACACCAGAGACTGCCTCTTCTTGTCCACTGGATTAATCCAAAAGGCAACCTAGCATCATCGGTCAGCTATGTTGTCGATGTTTCAAAAGCTGATCTTATCTTTCTTTTAGGTCTGGAAGCCATTTCAGCTGCTCCATGCCTCCATGCTCCTTTGGTTTGGAAGACGCATGCACTTTCTACCTCTGTCCGCAGTAGCATGGATTTGCTTCAAGATGACAGAAGTAGAGATATTTTCCATGCTTTGCAAGAATTGTATGGCCATCATCTGGACAAATTATGCCAAAATTATGATATAACTCACTCTTTCAAGAAAGAAGGACCTGTAGGCCACGGTAGAAGACAACAAAGTGACTACTACTGGAATTCTCATATTCCAAGAGAAAATTCATGGAAGCTGCCTCCACTTTTGTTGATAGACTTGTCGAGCAATTTGCAGCTGTATCATATGGAAGCATGTGTTAGGGACATATGACTATAGCATCATAGTTGTGGTGTACGATCGAGTACAAACTTAGGATTACAACCAAACCAGAGAAAAAACATACTAAAGGCATATAACTAACTGTATGCGAGGACACTTCGCTCGGTTACACTGGTGTGCATCCTTGGCTGTTTGTGGGTTGCACTTTCAGGACAATGAAACATCCACTGTCATAACACATATGCTTTCATCACCCTGCTAAAAAAACGCTTGTATTCAGGATGCTCTCGCTAGCGGCTGCGCCGCGCCTACATCGGCATCGGTCCTCCCAACAACACCTTAAAGGATCAGAATATAACAGCTATATGAGATTCAATGGGCAAGCTTGTAGCAGCAAAATCTCCAAACCTTCTAAGCATTAGAAAATAGTTAGATCACAGGAATACAAATGATCCCATCACCCAAAAGCAAGCAATCCACATCAACTGTAAAAATATCCATCATCACAAACCCAAACAATGTCCATCACTTGCTCGACGAGTCGATTCATGGGGCTCCCGTTGGAGCTGAAGTTGGTAAATCTCGATGTATGAATCCCCGAACCTATCCAAGAGGAAGCCACTGATCCAGATCCTATTCAACGTGTACTCCCTAATCACCTGCACAAACACTGGGAGGGCGTCATCGAATCGAATGGCAGTCGCGATTTGGAGACATGGAGAGAAGATGGGAGTAGGACAGTGGTAGTGGATCTTGAGCTTGAAGGAGAGAGAGGATGTGGGTGCCCTTCTTCTGGAGGTCCTTGCCGACATTGTTGCCAACAGCGCTGACCAGCATGAGTACTACCGACTCCCACATCTTGCCTATTTGATCCAATCTGATCCGATCTAGTACCTGGTGCCCGCGTGGTGTCGTATTGGGGGTTCCCTTTCTCTCTTTTTGGAGGAGCTGAGGAGAGGAGACCGCGATGGCCGAGGGGGAGGGTGCAAGGCGGTGTCAGAGACTCGGAGCGGTGCCGGACTGGGTGGGGGTGGGTGCGGCGGTAGGCTGGGGCCTAGGTGGGGGATGGGGCATTTAGAGGTGCGGCCGTCGCTAGGGCATTCATCACTATAGCGGCCAGGATGACCGTTGAGGGCCTTCTGCCAAGAGAAGTTCTCTTCCCTCCTCGCTTCCTCTTCCACCCCGCAGTCACAGGTGTTTGGTCGGCGAGGGGCAGCCACCCTCACGGTCTCATCATGCCTCTGGCTCCGGTGTCTTGATTCCCTCCATCCCACAAAGGTGGAAGATTGGAGGAAGAGGAAGAGGAAGAGGAAGAGGTGGAGCGCCGTGAGGTGGGGCAGTGCGAGGCAGAGCCGAGCGGAAGGTGGGAGGGGGGGAATGGCAGATATGCCCCAAAGTTTAGGTGGACTTGCAGATTTGCCCTATAGTTTGTGAGATTGGCAAATTTACCCCATAGTTGATGAAATAACTTGCAGATTTGCCCCATTCATCATTTTTAACAGATTTTAATTTATTTTTTGTTTTCAGACCATCAAATACCCATTCTGCCCTTCTGTTGGTGTGCTTCTAAATCGATATATTGCCGCCGCCGACCTGGGTCTGTCACCGCCGGCCTACGCACAAGAGCGACGGCCCGCGCCCCGCTGGCACTATCAGCCTCCGCGCCTCGTTAGTGTCAACACTCACGGCCACAGCGGCGACAGCAAGGAGCAAGGGCGACAGCGTAGAGGCTAGCGGTGTCAGGGTGCGGAGACGACGACATCGCCAAACAGAGGTTGTTGACGGCCGCCGCATTGGGTAAACGGCGTCATCGTGGGGAGGTCAGCTGCGGCAGGGAGCCTGAGCGACAACAGCGTTGGGGCTTCATGCAGAACCAGCAGCGCCGCGCGATGTTGGGCGATGTTGTCGTGGTGGAAGTGGCCTGGGAGGCGGCGGCGTGCAGGATTGGGAAGCGACGGCGGCTTGGGAAACGGCGGCGGCTGCACAACGTGAGATGGACAACGACTGTGCGCGGGGATTAGCCATGGCAGAGCACGAACTCCATGTCTCCGTGCAAAGATTGAGGTTAGCAAATGATTTGAAATAAAAGATAAAAATTATGAAAATGAAGAAGGGTAGTTTGGTCATTTCTATGATAGAAAAATGAAAAAAGTAATTAAAATAGCAGGAAAAATAGAGATGGGGTAATTTAGCAAGGTTACACATCAATTATAGAGTAAAATAACAAGTCCATTCAACAATGGGGTAAATCTGCAAACACCCTTGAACTATAGGGTAAATGTGCAATTTTCCCGGGAGGGGGCGGGGCGACGCTAGGCTTGGGGTGGGGGTGGGGGTGGGGCGGCGTCGACGCCGGCACCGGGCAGGGGGGCTGAGCGGGACTGCGGGAGTGCGAGATGGCTAGGGTGAGGTGGTGACCGAACGCACGCCCCTACTGCGAGTAGGTGAAAACAAAATTTGAATAGAGGTGCGCCAACAACATAATGTTGGCTCCACCTATCAGAGAAAGAGAGGGAGGTGTAGAATTCACGTTCACCATGAAGTGCTCCTTTTAGGAGTAGAAGATGATGTTTCATTCTATTTTTTACATATTTTATGGCTATTAAGTCTTATAATATAGATTCAAAATATGAACAAGTTCATTTGTAAATTCTAGTTGTTGTTGTTGTTAGAAACTCCTCCAAAGAAGTCATGCCATTACTATCCTTAAAGCCTCAGAGAAATGGAGGCCTCTCCACGCTCCGGCTCCTGTGAGCCTTTCAACGAGCGACGGGTGGCCTCCTGATCGAGCTGCCATTTTCGGAGAAATGGAGGCCTCTCCGCGCTCCGGCTCCTGTGGGCCTTTCAGCGAGCGACGGGTGGCCTCCTGATCGAGCTGCCATTTTTGCAAAAAGGACCCCATGTTTATCTTTAATCGCGTCAAGGTCCAGCACCGTACGGTTTGCTCTCATGCTCTTTTTGCGTCTGCGTCCTTTCTTCCTGGTAAATTATAAGCGAAGGAGTGAAAATTCGAGAAATAGGAGTGCGCTCTAAATGTGAGAAATGCGGGGGCTTTTGTGAAAACGTGCAGGCCGCTGGGAGTCCCAGCTCTCGCGAGCCCGTCCCCATCCCCATTCCCATTCGGCCACTCCCTTCCCCATCCCCCTAACCCTAGCCGCCGCTCCATCTCCTCTTTGCCGCCACAACCACGCTCCTGCACGTGGCCGCGGGCGTCGCTCCTCCTACGCCGCACCTCAGGCCTCCTCGTCGCATGCGACGCGTCGCTCGACACCCCGCTCCACCTCTCAGCCCGCCATCCCCTACCAGCTCCAGCACCGCTGCCCCCACCACAGATCTAGCGCCACCCCCACCCCAGATCTGGTGTCGCTTGGCCTCCCTTCTTCTAGCTCCGGCACCGCCATCCCCTACCACAGCTCTGGTGTCACCGCCCCCACAACAGATCTAGCTCCACCCCACCCCAAATCTGGTGTGCCGTTCCTTCCGCACGGTGCCAATCCACCCCATGCCAGCCTGCTTCACCCTGCCCGATGCGAGAGCCTTTGCATCAACAGTGAAGAAAGGTAAGACATGTCTTACCCCAGAGTGCTTGGATGCTCGCTGCCGCCCTATCGCCATGGTCGTCTTCCGCCGCTGCTCTACAGTGAGGTTAACAACAACGAGCACAAGTGAGAACCGGTTCTTGCATAGCTTGATCTGCATTTATGTGATGCTTGTCCTGCTGGTTATCTGACTAGAACACGTCCTGCAGATTTATGCTGAAGTATAGGAGCAAAGTGCAAACACAATTATTCCCATACTTGCAGCACATTGATGTGCAATTTTCTATGAAATTGTCAGCACCGCACTTAACCAGATGGGTTGTAATGAATTAACACTAACTACGCTCCAAAACTATATTGATTGACTAAATAAGTACAAATTATTGGCATGAAATAGCTTATAGCTCAGACAGAGCACAAGGAGCAGGAGAAGCTAGGAAGCTTTTAAGCCTCCCTGTCATGTTTGTACTGTTGTGGCCTACTGGCCTGTGATGGTGGCAAGGTATAATCTTGAAAAGGGTAGGCACAATGTGTTGCTGCAGAAAAGGGGGAACAGGTTCTTGCCTGTAATGACCATAATAATGTGCTTTTTCAGTGTTGTATATCTAATTATCTATGTGTATTATCGGTTTATAAGACTGGGGATTAGTATTAGATAAACAAAGGACAGTGATAGTTTATCAAGTATTATTGCTAGCTTTTGTCAGTAAGAAACTGAAAGAAATTGGGGGGTGGGAGGATCCTATACTGCAACAGGGACTACGAATTCACATTGTCCGTATTGAGAAAATTCCATATATACTTTTAGTGATTTCTGTATATATCATTAAAATCTTATTATTATCATATATGACACTGCTTCTATTTTATTATTGAGTCATATATGAGAGTTGCACGCCCGGCTACAGGTAAGAGATTACTCATCTTCTAATTGCTGCTTGTCTTAGGTGTGGTCGCCAGCCAATGCAGTTCAAGACTGCTGCTGGAATAGTGAAACGACTATAAAGTTAGCTTTGATCGATAGTGGAGATGTGATTATTGACCATTTGTGTGATGGAGAGGTGTCGATGACCTATATGCAACCACATGCATGTTCATATTATCCAATCATATATGGTAAGAATTCGAGGTCCCTTAACTGTTGGATCACCTCATCTGTAATGGTCTAGGAAATCATGCAATGGTACATCACAGTCTCATAGTGTAATATACGCTGGGATATTATATCGTCAGTTTTTCAGTGAAAATGAAACAATTGTTTGATGTCTGGTCGAGACTAGGTACTCTCAAGTCATGCACTGCACAAATTAAATGTAATTCCATGACATGAACTTTGTAGATTGTATTGTTAGATTTTACATTGCATTATGTATTGCACGAAATAACTCTTTATACATGCTGATGCATTCATATCTGCACATTCTGTCGTTGGTATTTCAGTGAAAATGAATCAATTGTCTGACGTTTGGTCAATACTAGGTACTCTAAAATCATGCACGACACAGATTGAATACAATTCCATGACACTGAACCTTATAGATTGTATTTTTAGATGTTACATTGGGTGCAGCGCAGTAAAGTATTATGAGGTTTGTTTGCATTAATTTTGGTGCAGAAAATGTAATTTTGTTTTATGTATATCAATGTGTGCATGGGATGCAATACACTGTATTATTCTTAGTCAGGATTCAATTTTGGTGCAGTGAATATTATTATTTTCTGAGCCAGCAAGTTATGTACCAATCTCTATGGAATTTGCTTGTATAGATTACATTTCATGAAAGAACTAGGTTGTTTGGGCTGTGCACATGGAAATATTACTCTGATAGTCTGATGTCTCTGTGGTTTAGAGAGTAGAATGTATTGTTCTATATATGCTATCAACCTTAAGCATTAGAATGTGATTTATGTTCAAGTTTCATTATGCGTGTAACTCATTTCTAAAGTTTGTTTTGGCCCTTATAAGTGCTCCTTATTCTACATCACTTTACCTAGATCATAATCGTCTTGTGCACTTTTTAACTTGGTTTGTCAAGAACTTTTAGACTGTCTGCAAAATTTTATTTTCATTTGTTATTTCATGTGCTGTTTGTAAAATAAGCTGAAGCCATACTGCATACTATGAATGAATATATATGATATATTATATTTTTTCTTTGCCATAACGATTACATCAACTTGACATGTTAAAATTTATTCATTTTTTTGCTAATTTTGTTATTCACTCTTTTCAGGTAGTTACAACTTCTGTAGATACTTATAGGTAGTCTCAAGCTGGTGTTTTAGTCTTTTTATATAGATGTCATCTTTATGCTAATTGCGGACTTGACGATTTTAAGATTTATATGGTAGTTTTCTCTTGGTGATGAATCAATTACTGAAGTAATACCCATGGATTTGCTTGAGACTAGATTGATACTCATTTGTACATAATTTTGACTGAACCGTAACAAATAGAATGTTCTAACTCCCATTGTTTTATTTGGTCTTACATGATTGTTTTGTACCCAGGGATTGTTTGTATATATATAGCTCATGTGCAACCAGGACCTTGAACATTTGCTAGATTACCTAACTTCTGCCATCAAGGATTCTACTATTTGTGTTCACTATTGATAAGGGATGAATTCTATCATTCTTATACTATACTAACACTTAGAGAAATTCATATGTTTATTTGATATCTTATGGATAAGTTTCATGTGGGCAGATATGTTTAAAGAATGTACACAAATATATCTACACTGATTGACGTTATTTTTCTATAAGTTTTCTTTTTTATCTTATAAAGGGTTTTGATTTTCTTAATGTGTTCTTTATTCAGTCTCCGTCTTTTTTGTCTATACTTATAGATGAGGCGCACAACGTGCGCCTCATGTCTAGTAGTCCTTTAAGTTAGAGTATTTTTTATTATTGTGTACAAGTTAACGACATTTATAAGAAATCAAATATATTATCATGGTACCATAAAAGGTCACATGTTTGCCGAGAAGGAGGATTCCATCGGAGGCGAAATGAATACGATTCAGGCCTTGTTTGGAAAGCCCAATCCCCATGGGGATTTGGGACGATTCCCTGGGGTTATTTTGGCCCATGGATTTAATGTTATGTGGATCCCGGGCAGCCTTTTGGATGTCTAAAGGGCTGAAATTTTCACATGTCATTTGTTCCCTATCCCGTCGTTCCACTGGGACAGAAAAAAACTCCTCCTGTGACCGGGATTTCTCCCTGTTTTCCTCCTCGTGCAGCACGGTTGTGGTTGTGCTTAGGTTTTCCATGGCTGATGACCGTGGGGAGGAGGCGAGGGAGGAGCCAACGCTGGAGAGGGTGGGGACAGCCGTCCAGCTATTGGCTCTGTCTCGACGGATTCGGCTCCTCTGGCCTTCCACCGAGGAGCTCCACGAGTGGAGGGCACCATCGAGGGAGGAGGAAGAATAGGCCTTGGCACTGCTGCCCTCCACCGAGGAGCTCCACGAGTGGAGGGCGCCATCGAGGGAGGAGGAAGAATAGGCCCTGGCACTGCTCACCACCGTACCGGAGGGTGCACTCGAGCTGCCTTGGCTTGGTCACGAGGAGAGTAGCTTCACCAAGTGTTGTTCATCAGATTTGATTGGAAATAATCAGAGAGAGGAAAATTAGAACTTAGATCCCCACCCCACCTGATGCTATGCTTTGATTTGCTTATCTCCCATCCCACTTGCGGTCTGAATTGTACTGCTGCTTTATGCCTCTTGTTCTAGCCAACACCAATGCATAATAATAGCCTAATCTATCAATGAACCATGCTTGTATTGCAAAGATTACCCGCTGTAATGGAGAGCTGGTGCCGCTCGAATTGAGGTAATAATGCTTCATAGACCTGAGCTTGATTTCATGTCTGCCTGAAGCTTTAGAATTTGTTGGATTTCGCTTTGTCTCTGTCTTGTTGGGGATCTCGAATAATTGGATTTGGTATTGTCTTCATGCTCAATTTGATGAATTGATAAAGTTTTTATCTGGAATGGAATGCTGGTAGGGCAATAAATCTTTAGATCTCTAATAATGTAGTATAATATCAACTTTATGCCAAAGTTATGATTTTTATACCTTGTCCCCCTGGCAACTTGCGCTACCAATTTTTATAATCTTAAATTTTTATGCTGATTTTTTGTTTTTTTTGAATGGTCAGGATTCCCATCCCTATCTCCCAAATGGTACTCTACGGCAGGGATTTATAACCCTAGGTGGAAGGGGGTGTTATTTTCTCTGTGGTTTTTCTTCCCTTTCTACCAAACAAACCCTCAAGCTTGTTAATTTTATCCTAGGCTATTATGGCTTAGCTTTTGATATAGAATGTCTACGCCAGGCGCCGTCCCAGACAGCAAAACCTGGAAAGGATCCCCTCCCCTTCATCTACTCCGCCCAACCACCAACCCACTGCTCCGACGCCTCTCTCGGACAAAGGGCTAAGGCTAAGTCTTCGACTGCGCCTCAAATCCAAAGGCTTCAAGGCTACTCGCAATGGACTCATCCTCTCAGAGCACCCAAGCATCAAAGAATTCATCGACATATCAAGGTCTGACACTCCCTGTCCTACCCTTTCCATTTCACAAATTCGATTTTCTGCCATTAACCTTTGTGGCGTGGAGGAGTCCAAAGTCACTAACTCCATTCTTACGTCCAGTGACTCTGAGGACCACGCCATGGGAGACCAACCCGGTGCTGCTCAGCTGCCCAGGGAAATCTAGCCTATTTGTCCCGGTCGTCCGCCCATGAAGCTCCGCTATTACAAGACCCTTGCACCTTCCTCCGGCATCCTGGCCTTGCGGGGGCGCCATTTTGTGTTTGTTTACTTCCCTAGTCAGACTGTGACTTTTGGTTCTATCTTTCGCTTATCCACATTTCTGGTGGTAGGCCTCGCCCTACCTTTTGTATCTAAACTTGCTTGTTTCGTCTGGAAACTCATTTTTCCCGGCTGGGAGGGTTTCACTCTACCGCCATGGTCTGGGTCCGACCGCTCTTCCTGGGGCCTCTACTTATCGTTTTTGCATGTCTAAATCTCGTGAGTGGCGTGCGCTTTCCTGGAATATCCGCGGGCTCAACGCTCCTAGTAAGCGTCTTGCCGTTCGTAACATTGTCACCTCCAGCTTTGCGGACATTGTTTGTCTGCAAGAAACTAAAACCGGTTTTTTTGATCAGATGCTGGTTCGTAAGTTCCTCCCTAAGCGTTTCGACTGTTTTCTCTTCCATCCTTCTATTGGAGCATCTAGAGGCCTCCTCACGGCCTGGAAAAGCTCACAATTCGTGGGTACCCTTCACTCTAGCTCCTCCTTTAACCTCACGATCTCCCTTAGGAGCACATCTGATAACCGAGTTTGGACCCTCTCCAACGTCTATGGCCCTTGCCATAGTCGTGACAAACCTGCCTTCATTGAGTGGCTGCACTCCCTTATCATCCTCTCGAATGATGATTGGCTCTTCATGGGAGACTTCAACATGTATCGTTTTCCTGAAAACCGCAATAGGAAGGGGGCTAATCTTGCAATCATGAACGATTTCAATAGTTCCATCAGCCTCCTTGGCCTCATGGATATCCATCTTCAGGGTCGAGCTTTCACTTGGAGCAACATGCAATCTCCTCCTCTCCTGGTCCAACTTGATTGGTGTCTAACCTCTTCTCATTGGATTTCCTCCTTTCCTGCTACACACTTTGAAGCTCTCCCTAATTCCTCCTCTAACCACTGTCCGTGCCTTGTTCGTATTGCCACAACCATTCCCCGCTCCTCGCTGTTTCGCTTTGATAATTTCTGGACAAAGCTCCCTCACTTCCTTCCCATTGTCGCTTCCAGTTGGAATTCCTCCTTCTCCCCCTCGAACCCTGCTTCCATAATTGCTCATAAGTTTCGTGTGCTTAAAAAACGGCTTTCCACGTGGCATTCTGATCTTGGCCCTCTCAGCTTGCGTATTAACAACTCCACGACAATTATCCATTTCTTAGACATTACTAAGGACCTTCGGCCTCTCTCCCAACCAGAGAAAATCTTTAGAACTATCCTCAAAAATCACATCGCAAATCTCCTCCAACTCCAAAACATTTATTGGCGCCAGCGATACACGGTGAGGTGGACGAAATTGGGTGATGAGAATACTAAATTCTTCCATGCTGCTGCAAGTGCTCGCAAGCGCCAAAACCTTATTCCTGCCATTCAAACTCCTGAGGGTACTTGGGCTTACTCAGCGGAAGACAAGGCCTCGGCCTTCCTCGAATTCTTCCTTAGTAAAATGGGCTTCTCTTCCAATCCAACAATGAGTTTTAACCTTCAAACTTTAATTGCCAGCCATCCTGGGCTAGATTCCCTGGTTGCTGATCTCTCGGCTGACGAGTTCGACCAGGTGATTTTCCACTTGCCCTCGGACAAGGCCCCTGGTCCTGACGGGTTCAACGGCCTATTTTTCAAACTTTGCTGGCCCATCATAAAACACGATTTCCTGGATCTTGGTTGTTCCTTCTCTTCTTTCCCTTCCCCTGCTCTCCTCCTGCTGCTTAATGGTTCCTACATTGCCCTTATAGCGAAATCTCAACAGGCCTCCCTGGTAAAGGACTTTCGGCCCATCTCTCTTCTATCATCCACAAAAATCAATATGGTTTTATCAAAGCCCGATCCATTCAAGATTGCATCGCTTGGTCCCTTGAATACACCCATCTCTACAAATCTTCCAAAGCCAGTACTGTCATCCTGAAGCTTGACTTTGAAAAAGTTTTTGACACCATTGAACACTCTGTTATCCTTCTCATGTTTAAACATCTGGGTTTTCCTTCCAAATGGATGGAGTGGATTCAAGCCATTCTTGCCTCGGGACACTCCGTTGTCCTCCTCAATGGTATACCTGGCAAATTCTTCCATTGCAAGAGGGGGGTCCGGCAGGGGGATCCCCTTTCCCCTCTCCTCTTTGTTGTTGCTGTCGATCTCCTCCAGCACATTATCAACCGGGCCACTACTTTAGGGTTCCTTGACGCTCCTGCTTGTCACAATCCCAACGATGACTTCCCCATCGTCCAATATGCGGATGATACCATGCTCTTCCTTCGTGCCAACCAGAGAAACATCTTTTTATTCAAAGCTCTTCTCAACTCCTTCTCCTTTGCCTCAGGTCTTAGGGTCAACTACGACAAATCCAGCCTCATCCCTCTTAACATCTCCAATGATGACGCTTGTATCTTGGCGGCCACTTTCGGTTGCAAATTGGAGACCCTTCCGTTTACTTATTTGGGCCTTCCTCTAGGCACCCTTGCGCCTAGGTTCAGAGATTTTAGCTCCCTCTTGGACAGAATTGAACGCCGCTTATCTAGCACTAATCTTTGCCTGTCCCTGGCTGGTAAACTCCAATTGGTCAATTCTGTCTTCTCGGCCCTTCCTACCTATGCTATGTGCACTTTTAAACTCCCTGTCAAAGTAATTATCCATGTTGATCGTGCCCGTCGCCACTGCTTGTGGCGAGGATACAACTCATCCTCTTCCTCCCATCCAAGAGTTGCTTGGAGCAGTGTTTGCAAGCCCAAGCTCAAAGGTGGACTTGGTGTCATCAATCTTAGAACCCAGAATGTGGCTCTCTTGCTCAAGCATGCCCAAAAATTCTTTTCAATGGCTGATACCCCTTGGGTTCATCTGGTCTGGAGACATTATCAGAACTGTTCCTTGGCTCCTCACCTCGCATCTCCGAAAGGTTCCCGCTGGTGGAAGGAGATCCTTAAGCTCTGCACTATTTTTAGGGGTATTGCTCGTCCCCTGCCTGGCAGAGGTAACTCAGTCGCCTTTTGGGAAGATTGTTGGCACAATTCTCCACTAAGATTTGCCTTCCCAAGGCTCTTCTCTTTCTCCAAGATCCCCAACTGCTCCTACAGCCATTTCTTGGGACAGGCTCATTTGGAGGACAACTTCTTTCTCCCCCTGTCCCAAGATGCTCTTCTGGAATTCAATCTCCTCTCGATCATCCCGGGGAACCTTAACCACGTTCAGGCCCCAGATGCTTGGTCCTTCTTTTGGGGGACCCCAATTTATTCTTCCAGCCGCTTTTACAATCATCAGTTCGCTGAACTCCCCACCCACATTGTCTTCTCTTGGCTTTGGAAAGCCAAGAGTTCTAACAAGCTTAAAGTGTTCTTCTAGCTGCTCCTCAAAAACAGAATCCACTCCAAGGTGATTCTACAACAGAAACATATTCTACCTCCACAACAAGACTTGAGCTGTTGTCTTTGCAACACTGGGGTGGATGAGTCCACAGCTCATTTGTTTTTTGAGTGCCCATTCAGCAACCAGTGTTGGAACTTCCTCCACATCAACTGGCCAGCTATTGCCCCCATTGAAGACAAGATGCTTCCGGCCAAACGGGCATTTCGCAAGAATTTCTTTATGGACATTGTTCTAATTGCGTCTTGGTCCATTTGGTTATTTAGGAATCAATGTATTTTTCACAATGTAATGCCGGACTTCTCGGCTTGGTTGAATGTTTTTCTTGTATCTTTCTCTCTTCAGTCTCGGCGGTTCTCGCCCTCCCTCAGGACTTCTACCCACTGCTGGCTAGAATCCTTGTAACCCCCTCTCTGTCTCTCTTGTTTGGGGCTCGCCCCCTTGCTTCATTTTAATATATTTTTAGCAGGAGCCTCTCCTGCTAACTTCAAAAAAAAACTAGAATGACTAGTATTAGCTACTAGAAGTCATGTCAATATTAGAACCAACCGTCGCTTAGAGCATCTCCAAGAGACCTCCTAAATTTTATTCCCTAAATCACGTATAGGGATCATCTTAAATTTTATCTATTCCTAAAAATTAATCAATCTACAACGGTTTCCTTATAACATTGATCCCTATTTTTTAAATCCTACAAATATGGTCTATAATATGTAACAATTTTGTGTAAAACTATGATGCATTTAAATATGTGTATCATCCAACCTATAATAACATATAAGGGAAAAAACAATGCACATGCAAGAAAAAATATGTACAAATAGAAATAGGGATTTGTCAAACTAATCCTATATTTGAGAGAGATAAATGGTGATTTAGAGAATGTATTAGGAAAGAGACTCATTTAAGGGAACTCTTAGAGCATCTCCAATAGATGTCTTAAATTTTATTCCCTAAAATTTGATATAGAGATTATTTTATTCATGTTAATTCCTAAAAACTAATTTTATTTTCAACAGTTTCTCTATCCCTATTTTTAAATAAGGAATGAGAAATTAATCCTAATTTTAGGATATATAACAAGGGATTTAGGAAATGGTTTAGGATGAGGATTTGTTTAGGGGTGTTGTTGGAGTCTAATTTTCCATCAAAATCTTAAATTTTAAATTTAGGAATCTATGTAAGATCTCTCTTGGAGATGCTCTTAGAGCTTCATTTTTCAAAAAAAAAACTTAAATTCAAATTTAAGTAGATTTATAGGTAATCTTTTGGAGATGTTTTTAGTCCTCGTTTGAAACACAACACCGAAAAACCCATGAAATTTTTCTTGGAGGGAATTTTTCTTGTGACGTACATTTCCCTGCAATTGTTTGGGGAAATCCTAGAAGGTGTGTGGCGTGGTGTGCATTGGAAGCTGGAACGTGCTAGGCCAGGGAGGACAAGAGCATCTCTACATGTGCGTGTATGGCTGCCCGACGCGTGTGCATGAGCCTGCCCGGCGGAAAAGGGGTCGTAGAGATGAGCTATTGAGCTAACGACAGCGCGCTGCATGCGTGCGCAAGGTCAGACAGATTGGGCAGGGGAAAAGGGTGTTGGGAGAAAAGGGAAGGAAGACCATGAGGAACTAGAGCGCTGCGGTGGCGTCCCCGGCTAAGCCATGGCCTGTACGTAGGACGGACCCGTGGTGTGGTAAGCGGCAGCGTTGATGAAACTGAAGGAACAATGTTTAAGAAAATTTTGGTTGAATTGTAAGTTCTGATTATTTTTTGAATTAGAAATAAAAAATTCAAATCGGAAGTTCCGATAATTTATTATCTGTGAAACAGAGAGCTAAAATCGGAAGTTCCGATATGGTATCGGAAGTTTCGATAATTTCTAATTTAGAGACAGAGAGTTGAAACCGGAAGTTCTAATGCGTATTAGGAAAAATGGCAATGATCGGAAGTTCCAATACGAGGTATCGGAAGTTCCGATGATTCTTGGAATTATGAGCCGAGAGCCCTGATCGAAAGTTCTGATCTGCATATCAGAAGTTCCGAGGTGGACGTAATAGATTGGATCTGTTAGGTCTCGAATTGTTTGAGACTAGGGCTCTCACCTCTATATAAAGAGAGGAGGATGATGTCTTGAACATCAAGTTATTTAAGTTTAGATCAGATCTAAACCCTAGCCACCAAGAACTCATCTCCCTTTCTTGATCTTAAGAGTGGAGATTGATGATTCTTCCATTTCTCACGAGTGGTGCTAGCACGCCAACATGGGAAGGATCTCATCCTTGTACGTGTGGACTCCGTGGAGGCGTTGTTCGAATAGAAATGCTCATCGTCTTCTTCACGTGGACACCGTCATCTTCATCGATTGGATCACCGAGGAACAGCCGGAGCGGGGCTAGGATAGCGAGGACGCGCTTCCACAACATCTCGTGCTTTCCCAACATCTTCGTCCGCTGCACCTAGCGCGTCTTGTGCTAGAAGGTATTGATTCATGATCCCTCATGTGCATGGTTCTTGGGCCTGGGGATGAAATTTTTGAATTTACCAACTAGCGTAGCTTCCCAATTCCCTAACAGAAACAACATGCGATGAGGGGCGGCAGTGGGGGGAGACATCTAGACCTCGACCTCGCTCCGGCTCATACAAATAGCCGAAACAATGCGGGCCAAGAAGCAGGTGGCTCGGCCCAAGGTGCTCCAAGGGCATGACAAGGACAGGGTAGGCCTTGAGCATCCAAGGAAGGAGGGTGTGGTTGATTGGGGCGAGGCATGTGTCACGCTAGAGGGCGAACCCCACTTACGAGCGTGAGCTGACAATGGATGCGGACATGTGGTGGGCAACAACGACATTCCAGGAGATGGAGGCGGCGGCATCAAGGGGAGGAGGCAAAGGCATTGGCATCACAAGAGGATGGGAAAATTTCATGACCTATCATGACATGGATTTTTTCCTTGCAAAAACCATGTGGATCAAGCCAACATTTCCTAATTTTAGTCTCCAAATGCAAAAAAAATCCAAGAAAAACACCTCATGGGATTTGTAGGAATAGGCTAGGATCCCAAAGCCCTAATGTAAACAATTTGAGTGTGGTAAAAATAGTGCATACCAACAATCACGACTGGTACCAAATTGATAAACTTGATATGATTGCTTGGTCGGTTGGTGTTGGGCCTAGCAGAAATCGAGTATTAGGGCATCCCTATCCCTCTACATCAGATAGTTTCTTAAGGAATAAATGAGTTGCCACATAAGCAAAAGTACGACATGGCATGCATTTTAATGAAGATAGAGAAAACAAATTGAAGAAATAGTGTCTTCAGGAAGGAACTGGGTCGATGCAATGTCCAAGACTACGAAACGAGCGACGTCTGCGCTAGAACGCAAGTTTCTTCGCCCCTTCATTTTGTGGAGATCACGTGTGCGCTACTAGTCCTTTCTCACCGCACCCAGATTGCTGCCATCTCCTGTGTTGGCTTCCTCATCATCCCTGTGCGCCTAGTGCCCTAGCCTGCTTCTCACGTGAAATCTATCGCCATCCCCCACAATTGCTCCTCGTTGCACCCAAATTGGTGCCATTCTAGATAGTATGCACCCAGATCGCTTCTATTCTCTTTGTGATGTATGATTTGGATGGAAAATGTTGAGATTGACTTCATGTGAAAGTATCTATTTGTTGTTTGGGTTGGGGATTTATTGCCTTGTTGCCTTGGTCAGATTTAGAGTTCACAATTGTGTCCCTCGTGGTGATTCTACATATTGTTGATCTAGATTTTGCAGATATGATTAAGTTATTTTCAACTATTGACTAACTTAATTCCTTTCATGTTTGCTCGATGGTTAACCTTTGTGGATGCTATGCTCAATTGCTCATGGGTAGTTTCTTTTTTATCTGGTTTGTATTGTCTCATGTATGGATTTTTATTTCTTATCCAATTTGCAACATTCTGGTTCACTTTCTTCACTTATTATTTTGTAATACAAACCGGGCAAGTGAAATTGAAATTGGATAACATATGCAATTTGTACCTCAATATCTAGAAACAATCACAAAAAGCATGGTACAAAACATGACAAACTTTATATGAGAGAACATTTTAATATATTCATTATGTACCTCAATATCTGCTCAGACTAATGTTCTCAGAGTACTAGCTTGGACTCAACTCATTTTTCATGCTGTTAGTGTGGGTTCCAGAACTAGTCTGAACACAACTCTATATCAATCTGTTAATCTGAATGGATGTCCCACCAATCAGAAATTCACACGCCAAGTGATTCCCCTATGCATGATGACTCTCTTGATGATGTGAGCAACATAGATCCAATGGACCTATACCCTTTGGATGAGGTTAGCAGTATATTAAGTGACATTGCTGATGATGTGGTTGCTGAAATAAAGTCCCAAGTTGAAGTTGTACTGCACATGAGACCTATCAGTGAAGTGGTATAAGGAGGTATGTTGATAGACCTTATGCAGAATCTGAGCAAAGGCTAATGGATGATTACTTTGTAGCAGATCTAGTCTATAATGAGACAATGTTCCGTAGACGATTTAGGATGACAAGGCCTTTGTTCTTACAAATTGTTCAAGACCTTGTTGAGTGGGATAAATATTTTACTTTGAAAAAGGATTCTCTTAACCATCGAGGTTATCTCCAATAACAAATGCGCAGTGGCTATTCGCCAATTGGGGAATGGCATCCCTGCGTGCCAACGTGACGAGTACCTAAAGATTGGAGAAAGTATTGCTCGTCTATTTGATCAAGGAGATCTTGAGAATATCATGCTAGCATGTATCATCCTTCACAACATGGTAATTGAAAATGAGAAAGACATGGAACATATCCCTCTTGATTTGAATGAGACAATAAGCACAACAATTGTAAACGAAGCTGCAATCATCTCTGAAAAAACTAACGATGAGATGGAACAATTGATAGAAAGAAATACTACTATTCATGATCGTACCACTCATAGACAACTTCAACCAGACTTAGTTGAACATATATGGCAAAATAACATTCTAATTAATTAGGTGATGGCCTTATATATGTGTTTATACATATATATTCCTTCTTCATATTTTATACAATATTTTGATATTGGCTTACTCATATTTTTGTTTTCCATATTGGACTGTACCAGTTTGGTGTTGCTACATTGTGGGAGAAGGCGTCATTTTCATGTTGATGAGTCATATGCAGATTTTGTTAGTTGCTACAGTGCTTGCCATTAGGCTAATTACCATGTGGATGTTCCATGGACTGCTATGTCTCATGCTATATCTTAATGTAGTACCAATTTGTGTTCAGCTTAAATCTTATTTGTCATTATATCAATTTGAAGTTGAATATGAGCTAATTTTTTACTAGTTGTGATGATTTTATCATGCAAATATTGATGTTGTTAGTGCAAAGACGATTTTTTTAATAATATATTTTAAAAAAATCAAATCTGGTACTCGGTTTTTAGAATTTGTAAATCTAACCTACCGTAGGCAGATCGTGTTTGGGAATAGGGGAGCTATGCTAGCCGGTAAATTCAAAAATTTATGGCCTAGGCCCAAGACTCATGCACGTGCGAGATTATGGATCGGTACCTTCTAGCACGACACGCGCTAGGTGCAGCGGAAGAAGATGTCAGAGTAGGGCGTCAAGCTTATCCTTGTTGTGTCCATGTCGTCCTTCACCGATCCGATCGATGAAGACGACGTAGTCATTCGCTTGTAGATGTCTACGAGCGTCACTATTGAGGCAACGCCTCCACAGAGTCCACACGTACAAGGATGAAGTACCTCCCACAGAAGCGTGCTAGCACTGCACGTGAGATATGGGGATCCTTGACCTCAATGTTTGAGATCAAGAAAGGAAGGAGAGAACTCTTGGGTGGCTAGGTCTAATCTAGGCTTATTGCTTGTTCCAAGACGTCCTCTGTGATGCCCTGATTTATCAAAATCGGAACATTATTGAATTTCCAACGAAAAACAATAATACAAGAGGTTCATCATGCGACAGCATACATACGGCAATCATTCATGGTACGCAGACCACAATTATTACATAAGAGTAAAAATAAAATAATAATTAAAAGCATGACGAACACCTTCTTCAGGATCTTCTTCTTGATTGGGTCGCTACTCCAGACCATCTTCCTCATAGTAGGCATCCTCTGAATGGTGTGTCCAACGGGTATGAGTACAAAAAGTACTCAACAAGCCACCGCAAGTGCAAATAGTAATGCAATGTAATAACAAAGGAAGGGTAATGGCTAGAAGTGCGGAAAAGTACATTTTTCAGTCATTGCATTTAGTGTAGTCAAATTTTATCAAGCGGAATAATAAACATGAACATCATAATACCATCTAACTCGAAGAGTACATTTTCCCTCCTCGCACAACAGTCCTTACATGTCAAACCATCATGCACATTCATTTAAAAGTAAACTAATTATCGGATGTCACGCAACCCGCCTTTGACCGTGGGCTTAGATTTTCGAAAAGATTTATGACTCTGATCAGAGGTGTACTACTGTACCCACAAGGCACGCACTCATCCCAAACACCAAAGTGTAACGATATGACTCATACCACGGGAACTCGTGCCAAAACCTTAGCATGAAATGCTCCAAGCGATAACCACCCGCTCTAGGTTTCGCCGGCGCGCCGAGCCGCATCCCGGCTAACGTCGCACCCCCTTTTGCGCCACGTCGGTACAAGCCACCCGCAGGTGCTGCTTGACCCATCTCCAAGTGGTGGTCTCGGTTTGGAACACTCCATACCTTAGTTAGGACTTACCCACTAGACTTGTGGTTAGTACGGAAGGGTATTGCAACGGATCCCGCAAACCGGTCCTTATAGTGCCCCGGGTGCTACCGACCAATGTCCTAGCCTGCACTCGGAACCCACCATGCATACACTCACAACCAAAACTCTATCACCAACAGAATTCCAAAGATAAGGATAACAGGGATCATATAGTAGAACCAAGTTGCTACGACTCATTTTTAATCCTATAGCAATCATGTCGATACATTGGACACTAGCTAATAGTACTAATCATATGGTGACAAGGAGTTTAGGCTAGATAGCATGGCTTGGGTTGCACATTAAGGTCAGGGGATCCTAATAAATATATTGTAAGGGTTTCATTTGGCTAATGCATGTATATCCTATGTGTTTTAACGATAGTTTAGTAAAACATGGGTTCAATATGCTCAAAAGATTGGTTTGGTGACTTGCCTTGTTTAGCAATAGGAGAGGGAGGAACTTCGGGAAAGTACTCCGGCTCCTCGGCGGCATCGTAGTCTTTTCGACAAAAGTAATAAACATAACATTCAATAAACATTCCAAAATCACACCATAAAATATAGGTTTTGATTTGGTTTGAACCAAGGAAAATAAAGTCATTATCTTTCTAAAGTTGAAATGGACCAATTTGTAGTTTATCCTAAAGTGCATTTGAATATGTTATTAAATAAAAATAAAATACTCAATATAAACCTACTTTTTTTATTGCATTAACATGTAGAGAATAAAATTATAAATTTTCTGGAATTGAAATGGTAATTTTTGGAGTTAAAATGCGCAAGATATGAATTTTGTAAGTTTAAAACTATTTCTAGAAATTAATTTAAATCCAAAAACAGGCGTCGGTCCACAGCGAACCGGGTTCACCTTGAACCTGCGCACTATGCGCGTGCACCGGATCCAGATCCACCGTTGGATCACGATCAGGTGGCCATGGGCGAGGCGGGGGAGTTAAGTTAACGTGGACGGCCAGTATTAAAACGTCGAACCGGTACGCGATGGATGGCCCAGATTCATCGCGGGTTTTCAATACTAACGGACGCACGAGATCACACCGTACCGCTTCGCTTAGATCTGACAGGCCAAATTAAACCGAGGGATTGATTTAATCTCGGTCGTTGGATCGTAATCGCGTGGTCGGGGATGAATCTGACACGACACGGGTAGTTTACCCGCGCCGGTCATCTTCTTCGGCGACGGCGAGCGGGCCAGGGGCCACGGCGAGCGACGGTGGTCCAAGCTACGCCTAGAAATGGAAAGAGGACGTCAAGGGGAGTACGGGGATACCGTTGCGGTGGTCCGAGGTCGATGGGGTGCTGCCGGCGATGAGGGTAGATGGCGGAGGGGTTCGGGTTCCTTGTCGGCGATGGCATTCCGGTGGGGTTCGTCGATGACGGAGGGGTGGCCGAGGTCAGGGAGGCGCCTATGGTCACGACGGTGTGGTCATCGAGGATGGAGGGGAACTCCTGCGACGGCGAGCAATGGCTGGAGCGAGGGTGGCGGTGTGGTGTTAAAAAATGAAGAGGGGCGCTCTGGTTCGTTCTCAACGCGATCGGACGTGCGGGCTGGACGCGGTGGAGGCTAGGTGTTTAAATAGAGGCACCGGTGAGGGTCAAAGGGGGAGCATGCAAGGAAAGCAGAGGGGAGGTCTTCAATGGCGTCGGTGGGGCTCGGCCAAGCACGCGCAGCGTGATCCCGGGGCGATGGCGTGTGGAATAAAGAGGGGAAACGATCGACGGGGTGCGGGGGATTGAATGCCGGCGTCGGTTTAATGGGAGGGGGGCCGGCGAGGCGGATCCGAGGGTGAAGTCATCGGCCGACGGGATTCGGGGGCGATGGCGTGAGGTGGACGACGGTCCTGATAGGTGGGGGCCACCGGGCAACGGGTGGGGCTGACGGGTGGGGTCGGGTCCGACTGAGAGAGGGTTGGCGCCGACAGGTGGGGTCGGGCGGTCGGACGCGCGCGTGAAGGGAGAGGGGGTCGCTGATGAGCGGGGCCCGGGTGTCAGTGAGGGGCACGGGGAGGGAGTGGGTTGGGCCGGCTGGGGGAGGGAGAAGAGGGGGAAGGGGCCCATTACTGTTTAAAATGTTTTCCGAATAAATTTAATTGCTGAAATTGGTTTAAAATATTTGGGCTACTTCCAAGGGTGATAAAAATTTGTAAAAATTGTCAAAAATATATTTTGGCCTTGGGATCATATACAAAATTTTCTAGCCCTTGATTCTGATGTTTTACCTAGGTTCTAGTTCAATTAAGCTTAGAAGGGCATTAAAGGCATTTCAAAATTAATTATTTCCAGAAAAATATATTAAATGATATTTTTATTTCTCTGAAAATTTGGGGTGTTACAAACCTATCCCCCTTACAAAGAGTCTCGTCCTCGAGATTGGAACATTACTCGAATAGCTCGGGGTATTGGGCTTTCAACTCGTCTTCTTTTTCCCATGTGGCTTCTTCAACGGGGTGGTTGTCCCACTGAACTTTGCAAAAGCAAACCACATGGCTCCTGGTTACTCTTTCCTTAATCTCCAGGATCTTGACGGGTTTCTCAATGTAGGTCAAGTCTTCTTGGACGTTGAGCTGTTAGAGGTTGGCCTGCTCGGTGGGCACACGGAGACACTTCTTCAGCTGAGAGACGTGGAACACATCATGGACTCCTGCCAAGGATGGAGGCAGTTCTAGTTGATATGCCACTTCTCCTTGTCGTTTGGAGGATCTGAAAAGGTCCGACATAGCGGGGCGCTAACTTGCCTCTCATGTTGAACCTTTGAGTGCCACGGAGGGGAGTGACTCGGAGATAGACATAGTCGCCTTCCTCAAAGGTCAGGTCTCTCCGTCGGTTATCGACATAGCTCTTTTGTCGGGACTGGGCTATCCTTAGTCTATCCCTGATGATCTTGACTTTCACTTCGGCTTCTCGCAATATATCTGTCCCGAACAGCTGTGATTCTCTGGTCTAGTCCCAGAGTAACGGCGTTCTGCACTTACACCCATAAAGTGCTTCAAACGGGGACATCTGTAGGCTAACTTGATAGCTGTTGTTGTAGGATAACTCCGCATAAGGCAAGTTCTTGTCCCACATTCCGTCAAAGTCTAGAGCGCAAGCTCTAAGCATATCCTCCAATACCTGGTTGACCCTTTCGGTTTGACCATCGGTCTATGGATGATAGGCAGTGCTAAAGTTTAGTTGGGTGCCGAGTTCTTTTTGAAGGTTCTTCCAAAATTTAGAGGTAAACTGACTCCCACGGTCAGATACAATCTTCTTTGGCACTCCGTGCAGGCACACAATCCGGGTCATATACAACTCAGCCAACCTTGTGACGGTGTAAGTTGTCTTGACGGGGACGAAGTGAGCCACTTTGGTGAGTCGGTCGACGATCACCCAGATATAATCATGACCGGCTTGGGTCCTGGGTAGTCCCATGATGAAGTCCATTCCTATTTCTTCCCACTTCCATTCGGGGACCTTGAGGGGTTGCAATAGTCCGGCAGGTCTCTGGTGCTCTGCCTTGACTCGACGGCATGTGTCGCACTTGGCCACATACTCAGCTATTTCCCTCTTCATGCTGACCCACCAATATTTATCATTTAGGTCTTGATACATCTTTGTACTCCTGGGATGTATGGAGTATAGAGTATCGTGGGCTTCTTGAAGGATGAGGGCCTTTAACTCAGGCTTGTCGGGTACACATATCCGGTTTCCAAACTAGATGGTACCGTGCTCGTCCTCAGAGAATCCGGGGGATTTACCTTTTCTCATGTTCTATTGGATCTCCAAGATGTCCGGATCTTCCTTCTGCGTCTCCCGGATCTGGTCTATTAAGACATGTCTAGTCTCTAAAGCAGCGAGATATGCTCAGGTGGCGATCCCTAGGTTCAACCTTTCCATCTCCTTGTATAGCAAAGGGGCCTGGTCCTGTATCATGATGGCATTGCAGTACCCTTTTCGACTTAGGGCGTCTGCCACCACATTTGCCTTGCCTGGATGGTAATGGATGCCCAAGTCATAATCCTTGATCAACTCCAACCATCTCCTTTGCCTGAGGTTTAGGTCCGGTTGGGTGAAAATATACTTGAGGCTCTTGTGGTCGGTGAAGACCTCGCACCGATTCCCCACAAGGTAATGCCTCCATATCTTCAAGGCATGAACCACTGCTGCCAGTTCCAGGTCGTGGGTCGGGTAATTTATCTCATGCGGTCTAAGCTGACGAGAGGCGTAAGATATCACCTTCCCATCTTGCATCAAGACACATCCCAACCCTTGGCAAGAGGCATCACAGTAGATGTGGAAGTCCTTCCGGATGTCTGGTAAAGTCAGGATTGGGGCTGACACAACGAGCTTCTTCTTAAGGGTCTGGAAGCATTCTTCGCAGTCTGGAGTCCATTCAAATTTTACCTCCTTCTGCAATAATCTGGTCATGGGCTTGGCTATCTTTGAGAAATTCTCGATGAATCGGCGGTAATATATGGCCAATCCGAGAAAACTCTGGATCTCGGTCACGTTTGGGGGTTGTAGCCAATTGGTCACTACTTCCACGGTGGTTGGGTCCACTACTATTCCTCCGGCAGATATGACATGACCGAGGAACTTCACCTTAGATGACCAAAACTCACACTTGTTGTATTTGGCGTACAATTGTTGTTCCCTTAGCTTTCTGAGGGCAGATGGAGGTGTGTCTCATGTTCTTCCTTGGTCTTTGAGTAGACGAGGATATCGTCTATGAACACCACGATGAACTTATCCAAGAACTCCATGAATACATTGTTCATCATGTTCATGAAAAAGGCCAGTTCATTCGTGAGTCCGAACGATATCACCGTATACTCGTATAGTCCATAGCGGGAGGTGAAGGCAGTCTTGGGGATGTCTGTAGGACTGAAAGTAGCGACCAGAGGGGGGTGAATGGGCGCCTCAAAAAATTCTTTCGAATATATGGCCTGTACCCAACACCCAACGCACCTCAAAAGACTAAGCAACAGAAAATGAACAGATATCCTAAGTTTAAAGGTATCTAGCCTAGAGTCAATTGATGTTAAACAGAGAACTATCAAAGCGGTGCAACTAGGCAGATAAACAAAATATGCTAGACATGACAGGCAATGCTTCTCAATGAAATAATCTAAATATATATAAAATGAGATCAGAAGTTACTGTTCAGATTTTGTCTCCTCTTCGGAACTCGGCGAAGCCTGCTTCGCCTGTCGGGGTCTGCTTCGGAAAAGATTGTCGAAGCCTGCTTCGGAGGTCGGTTGCGAGGCCCGCCGAAGGCAGTGGCAAATGCCGAAGGTGTTTTGATCTAGCCTAGTTCGAAGTGGTAGATGACGAAGTATGACAAAGCCGGAGCCTGCTTCGAAGTGTACTTCGAAGGCAAGGCTTCGGACACAGCTTCGAACCGAGTGCTTCGAACCTAGACCTTCGAACAGAAAACTTCGAATGCAACACACAGATGGACTACCTTCGAACAAAGAGGCGAAGCCTGTCACACGACAGAGGCACCAAATTCGAAGCCTACACTCTACCTTCGAAAAGAGCAAGCTTCAAAAAAAAAGCGAAGGCTGACACGCCACAAAGAAACCAACGCGAAGCCTAGCAGAACGACAAGCTTCGAAGCCAACTTCGAAACCTATCGAAGTGTGGACTTCGAACAGCTAGAGCCGGAGTACCTTCGCACTGTCGTTCGAAGTATGCGATGCTGTCCGTTCAAAAAGTACTTCAAAGCTAGCAACACAGGACTCAAAACCAAGTTCGAAGTTTGAACGAAGCCTTCGAAGATGTTAGATCGAAGCCTGCCTCACGGAGCTGAGGGGCTTCGAACAGAGAAGGATGGCTTCGTCAGAAAACAGCCGATAAAGTTGCTATATCCTGTCAGCTTCGATCAAAAAGCTGCGCAGTAGAAGGTAAAAAGCTGCCAGCGAGTACTGTAGCTATAGTAGCAGTACTACTTGCAACAGCAAGAACTAGTACTACTTCTCAAGAAGAACACACGCAACAGAGAAGCTTCCGAAGCCTCAAAAATCATGGGAAAAACTTGCTGTGCGAATGAAATGAAGCCATTAAAAACTCTGCAGTTGCTGCACACGATTTGGGAATAGAACCTTCACTGCAACAAAAAATGCAAGACAACAAAAACAGTGGCAAAAACTCCCTGGCGACGCAAGCAAGAATAGGAGAGGAGAGAGACAAAGCAAGAGACAAAAAGTGACCCAAAGGAGTGGTATTGATTTCAGCCAAACGGGTAGTCCAAACCCTAGGGATTGGGGTCATATTTATAGGCTCCCAACACTAGGAACATTCCACCTGCCCCTTATGGTTTTTTACAGACGCAAGAATAAAGGAAAGACTCTACTGCCCTTAGGTATTTTTACAGACACGACTGCTGACTGTGGGCCTAGAGTAACAGATGACTTATCCGGAGGCTAAGCTTTCGTAGCGACTACGACTTCTCTTCTGGACAGTCGGATACAAGATCGACGGTTGTCAGTTTTGCGCCGAAACTGACAAAGCCTCCACCGACTTTGCACCAGGTACCCGGATTGGGCCGGCCCGATTCCGCAGCTCTCTCAGCCCGGCAATCACTCACCGCCCGTGTACCTGAGTCAACCCTGGTCAACAGACCAGTGGGTCTTCTACTGCTTCTAGCCCATGTACCCGGATTGGGCCAGCCCGACTTCACAGCCTCCTCTGCCCGATAGTCGCTCGCTGCCCGTGTACCTGAGTCACACGCGGCCCATGAAACAGCAGATCTCTTCTCTTCTTCTGTCCTCTTTGACTATCGTTGACAATGACTCATCACTTCTAGAGCCATGAGGCCCACACTATTCAGCATAGCTCCTCAATCTCCCCCTTGATGAGTGCATTGTCAACACTCCTTTTTTTCAGCTCTTCAGTACCTACGAACAACTGTGGAAACACGAAAACAAAGCACAAGAAAACAAAGAAGAAGAAAATAAGGTAAAAGTTTAACCCTAATGACCAAAAGCCGAACAAAAGCAAGAAGTGGTCATTATGGTTAACCAAAACGTAAAAGCTCAAAATGAGTGCGATTTCAGAACAACAAGGATATCAACAGAGTAAGAACTCCCCCCTGAAACTCTGATCCCAAATTTTCTCCCCCTTGTTGACAAGTGAACTCATCAAGCACTCAATAGAGACACAGACTCCCCCTGAAATGCAACTCCCCCTCAAAATATGCAGTGATTTCAACTGGAGTGCATAAGGAGTGTAGAAAGCATGCTTCTCAGATATGATTAACTGCAATTACAACATCTAACAGATACAGCAAAAGACATACTGTAACGATACATGGCATGATCAGTGCAACAGATGATATCTAAAGAAAGTCATTTGCACGCATTTTTTCAGTTTTTTGCAAACAAAAGCATCACCACATGTTCCAATAAACAAGCAAGGTAAAGCATGAGATGCAAAAGCTAACTGATATCTACCAAGATAAGCATTGTCCAAAAACAAAGTGCTTCAGCAAACTTGTTATCATTTCAATTTTCAAGCTTTTTCTTTTCCCTTTTTCATTTTTGCCAGGGGTTATTTGCATGTCAAACCTTATGCTGACCGACCAAGTCAAGCCTAGGCCAGAACTGGACCATCAGAAGCTTAAGACATTGGTCTTGGCATACACTACAGTGTCCTAGTTCATACCAAAGTGCTATGGTACGCAGTCCAGAACAATGCAGTGCGACAAGACAAACCCACCTGGATCTTTTCAATTTTAAGCATAAAAAGGCATGGAATTTTCATTTTTCTGGTTTATAGCATATTTCCATGATTAAAGCATACAAATGTCCAAGTTGCATATTTGCATCCAAGTCAGGAACTAGCTACAAGGCATGTACCAGATAACAAGAACATTCAGCCTACGCATGCTAGTTACCAGAAGCAATGGTGATCATTTTTCAATTTTAAAGCATAAAAAGCCATGCATATGACAGATATCAGACAAATCAAGTGAACTGAAGCAAAGCATGATCATCGACAAGTAATCAAAAGCATGTACCAGCTAGAATGAGTAAAGCAGTTCAATCATATAACAGAAGCAAGCTCAAACGTGTGATATGTGAATATGCAAGATATGAACACACACAAAAAGACTCAAGAAAAAGTAAAGAAGAAAGAAAACTGACGCAAAATATCCTAGAATGGATACACAACACCCAAATCCCCTCGTAAACGCTCAAATGTAGACTGATCTAGGGGTTTGGTGAAAATATCAGCCAATTGATGATGGGTATCAACATGAACAAGGTCAATGACACCTTTCTCATATTGATCCCGCAGAAAGTGAAAGCGCACATCGATGTGTTTGGTTTTAGAATGGAGACACGGGTTTTTCCCTACACTAATAGCACTGGTGCTATCGCAAAACAATGGAACCCTGGTAGGAAAGAACAACCCAAAATCTCGCAAAGTGGAAATCATCCAAACTAACTGTGAGCAGCAGCTAGCAGCAGCTACGTACTCAGCCTCTGTGGTCGAAAGAGCAACTCCAGATTGCTTTCGAGAAGACCAAGATACAAGAGAAGAACCAAGAAACTGGCAAGTACCGGAAGTCGACTTGCGATCCAACCGGCACCCACCAAAATCAGCATCTGAAAATCTAGATAAATCGAGAGAAGATGATGCTGAATAGAAAAGACCAAGATCAGGCGCATAAGTGAGATACCTGAAGATGCGCTTGACAGCCTGCCGATGAGACGCGCGTGGTGAAGACTGGAAGCGCGCGCAAAGTCCCACGGCGAACTGTATGTCTGGTCTTGTTGCCGTTAAGTATAATAGCGAACCGATCATCCCTCGAAACTCCCTTTCATTGACCTTGACGCCGCTCTCGTCCTTGTCCAGACCCCCAGATGTGCCCATCGGGGTCATCTGCGGCTTCAATTCACCACCAAAGTCAAATTTCTTTAACATATCACGAGTGTACTTACCTTGGTGGATGAAGGTGCCGTCCTTAGTCTGCTTGATTTGGAGCCCTAAGAAGTACATGAGCTCACCCATGAGGCTCATCTCAAACTCGTTGTGCATCTGCTCAGAAAATTTCCCTTGACCGCTGTTCCCGAACGTGATGTATTCTTTGGAGCTCGGGGGAGTGAGACTGGAGAACCATCTGCGATGTCCCGTCATGTGGCGAGAGCATCCTGAGTCCATGATCCAAACATCCTCCAGTCCCCGGTCCTGCACAATCAGTGGCTGTAAGTGGGAGCAAATGGTCCGGCACCAGGTTTAGCAAAAGAGCTAAACCAGTGTCGAGCCATCTGCTCAAAAGATGGAAAGCGAAAACCATCAAAAGAGTTTGGACCAAAACGCGGCTCAAAGCGCGGTCCTCGGTTCTGCCTAACCCTGCGGCCACGAGGTCCAGAACCGTAGCCAACACGGCCTAGAACTCTGCCGAAACGGACACCACCAACTGGAGCACGAGCAAGAAAGCCGTCTCCTCTACCACCACCTACACGACGCGGCCTGGCCTCCAGCCTCTCCCCGCGCCGAGGAACACGCAGTCTACCACCCTGCTGGTAGAACTGCTCCTGATCACTACGAGCCCTCTCTGCTCTCTCAACCCGCTTCCTCCTGAAGCAGAATTCCGCAAGATGCCCGTCTCTCTGACAGTACTCACAATGATAGGTGGGCTTCTTGGGATGTGGTTGAGGCTTGGGATGTTTGGGCTTGGTAGTGTTTGGTGTGGTCTTCTTGGGTTGAGAGGGTCCAGGAAGAGAGTCTAGAGAAGAGTGGAGGTGTTTGGGCTTAGGAACCCAGATAGGCTTCTTGGGTGGAGCTTTGGGTGGTTCATGAATCACCCCATCCTTGGGCTGACAAGCCTGGGAAGACTCAGTGGAGTGAGTCTTGGGGTATCTCTGCTCAGGAGTCATTTTACTCCACTCCACTGCCCGGCTAATGGCACTCTCAAAGTCAGCCTTGGTTTAGGTGTAACCTACCCCAAACCCATCCTGCCTCTTGAACTGCTGGATCATCATGCCAAGTTGTGGCTCTCTGGCACTGATCCAACTCAGGATAGAACGGAGGTAAAAGTTCTCATTCTGAGAGTCTGGTAGCTCCTCTCTCAAGGAAGCTAGAACCTCCACCTGAGACAAGCAGGTCTCACACTCACTCTCCACTTGGACAGACTTTTCGGCTTTCATCTTGATCAACTCCATTCTAAGAGACAGACAGTTCTCATAGACAGTGGGTGGAACTGACAATGTCTCAAGCTCTAGCCTAGTCTGCGCAAGCTCAGCTCTCAACCTCTCCAAATCACCCAACTGTTCATCACCTTTGGATTTCAGCTCAGCTAAGACAGCTAGATGAGATGGGCAATCAACACAGGGTGCGACGTCAGTGGCTTGAGCATCTTTCAGCTCCAGCTGAGCGCTTTCAAGCTCAGTGGCCAAAGCGTCCCTCTCATCAACCCTTTCTGTGTACCTGGACTTCAGAGTCGACAGGTCACACAGAAGCACCTCACACTTCGGGCACTCACTGCTATCACCCAAGCAAGGGGAAGAAGATAGACTCTCAATTCTGCCGTTGGCCACGGCAAGCTCACTCTCTAACTCATCTATCCTCTTCTTAGCCCCCCTAAGCAGTTTTTCCCGATATTTCAACTCCTGACGATTGATCTCAAGTAAATCAACGATTTCGTGCTCGTAGGATGATACCTTGTTGTCGTCGTCGTCGGAATCGTCGGAGGAGCTCTTTTCTTCCTTATCCCCAAGAGCCATTGAACAGAAGCTCTTGCGGGATCTTCGGCGCTGGTGTGAGCGGCTCTTCGGCTTGTCTCCGAAGGCCATGAAGAAGAGGCCCGCCGGATCGTCCTTGTCCTTCCCCTTCCTGATGATGATCTCCTCATCGCTTGAGCTTGATGAAGAGGAAGAAGACGTGGACTGCTTGGAGTAGCTCTTCTCCATCTCGGCGAAGAAGGCCTTATCACGCTTCTTGTTCTCTCGCCGGTAGTCCTTCAGGGCCTTCTTGAAGAATCGGGTCTTCGGCTTGCCCTTGTTGAAGGATGAGCTCTCATGCTTGCCGGAGTCGTGGAAGCTGCCACTGGTGCCCTTCTTGTATCCATTGCGCTTGGGGCAGTCGGCGATGAAGTGTCCTGGATCACCACACTCAAAGCATCCGGATTTTGTGCCGTGTCTTTTGAACATTCTCTTGTCATAGACACGACGCACCCGGTTGTTAAAGAGACACAAATCATCATCTCCCAAAGACTCAAGCTGGTCCTCAGTGATAGACATCAAGGAGAAACCAGCACAGCTCACAGCAGAGGGATCAACAGAAGGTGTAGCAAGGGCCAGGGATTTTGATCCAGAACCAGTGAGATTTGATCTCAGCTGGATATCTACCTCAGTGGCCTTCAGCTTGCTAAACAACTCAGAAATGGTCAAGGTATCGTAAGAAGTGCTCTCAACGATAGAGGATACCTTGATCTCCCAGATCTTTGGGTCCAAGGTATGGAGAACCTTGAGCGCCTGCTCGTGATCTGAGACTAACTGAGCACCCTTAGCCTTGTTGTCCCGAAGCTTGTTAATGATCGATTGAAAGCGACCAAACAAAGCTTCAACAGATTCACCCGGCTTTTGTGTGAAGTTCTCGTACTCACGCCGGTAGGTCTGATAGAGCCGAGCCTTGACCTGAGCTGTTCCCTCATGGTGTGCCTTGAGGGTAGCCCAGATCTCTCTCGCAGTGGAGAGATGGCTCACACGCTCAAACTCAGTGGGACCTAAACTAGAGAAAAGAATGTTCACAGCCTTACTGTTGCTCAGATGCTGAGCAATGATACTAGCAGTACCCTGCTCAGTGACTGGCAATATGACAAACGTGGTGTGAACGCAAATGTCCCAAATGTCCGAACCCTGGCTCATAAGATAGGCTCGCATGCGAGTCTTCCAATAATTATAGCCATAGGCTTCCAAGGACGGGACCTTGCCAGGAGACGTCATGGTCACTACCGGAGTTTAGAACCGGTTAAGGTATGGAAAAACCCTAACCAAGCTCTGATACCACTTGTAGGACCGAAAGTAGCGACCAGAGGGGGGTGAATGGGCACCTTAAAAAATTCTTTCGAATATATGGCCTGTACCCAACACCCAACGCACCTCAAAAGACTAAGCAACAGAAAATGAACAGATATCCTAAGTTTAAAGATATCTAGCCTAGAGTCAATTGATGTTAAACAGAGAACTATCAAAGCGGTGCAACTAGGCAGATAAACAAAATATGCTAGACATGACAGGCAATGCTTCTCAATGAAATAATCTAAATATATATAAATGAGATCAGAAGTTACTGTTCAGATTTTGTCTCCTCTTCGAAACTCGGCGAAGCCTGCTTCGCCTGTCGGAGTCTGCTTCGGAAAAGATTGTCGAAGCCTGCTTCGGAGGTCGGTTGCAAGGCCTGCCGAAGGCAGTGGCAAATGCCGAAGGTGTTTTGATCTAGCCTAGTTCGAAGTGGTATATGACGAAGTATGACAAAGCCGGAGCCTGCTTCGAAGTGTACTTCGAAGGCAAGGCTTCGGACACAGCTTCGAACCGAGTGCTTCGAACCTAGACCTTCGAACAGAAAACTTCGAATGCAACACACAGACGGACTACCTTTGAACAAAGAGGCGAAGCCTGTCACACGACAGAGGCACCAAATTCGAAGCCTACACTCTACCTTCGAAAAGAGCAAGCTTCAAAAAAAAAGCAAAGGCTGACATGCCACAAAGAAACCAACGCGAAGCCTAGCAGAACGACAAGCTTCGAAGCCAACTTCGAAACCTATCGAAGTGTGGACTTCGAACAGCTAGAGCCGGAGTACCTTCGCACTGTCGTTCGAAGTATGCGATGCTGTCCGTTCAAAAAGTACTTCAAAGCTAGCAACACAGGACTCAAAACCAAGTTCGAAGTTTGAACGAAGACTTCGAAGATGTTAGATCGAAGCCTGCCTCACGGAGCTGAGGGGCTTCGAACAGAGAAGGATGGCTTCGTCAGAAAACAGCCAGAAAAGTTGCTATATCCTGTCAGCTTCGATCAAAAAGCTGCGCAGTAGAAGGTAAAAAGCTGCCAGCGAGTACTGTAGCTACAGTAGCAGTACTACTTGCAACAGCAAGAACTAGTACTACTTCTCAAGAAGAACACACGCAACAGAGAAGCTTCCGAAGCCTCAAAAATCATGGGAAAAACTTGCTGTGCGAATGAAATGAAGCCATTAAAAACTCTGCAGTTGCTGCACACGATTTGGGAATAGAACCTTCACTGCAACAAAAAATGCAAGACAACAAAAACAGTAGCAAAAACTCCCTGGCGGCGCAAGCAAGAATAGGAGAGGAGAGAGACAAAGCAAGAGACAAAAAGTGACCCAAAGGAGTGGTATTGATTTCAGCCAAAAGGGTAGTCAAAACCCTAGGGATTGGGGTCCTATTTATAGGCTCCCAACACTAGGAACATTCCACCTGCCCCTTAGGGTTTTTTACAGATGCAAGAATAAAGGAAAATACTCTACTGCCCTTAGGTATTTTTACAGACACGACTGACTGACTGTGGACCTAGAGTAACAGATGACTTATCCAGAGGCTAAGCTTTCGTAGCGACTACGGCTTCTCTTCTGGACAGTCGGATACAAGATCGACGGTTGTCAGTTTTGCGCCGAAACTGACAAAGCCTCCACCGACTTTGCACCAGGTACCCGGATTGGGCCGGACCGATTCCGCAGCTCTCTCAGCCCGGCAATCACTCACCGCCCGTGTACCTGAGTCAACCCTGGTCAACAGCCCAGTGGGTCTTCTACTGCTTCTAGCCCATGTACCCGGATTGGGCCAGCCCGACTTCGCAGCCTCCTCTGCCCGACAATCGCTCGCTGCCCGTGTACCTGAGTCACACGCGGCCCATGAAACAGCAGATCTCTTCTCTTCTTCTGTCCTCTTTGACTATCGTTGACAATGACTCATCACTTCTAGAGCCATGAGGCCCACGCTATTCAGCATGGCTCCTCAATGTCTTCTTCTCTAATCCTCAACTGGTGATAACCTGACCTGAGGTCAATCTTGGAAAACACCGAGGATCCTTTCAGTTGATCGAACAGGTCATCGATCTGAGGCAGTGGGTACTTGTTCTTGATGGTTACGTCGTTCAGGGCCCTATAGTCCACGCACATCCTTTTAGTCTTGTCCTTCTTCAAGGCGAAGATGACCGGTGCACCCTAGGGTGAGGTACTCGGTCGGATGTACCCTTTTTGTTCCAGGTCTTCGATGTTGCTCTTGACTTCGGCTAGTTCATTAGCGGCCATCCGGTATGGGCGCTTGGAGATTGGAGTGGTCCCAGGGACGAGCTCGATTCTGAATTTGATGTCCCGCTTGGGAGGCATCCCTGGTAGGTCCTCTGGGAAGACATACATGTACTCCTTTACTATGGGCACTTTCGCTAGGGCTAGTGAGTGGAGAGACACCTCACGAGGTTTGCGGTTGGTCATTCGAAAAGTGACGGCTTCGCCTTCAGGGTTGGTCACAGTTACGGACTTGCTGGCACAGTCGATCACTCCCTTGTGCTTCATCAACCAATCCAGCCCTAGGATGAGGTCGAGTCCGGTACACTTAATGAGGACTGGCTCAGCCTGGAATAATATTCCTTGAATCTCTATTTTTACCTTGGGGCTGAACAGGTGGGCTAAGGTTCTATTGCCTGGGATGGCAATCATCATGGGGGCTGGTAGAGGGAGTACTTCCAAGTTGTTGGTTTTCACAAAGTCCTCCGAGATGAAAGAGTGTGTTGCCCTAGAGTCGAACAACATTATAGCTGGTATGGAATTGGCGGTAAACGTATCGAGTACGACTTCAGGAGCCTCCTGATCTTCCTCCGCGTTGATGTGGTTGACGCGGGCACGAACTGCCTGGTTGGGGGTCGTACCTTGAGGATGCTTGGGGTGAGGACACTGATGCGCGTAGTGCCCTTCCTTTCGGCAGTTGAAGCAGACGACCGGCTTCCCTTGGCGGTCCCTCATGATCGGGGCCTTGGCGGCGGGCGGCGGCTGAGCGGCCGGAGTTGGTGGAGCGGGGCGAGAATGCCCGGCGTTGGACCCACCGGCGATGTGAGGCGGCCTGTAGACGGGCCGAGGATGGTAGGTAGGTGCTGGTGGCAGAGGGACGAAGTGGGGCCTCTGAGAGTTCGCCTGATGATGCTTGAACACAATCATCTTCCTCTTCTTGAGGTCCGACTTATTTTGCTCAGTCTCTTGAATGAGTGCTTTCTTCACCAACTGTTGAAAGTCGGTGTAGTCAGTGGCGATGAGCTGGATGGACAGCTCATCCTTAAGTCCCCGGAGGAACTTGGCCTGGCGGAGGGCGTTAGTTCGCACCTCTTCTGGCGCGTAGCGTGCCAGACGGTTGAACTCATGGAGATACTCCATGACAGTCTGGCTGCCTTATTGTAGGTCGTGGAACTCCTGCTGTTTCACCGCGATGACTCCGGTGGGGACGTGGGCAGTGCGAAAGGCGATGGTGAACTCCGCCCAAGTCACCACGTGGTCCTCCGGTTGGGACTCATGGTAGTTGTCTCACCATTCCGCGGCGGGACCCTGGAGCTGATGAGTGGCGAACGCCACTCTCTCCCGGTCGGTGTAGGGGAGGAGGTCCAACTTCTTCCTGATGGTGCGGAGCCAATCTCTGGTCTCCATGGGGTTCGTGGTGCTGGAGAAGATCGAGGGACGCACGCGCAAGAACTCCGAGAGTTGAGGTGCGGGTGCGGGGGCTGGTGCATGAGGGGCGGGTTCCACATTCTGCAGCCGGTCCAACTGTGCCTGTTGGTGCTGCATCTGGGTGAGGAGAGCGGTAATCAGCTGGTTCTGGTTCGCCATCATTTCCGCCAAGGTGGGGTGGTTGGCGGATGGTGGCCCAGTCTGATGTTGGCCCGTTGCACCCTAGTTGGGTACAACACTTCTGGGCAAACCGTTGCTTGCCCCTTCTCCATTGTTGGAGCCTGTGTTCTGATTATCGGCCATCTTCTGAACATATAAAAAAATTTTGTCACAAGGGAAACTTAAAGTAAGCTTTTACCGAGAAAAACAGCCCAGAGGGGCTCATACATATATATGGGTGGCATAAAATGTTCAGTACATCAAAGTTTTTATTTTAACCTACCCACAACACACGTTGTTGCAGGTAGCACCACATTCACAAAATTTATTCATACATCAATCAACGATGGCTATCGTCTACTCGCCATCGGAGGCAGTCTCCGTGCTCTCGGAACCACGAGGGTTCTGAGGGATGGTGGGCTCGAGAAAATTCTCGATGATGGGGTCGGAGACGGTGGCGGGACGCGGGGCAGGAGCGTTGGAGTTGGACGGTCCGACGGCCGCGGGGTGTGGCGGGATCCTCTTGGGGTGAGGGGTGGGCTCGCGGATGGGCTTCTTCCTCCTCGGGATGAGGGGGACCATCTCCGCTATGTCCTTCTACAACTATATTATCTTACGCTGCAGCTCGCCATTTTGTTGGATCAAGTTCTTCGTCTCCTAGCGAAGGAACTCGACCGCCTCATGGTGCTCCTCGGCGTCAAGCACAGCCTCGGTATGGAGATCGTCCATGGCCTGAAGAAGGCGCGTCTGCCGGGCCATGACTGGATCGTGATCGGAGTGAACTCCGATGTAGATGCTACGGTGGGCACCGGGAGTGCGCTTCGGCACAAGTCGGAAGGACGTGTTCTGAATACGATCATCGTAGATCATCCTCAGCTCCATGAGGGCTTGGAGGGCGACGCGTTGGCACGCGACGTCGAAGGTTGGGCCCCCAAGTGCTGCCATGAAGAACGGCAGGTGCTCGCCGCATCCATGGATGGTAAGGAAGACGTCACAGGGTCCTGCGAACTCTTCCATGTAAACTCCATGGAACTCGGGCTCGAAGAGGAACCCAAGGAAAGTGACCATCATTCGGAGCTCCCTAACGAAGCCCTCGAAGTGGCGGAAGAAGCTGTGCACTTGGTAGACCGGCATCTACAAAAACAACAAGTTGAAGGAAAGTGAGGAGAGGAACAAAGTTATAAAGTAGGTTTTCGTAAAATAGTTTTCATCCAACTAAGTGTTAGGCTGGTCCGCTTGGCTTCCTACAGTCAAGTCAGCTCTGATACCATCTTGTGACGCCCCAATTTATCAAAATTGGAACATTATTGAATTTCCAACGAAAAACAATAATACAAGAGGTTCATCATGCGACAGCGTACATACGACAATCATTTGTGGTACGCAGACCACAATTATTACATAAGAGTAAAAATAAAATAAATAATTAAAAGCATGATGAACACCCTCTTCAGGATCTTCTTCTTGATTGGGTCGCTACTCCAGACCATCTTCCTCATAGTAGGCATCCTCTGAATGGTGTGTCCAACGAGTATGAGTACAAAAAGTACTCAACAAGCCACCGCAAGTGCAAATAGTAATGCAATGTAATAACAAAGGAAGGGTAATGGCTAGAAGTGTGGAAAAGTACATTTGTGTTCAGCTTAAATCTTATTTGTCATTATATCAAATTGAAGTTGAATATGAGCTAATTTTTTACTAGTTGTGATGATTTTATCATGCAAATAATGATGTTGTTAGTGCAAAGACGATTTTTTAATAATATATTTAAAAAAAATCAAATCTGGTACTCGGTTTTTAGAATTTGTAAATCTAACCTACCGTAGGCAGATCGTGTTTAGGAATAGGGGAGCTATGCTAGCCGGTAAATTCAAAAATTTATGGCCTAGGCCCAAGACTCATGCACGTGCGAGATTATGGATCGGTACCTTCTAGCACGACACGCGCTAGGTGCAGCGGAAGAAGATGTCAGAGTAGCGCGTCAAGCCTATCCTTGTTGTGTCCTTGTTGTCCTTCACCGATCCGATCGATGAAGACGACATAGTCGTTCGCTTGTAGATGTCTACAAGCGTCACTATTGAGGCAAAGCCTCCACGGAGTCCACACGTACAAGGATGAAGTACCTCCCACAGAAGCGTGCTAGCACTGCACGTGAGATATGGGGATCCTTGACCTCAATGTTTGAGATCAAGAAAGGAAGGAGAGAACTCTTGGGTGGCTAGGTCTAATCTAGGCTTATTGCTTGTTCCAAGACGTCCTCTGTGATGCCCTGATTTATCGAAATCGGAACATTATTGAATTTGGTACGCAGACCACAATTATTACATAAGAGTAAAAATAAAATAAATAATTAAAAGCATGACGAACACCCTCTTCAGGATCTTCTTCTTGATTGGGTCGCTACTCCAGACCATCTTCCTCATAGTAGGCATCCTCTAAATGGTGTGTCCAACGGGTATGAGTACAAAAAGTACTCAACAAGCCACCACAAGTGCAAATAGTAATGCAATGTAATAACAAAGGAAGGGTAATGGCTAGAAGTGCGGAAAAGTACATTTTTCAGTCATTGCATTTAGTGTAGTCAAATTTTATCAAGCGGAATAATAAACATGAACATCATAATACCATCTACCTCGAGGAGTACGTTTTCCCTCCTCGCACAACAGTCCTTACATGTCAAACCATCATGCACATTCATTTAAAAGTAAACTAACTGTGGGATGTCACGCAACCCGCCCTTGACCGTGGGCTTGGATTTTCGAAAAGATTTATGACTCTGATCAGAGGTGTACTACTGTACCCACAAGGCACGCACTCATCCCACACACCAAAGTGTAACGATATGACCCATACCACGGGAACTCGTGCCAAAACCTCAGCATGAAATGCTCCAAGCGATAACCACGCGCTCTAGGTTTCGCCGGCGCGCCGGGCCGCATCCCGGCTAACATCGCACCCCCTTTTGCACCACGTCGGTACAAGCCACCCGCAGGTGTTGCTTGACCCATCTCCAAGTGGTGGTCTCGGTTTGGAACACTCCATACCTTAGTTAGGACTTACCCACTAGACTTGTGGTTAGTACGGAAGGGTATTGCAATGGATCCCGCAGACCGGTCCTTATAGTGCCCCGGGTGCTACCGACCAATGCCCTAGCTTTCACCCGGAACCCACCATGCATACACTCACAACCAAAACTCTATCACTAATAGAATTCCAAAGATAAGGATAACGGGGATCATATAGTAGAACCAAGTTGCTACGACTCATTTTTAATCCTATAGCAATCGTGTCGATACATTAGACACTAGCTAATAGTACTAATCATATAGTGACAAGGAGTTTAGGCTAGATAGCATGGCTTGGGTTACACATTAAGGTCGGGGGATCCTAATAAATATATTGTAAGGGTTTCATTTGACTAATACATGTATATCCTATGTGTTTTAACGATAGTTTAGTAAAACATGAGTTCAATATGCTCAAAAGATTGGTTTGGTGACTTGCCTTATTCAACGAAAGGAGAGGGAGGAACTTCGGGAAAGTACTCCAGCTCCTCGGCGGCGTCGTAGTCTTTTTGACAAAAGTAATAAACATAACATTCAATAAACATTCCAAAATCACACCATAAAAATATAGGTTTTGATTTGGTTTGAACCAAGGAAAATAAAGTCATTATCTTTCTGTAATTTATCTTAAGGACATTTTAAAATGAACTCTAATGAAATATTGGCCTTTCTAAAAGGGATAAAATTGTAAACTAATGTATTATAAACTTCCAATTAATTTAAAAATAGAAAGTTCAGAATAAACCCATTGTTCCAATTATTCTAGTATGAAAAGAATAAAAGAAAATTTTTTCTAAAGTTGAAATGGACCAATTTGTAGTTTATCCTAAAGTGCATTTGAATATGTTATTAAATAAAAATAAAATACTCAATATAAACCTACTGTTTTTATTGCATTAACATGTAGAGAATAAAATTATAAATTTTCTGGAATTGAAATGGTAATTTTTGGAGTTAAAATGCGCAAGATATGAATTTTATAAGTTTAAAACTATTTCTGGAAATTAATTTAAATCCAAAAACAAGCGTCGGTCCACGGCGAACCGGGTTCACCGTGAACCCGCGCACTGTGCGCGTGCACCAGGTCCAGATCCACCGTTGGACCGCGATCGGGCGGCCACGGGCGAGGCGGGGGAGTTAAGTTAACGTGGACTACCAAGATTAAAACGTCAAACTGGTACACGATGGATGGCCTAGATTTATCGGTGGTTTTAAATACTAACGGACACACGAGATCACACCGTACTGCTTCGGTTAGATCTGATGGGCCAGATTAAACCGAGGGATTGATTTAATCTCGGCCATTGGATTGTAATCACGTGGTCGGGGATGAATCCGACACGGCACGGGTAGTTTACCCACGCCGGTCGTCTTCTCCAGCGACGGCGAGCAGGCTAGGGGCCACGGCGAGTGACGACGGTCCAAGCTACGCCTAGAAACGGAAAGAGGACATCAAGGGAAGTATGGGGATACCGTTGCGGTGGTCCGAGGTCGACGGGGTGCTGCCGGCGACGAGGGTAGACGGCGGAGGGGATTAGGTTCCTTGTCGGCAATGGCGTTCCGGCGGGGTTCGTCGACGATGGAGGGGTGGGCGAGGTCGGGGAGGCGCCTACGGGATTCGGGTCATCGGCGAGGCGGAGCCGAGGGCGAAGTCATCGGCCGACAGGATTCGGGGTTGATGGCACGAGGTGGACGACGGTCCTGACAGGCGGGGGCCACCGGGTAGCGGGCACGGGTGTGGCAACGGGCGGGGCTGACGGGTGGGGTCGGGTCCGGCCGAGAGAGGGTTGGCGCCGATAGGTGGCGTCGGGCGGTCGGACGCGCGTGCGAAGGGAGAGGGGGTTGCTGACGAGCGGGGCCTGGGTGTCAGTGAGGGACACGGGGAGGGAGTGGGTTGGGCCGGCTGGGGGAGGGAGAAGAGGGGGAAGGGGCCCGTTACTGTTTAAAATGTTTTTCGAATAAATTTAATTGCTGAAATTGGTTTAAAATATTTGGGCTACTTCCAAGGGTGATAAAAATTTGTAAAAATTCTCAAAAATATATTTTGGCTTTGGGATCATATACAAAATTTTCAAGCCCCTGATTCGGATTTTTTACCTAGGTTCTAGTTCAATTAAGCTTAGAACGACATTAAAGGCATTTCAAAATAAATTATTTCCAGAAAAATATATTAAATGGTATTTTTATTTCTCTGAAAATTTGGGGTGTTACATCCTCCTCCTCTCCTTTTATAGGGCTGAGAGCGCCCTAGTCGTGCTCATCTCGGAATCCATAAAATCATAACAGATCCAACCTATTTTGCCCACGTCGGAACTTCCGATCCTAGATCAGAACTTCCAACAGGGTATTTCAGGTTTCCCGATACAGTACGACACGCAATAGATCCAATCAATTATCGCCCACCTCGGAACTTCCGATACTACATCGGAAGTTCCGATTAGTATAAAAATTCCCCAATTCTGAATCGGAACTTCTGGCACGTCGGAACTTCCGATACCATATCGGAACTTCCGAAGCAATATTTGCCCTTTGTATAGAGACTAGATAATAATCGGAACTTCCGATACTACCTATCGAAACTTTTGATCCACAGAATTTTCTTGGGCATATCCTTCAATCTCCCACTTGCACAAGAACCAATTGTTTGCATGCTTTTTTAATCCATCCCCTTCAGTGTGTGACTCGATAGGTTCATACACTAACGGATGTTCACCGAAAACCATTTCTGACTCAATGATCAATTGCGGTACCTAGCAGCACATATTGACCCCCGAAAGTGTACAAAATCAAATTTTCATGAACCTTGCTATACGCAAGAACTAGTCCCTTTACCACACGCCGTCAGTCAAGCTCAATGCGAGATACATGCCACCCTTGTTGGTTAGCTCAACATTTCACTCAATCAAGTATCGGATTTAAATCATGACTAACTCCTTAGTCATAGTGGCATGGCCATGCACTTTTCCAATCCAATATCTCGAGGGGCCCAGAGACGACTCTCCCGTTATTAGGAGGAGCAAATTTTATCATGACCGCTTATATTCCAAGACATATTTCACAACACACCTGAAAACAACCCTTATTACTACCGTGTTACGGAATAGCGTTAGGAAGCATCTAAGTGTGTCACTACGCATTCTGGAATCAAATGAAGATCTTAGGTCCAAGGACTCTGTAGGTACACCATTTTAGATGACAACTATTGGCACATTACAATAACAATCCCAGAAGTATCTCAAATGGGTCAGTCCAACACCATGTTCACCAATATGTGTCCACATCACTGATTTGACATCTCTATGTCTATGATCTGTGAAACACAATCATCAATTAGTCGGATATGCTAATCCATGTATCATCACTGTCCCACAAGACGACAAGATTAGGGACCCCTTTTGAACAATATCGTAACAAAGCAAATAGTTTCACATAACAAGTCGGACTTATTAATTAAATGTAAACGATGTTTATTCAAGGAACAAGATAACAATTATCCTCATACATTAGCATAGACTCTACTAGCATCTTCCACAAACACATGACTCACTCACGCAAGTATCTAATACCCCTGGAGCTCATATGCGCCTCATGCTTGGGATGTGGAAGAGGCTTCGACAATGGATCCGCTATGTTCAAATCCGTGTGCAACTTGCAAATTTTCACATCACATCTCTCAATGATCTCGCGGATCAGGTGATATCGTTGAAGTATATGTTTGGATTTCTAAAGCGATCTAGGCTCCTTGGCTTGCCCAATGGCACCACTATTAACACAATAGAGGTCCACTAGACTAGACGCACTAGGAATAACACCCAGCTTAGAAACAAACTTTCTAATCCAAACGGCCTCCTTCGCAGCTTATGAAGCGGCGATATACTCAGCTTCTGTTGTAGAATCGCCCACCATTTCTTGCTTGGAACTCTTTCAACTCACTGCGCCTCCATTGAGGAAGAACACAAAGACTGATTGCAACCGTGAATCATCTTTATCGGTCTGAAAGCTAGCATCCATGTAACTACTTACAACGAGCTCCTCTTTACCACTGTATACTAGGATCATTTCCTCAGTCCTTCTCAAGTACTTGAGGATACTCTTTACTACAGCATAGTGACTTTCACCCGGGTTCGATTGGTACTTGCTCGTAACCCTTAGAGCATATGACATATCTAGGCGTGTACACAGCATGGCATACATGATGGATCCAATTGCGGAGGCATATGGGATCACACTTATTTTCTCTAGTTCATCAGGTGTCGAAGCACACTAAGTCTTACTAAGAGAAATATCAGGTGACATTGGCAGAAAACCCTTCTTAGAATTCTGAATTTTGAACCGCTTCAAAACCTTGTCAATGTACATACTTTGGCTTAATCCAGTTAACCGTTTTGATCTATCTCCATAGATCTTTATGCCCAAAATGTATGTTGCATCTCCAAGATATTTCATCAAAAAACTATTTTTCAGTGAAGTCTTGACAGCATTCAAAAAAGGAATATCATTTCCGATCAACAATATGACATCCACATATAGGACCAGAAACACAAGTGATATCCCACTAGCCTTATTGTAGACACAAGGCTCTTCTTCGTTCTTGATGAAGCCAAACACTTTGACTACCTCATCAAAGCGAAGATTCCAACTCCGAGAAGATTGCTTTAATCCATAAATGGACTTTAGCAACTTGCAAACCTTCCCAATATTTCTCGGACCGTCAATACCTTCAGGTTGTGTCATGTACACATCCTCACTTAGGATTCCATTCAGGAAAGTCGTCTTGACATCCATTTGCCATATCTCATAATAATAAAATGTGACAATAGCTAGGATGATTCGAATAAACTTAAGCATAGCGATGGGTAAAAATGTTTCATCATAATCAACACCTTGAATCTGTCTGAAACCCTTCTCCACCAATTGTGCCTTATAGATGTGAACATTTCTATCAACGTCTATCTTTTTTTTGAAGATCCATTTACACTCAATAGTTTTTACACCACCGGGTGAATCAACCAAGTTCCAAACTTGGTTAACTCGTATGGACTCCAATTTGGATCCAATGGCTCCAAGCCATTTATTAGAGTCTGGTCCCATCACTGCTTCTGCATAGGTCTTAGGCTCGTTGTTGTTCAACAATAACATGTCGCGATGCCCAGTGGTCAAGAACATGTACCTCTCTAGCGCATGACTAACCCTCTTAGACCTCCGTGGAGCTAGCACATGTACAACATGCTCCACAACACTTTGCTCATCCTATAGTTGTTCAGTGGGATCTAGAACACTTTCCAGTGGCTCTCGAACCTCTTCGAGATGCATCGTTCTCCCACTAACTTCTTTTGAGAGAAACTCTTTCTCATGGAATACACCATTCCGAGCGACATACACTTTGTCCTCTTCTCTATTATAGAAATAGTATCCTTTGATTTCCCTAGGATACCCCACAAAGAAGCACTTGTCAGACTTAGGACTGAGCTTGTCAGACGTCATACGTTGACATACGCATCACATCCCCAAATATTTAGAAAAGAAAAACTGGGACGCTTCCCAGACCACATCTCATATGGCGTTTTCTCTACTCACTTAGATGAAACTCTATTAATCGTGAAAGTTGTTGTTTCTAGAGCGAGACCCCAAAAGGATGATGGAAGATCAGTGTGACTCATCATGTACCGTACCATATCCAACAAAGTGTGGTTTCTCCACTCGGACACCCATTCTATTGGGGCATGCCAGGTGGAGTCAACTGTGGAACAATTCCACACTGCTTTAGATGATCACTAAACTCATGGCTCAAATATTCACCCCAGGATCCGATCGTTGAAATTTAATTGTCTTGTCCGTATGATTTTGTACTTCATTCTGGAATTCCTTGAACTTTTCGAAGGATTCCCACTTATGCCTCATCAAGCAGACATAGCCATATCTACTAAATTCACTGGTAAAAGTAATAAAGTACTGAAAGCCTCTCCTAGCCGTGTAACTCATTGGTCCACACATATCAGTATGTACAATGGACAATAGCTCACTCGCCCTCTCACTCTGTCCAATGAAAGGCGTCTTTGTCATTTTTCCATGTAAGCAAGACTCGCATGTGTCACATGATTCAAAATCAAATGAAACCAAAAGTCCATCACTATAGAGCTTCTGCACACGCTTCTCATTTATATGAACCAAACGACAATGCCAAACGTAGGTAGGATTCAAATCACTGAGTCGTTATTTCTTAGTACTAATGTTATAAACATGTGCATCGTTAAGACTTAGAATATACAATCCATTCACTAATTGACAAACACCATAGAGCATGTCATTCGAAAATATTGAATAACTTTTGTTCTTTATTATGAATTCAAAACCATCTTCCTCTAAACATGAAGAAGAGATAATGTTTCTGCCTAAGTAAGAAATTAAATAACAATTATTTAACTCCAAAACTAATCCCGACGGTAGTGACAGTGAATAAACGCCAACGTCCAACGCTGCAATCTTTGCACCATTCCCGACGGGGATATCCAGCTCGCCACTTGCACACTTTCTTACTCTACTAAGCCCCTACAACGATTTGTAAGTATGAATCATCGATCCGGTATCAAATACCCATGAATTATTTAGACGAGTAGCAACATTAATTTCAATAACATTAATACCTGAAGCGACAGTCCCACTTCCCTTCTTGTTCTTCTGCTCTTCCAGGTACACCTTGCAATTGCACTTCCAATGCTCAGGCTTATTGCAATGGTGGCATACATCAGAGTTGGCAAAACTAGACTTAGACTTCCCAGTCGGTTTAGACTTCACACTACAGATCATATCTGTAGTCTTAGCCTTTTTCCTCCTCCTCTTTTTGCCCTCCTTCTGAACCATCATCACTTGATTAGGAGATTTCCTGATACTCTCCTTAGTAGTTTTAAGCATCCCATGCAACTCATCTAATGTCTTCTCTAGTCCAACCATGTTATAATTCATGATGAACGACTCAAAGCTCAGTGGGAGCGACCGGAGAATGACATCAATAGCTAGGTATGGATCCAGTGGAGTGCCCAGTCTCTCTAGAGTCTCTACGCAACCAATCATCTTGATCACATGAGGGCTCACTGGGCTCCCTTCAGCCAGCCTGCTACCAAAAAAGTATTTAGACATATTGTATCTTTCTGCCCTTGCCTAGTTCTGAAACATGCCCTTAATCCCTACGATCATATCGTAAGCATCACGTTCCTCATATTGTTTCTGAAACTCAGAGGACATGCAGGCAAGCATCAGACAACTGACATCCACAGAATCACTAGCATGCTTCTCATAAGCACGCTTGTCAGCTGCAGAAGCATCCTCTCCTGGTTCATCAGGATGGGGTTCCTCCAGATCATAATCCTTTTTCTCTTGTTTGAGAACAATTCTCAAATTTCGATACCAATCCATAAAGTTTGTTCCAGATAATTTCTCACATTCAAGTATAGATCGCAAATTAATAACTGGAGTGCTCTTAATAGTAGATGTAGTAGGTGCCATGATCTACAAAAGATTAAATGCAAGATTTAGCACCATGCAATGTTTATCTTCTATCCAATAAAAGATGTTCCACTATTTTAAACCAAGTCGCATTCCCTCTAATGACCAATAGTGGCGCAAGATCCATGGTCACGCTATCTCCTAGTGATCTTTGGCATCACTGCTAGAAGCTAGTTGACATAGGTAAGCAACTCTTTGCTAATCACATTGTATGTGACTCTTGTCGTTGGAGAAGCATCCAATGCTCGACCCCAACTCCTATGCTCCAAGGCCCAAAACCATTTTGATAGCCTTGTCAAGTGAATCAATACTATGCATGTAGAAGTCTGACTTCCACCCTAATTGGTCGAGATAAAAGATAGCACCCTGCTTTAGCAGACCTGGTATCGATGAGCACGAACCTTGGTGGGTGCAGCTATTGGGAAGAGCATCAACACTTAATTTTCTGAGGGAAAACTATTCTAGCAACGTAACGTCCCTAGCGCACACGAAACATGCAAGAATAGAATAACAGGAACATAAGAAAGCATCACAAGCAATCATATTTACTGTGACATAGCATGACCTTCTTCACATGGCGATCTCCCTCTCCAGGGATCCCGTCATTGAGTGTGTGCTCCTAGCCTCCACGAAGAGTACTAGTCTATCTCGCATAGCCTATACTAATTACATGGACCGAAGCACCACAGAAATGACATGCAAGCCGCAATAAATTTTACATCAGCCTTGGGCTGTAAATAACCATGACGCGTAGGCCATATTTAATTTACATTCATTGCATGCATCTCCTACATCACATTTATCTAAGGCCATGCCAGTCACGTCATTCTCTACAAAACAAAGTTAGGCGAGCAATCTACAAGTGACTGAATTCTAGATCTGAAAAATCCGAGTCAACAAGCTCGGTTTTTCAAATTCACACGGGTCGGAACTTCCGATCAATATAGGAATCCCGGACACAACAATTGCCTTATGTATCTAATCTCTATTCAATATCGGAAAATCCAATCACCATGGGAACTTCTGATCCACCATCAGAGCTTCCAATCATTATCGAAACTTCTGATTTGCTGCAGACAAAAATAGATCTAATATGTTTTCCACCATGTATCTCCATACATGAGGGATCCAGATCAAACACTACTCATGTAGGCTCTAATACCACTGTTGGGGAATAGGGGAGTTACGCTAGCCGACAAATTCAAAAATTTACGCCCTAGGCCCAAGACTCATCCGCGTGTGAGATCATGGATCGGTGCCTTCTAGTATGAGACGCGGTAGGTGCAGCGGAAGAAGATGTCGGAGTAGTGTGTCAAGCCTATCCTTGCTTCGTCCTTGCCGTCCTTCGCCGATCCAATTGATGAAGACGACGTAGTCGTTCGCTTGTAGATGTCCACAAGCGTCTCTATTGGAGAAACGCCTCTACGGAGTCCATACGTACAGGGATGAAGTACCTCCCACGGCTACGTGCTAGCACCACACGTGAGAGACGGGGATCCTTGACCTCAACGTTTGAGATCAAGAAAGGAAGGAGAGAACTCTTGGGTGGCTAGGTCTAATCTAGGCTTATTGCTTGTTCCAAGACATCCTCCTCCTCTCCTTTTACAGGGCTGAGAGCCCCTGGTCATGCTAATCTCGGAATCCTCAAAATTGTAACAGATCCAATCTGTTTTTCCCACGTCGGAACTTCCTACAAGGTATTTCAGGTCTCCCGATACAATACGACACACAATAGATCCAATCTGTTATCGTCCACCTCGGAACTTCCGATCAGTAAAAAAAATCCCCAATTCCGAATCAAAACTGCTGATACCATATCGGAACTTCCGAAGAAACATTTTTTCTCTGTATCGTGACCAGATAATAATCAGAACTTCCGATACTACTTATCAAAACTTCCGATCCGTGGAATTTTCTTGGGCATATCCTTTAGATGGACATCTAAACGTGACCACGTCAGCCAGGTTCGGTCGTTGCAGTGCCGAAAGTGGCAACGGCTAGGCCACGTTCGGCCCGGCTAGCCATTGCGGTGTCGACGTAGCCTAGCCGTTGCCATGTTCGGCACTACAACGGCCCAACCTAGCCACGTCAGCCTGGTTTAGCCGATCAATTGCTGAACCAGGATCTATAAATAGGGGCACGAACAGCCCTTTCTATGCACACCCAGTGTACTTGTCCAGCACATCCCAAGCCCCCTAGTTTCCTACTACCCCAAGGTAATTATGTCATCTAGTTTTTTGATCTTTATTTATTACAGTAATTAGGTAGTTTAATCAATTCAAGATTTCATTGACATATTAGAATAATGTACTATATTTTAGAGAAAATGTAGACATATTATGAATAGATTGAATTTATGTTGACATACATTCGTAGATGGTGAAGAAGGATATAACGACTTACAGGCCCGATGCTCGTCACCGTCCGCCACAAGGTGTTGAACCCCTCATGTGTTTCTGTGGAGACACATGTAAATTCATGAGAAGCTAGAATGACCTCACATACGAGATGAGGTATTAGAAGTGTGTGAACTACTCTTGGACTTCAAAAAAGCCAAAGCCAAGGCCAAAGCGTGGATCATGTGCAAACAAACCAGTATTAAAAAAAATTTGTCTGTTCTTTTTTATATTTGTCTTGAATCAATATTAATACAATTGCACATAAACTACTATGGGTCTACTATTAAATTAATATTAAAGTATTGCTAATTAACTTCTAAAATACTACAAAACTACTACTTAAATAGTATTAAATTATTAAAAACTTAGTATGAATACGAGGAAATACTTGGAGCAGAAAAGAGGCTAAAACAGATGCAATCAAATATTGCGTCAACCCGATTAGTAAGCAAGAACAATAAAGCTACTAACAATAAATAATTTTGTTTATTTAACATGTAAAATAAATTACTACATGCGCACATGTCAAATAAATGTATTGTGTGTAGAACAATTCTAAATTATTTCTAAATAATTCTAAATTATGTGTAGCACAACTCTAAATTATTTTTGCAACAACCGTAAATTATCTCTAAAATAATCCTTAATTATTTGTATGACAACCCTAAATTAATTTGAAAGCATTTATCAAATAAATGTATAATTATACTACTACTAAACTACTCCTAAACTGCTACTAAAATAATACTACAATATTTAAAACTAAACATAAAAAAGAGGAAAACTTACCTTGGAAGGCAGCCTGAGCAAGAATGAGGCGTTGGGGAGGGAGGGGCCTTTGGCCTCTATTTATAGCCCCACGTTTGGCACGACATCGGTCGAACGTGGCCACATCGGCCAAGTTTGACTATTGCAGTGTCGAACGTGGGTGATGTGGTCATATTCAGCCCGGCTAGCCATTGCGTCGCCGATGTGACATAGTCATTACCACGTTCGGCACTGCAACGACCGAACATGACTAATGTGGCCACATTCGGCTGATGCGATGTCGAACGTAGCGTGATGTGGCCACGTTCGGTAGTCCATCTACCGACGGTAGGTTAGATTTGTAAATTCTAAAAACCGAGTCCCAGATTTGATTTTTTTTAAAAAAAAATTATTATTAAAAAAATCGTGCAAAGACTCTCGGAGCATGTTAACGTGTAGTAATATGCCACCAATTTGACTACAAAGTAAATCGTCACAAATTTCTAGTACTAGATGCAAATGATCATTAATTTCACTTGCCTAAAGAAATTGTACTCCCTCTGTATAGGAAAAAACCGACGCACTGAGCCTTCTACTGGGATGCGTAAAAATCGTTGTTTTGAAACGATGCCCTTCTCCTTCTCCTTTTTTTGCCCCTGCCCCGTCGATACTAGCACCGCATGAAATTACTCCACTGCCATGATGTCTCCCGAAAAGGAAATTACATGTAGTTACTCCGCACCCCTTCGTTTTCCTAAAGATGCTCGGCGCTCACCATCAACACCGCTCCTCGCTTGCTCTCGTAGATCTACTTGCAGCTTTTCGTCGTGATCGCTGCTCGCTTCTCGCTGCTTGTCGCCGTCATCCACGACGACGTCGTCGAACTCCGGAATCCTTCCTCGCTTTCCATGGATGCGGAACCAGCCTCCTTCATGCCAGAGAGATTGTTGCCGGAGTCCACGATGTCGCCGCCGCACTCCTTCATGCCAGACTCGCAGATGGCACCAAACTCCATCACGTCAGAGTTGTAGGAGCTCGCGCTGGACTCCAAGATGGTGTCGGATTCCTTGCCACCAGGCTATTTTATATGTGCTCGTTGTCATCTCATCCATGAGGACCACGAAGCATGGAATCATGTGCACTCGCGGTTGTGGCCATGTTCTCGCTATGGTCTCATCCATGTGGACTACAGTTTAGACGCCAAGCTTTATGGCCTCGACGAGTTCGACTGCGAGCTTTTTATTCTCGATCTCAACAATGTTGTGATGCATGGCAATTCTATCGAGGTACCTGCACACGTGCTCAATATTCTTGACGAGAAGCGCGATCGTGAGCTCATAGTTGGGAAGGATGATGCCAAAGCATCGGTAACTAGCTTTAGTTCTAATTAACCATTACAAGGATGTATCTACTAATTAAGCTAACTAGCATCATTCTAATTGTTTTATGTAGCAAGAGTAGCCTCAGCTTCATCTAGCAAAGATGGTTCACAAGGGATAGAAGTTGGCAGCCGATCTTCTCTTTCTAATGTTTCTTTTTTCATGTGAGGAATCTTGAACTTGTTGCATCCTTTCACCTTCATAGCTTCCATCAAAACACTTTGTAGTGTTAGAAATATTCAATTTGCTTTGTGTGTCGAATACTCCATGAATGCCTACAAAACAAGTGTGCGAGAAATGAATGAATGAGCAAATTTGTTGTTGAAGAAACAATGAAACATGTGTGAACAATTTGATCAAATTACCTCTTGCACTACTGGAACTAGAGTTTCTATTGTTTTTGCATTCTTCTTGTATTGAATTGCTTGAATAGCTCAAAAAAACCCAAGTCAAGAACGTTGAAATCTGGAGAATTTGGTGGTTGAAAAATTAGGAGAATATCGAATCCTTCTTGCTTAGCAGCCTCACAAAAATCTGGATCGTCCAATTTTAAATGGGAAGGTGCATTATCCTGTTGAATGAAGATTGGTTTGCCCACATCTTCTCTTGGACATTTGGCTCGAATGGCAAGCAACACTTGGTTGATCATGAAATCTCCAATTCGTCTCTTATGATCGAAGTTATGGGCTTCATAACCAAGTCTCCACGGACACAGTCGGTTCTCTCATTACCTCGCATAGCCGGTTCATATCGAACAAGTGGAAAACAACCAATCCTACCATCAAAAATACAATTGCCATCCCTAAATCTTGGTCGAGCACAAACACACAAGAACATGAGTCTAGGGATGTAATTCTTGTTCTTACAAGTCCGATGGGAATCATCTTCTTCGGGTAGCAAATAATATTTCTCAGTGTTTTGAGAGAGGTAGAACCATTTTTCATCGATGAACACAAAGTCAAACAAATCCTTAAACCATGGATTAGCAAGCAAATACATCTTAATCATGTCAACACACCACTTTAATCTAGACCTCTTGTTAGCATCAGTGAGATATGGTTTGATGCTACTAGAGTGACGCCTAAGCAAACCTTTTTTCAAATACTTTTGAATGTTCCGTTTGCTCATGTTAAGTTTGGCACACACATCTTCGATTGAGGAGCCATGCTGAATAGCGTGGGCCTCATGGCTCCAGAAGTGATGAGTCATTGTCAACGATAGTCAAAGAGGACTGAAGAAGAGAGGAGATCTGCTGTTTCATGGGCCGCGTGTGACTCAGGTACACGGGCAGCGAGTGACTGTCGGGCAGAGGAGGCTGCGAAGTCGAGCTGGCCCAATCCGGGTACATGGGCCAGAAGAAGTAGAAGACCCACTGGGTTGTTGACCAGGACTGACTCAGGTACACGGGCGGTGAGCGATTGCCGGGCTGAGAGAGCTGCGGAGTCGGGCCGGCCCAATCCGGGTACCTGGTGCAAAGACGGTGGAGGCTTTGTCAGTTTCGGCGTAAAACTGACAACCGTTGATTCTGTATCCGACTGTCCAGAAGAGAAGCCGTAGTCGCTACGAAAACTTAGCTTCCGGATAAGTCATCTGTAACTCTAGGCCCACTGTCAGTCAGTCGTGTCTGTAAAAATTCCTAAGGGCAGTAGAGTTTTTTTCTTTATTCTTGAGTCTGTAAAAACCCTAAGGGGATGGTAGAATATTCCTAGTGTTGGGAGCCTATAAATAGGATCCCAATCCCTAGGGTTTGGACTACCCTTTTGGCTGAAATCAAATCCTCTCTATTGGGTCACTTTTTGTCTCTTGCTTCTCTCTCTCTCTTCTCCTATTCCATTCTTGCGCCGCCAGGGAGATTTTGCCCCTGTGTTTATTGCCTTGCATTTAATGTTGCAGTAAATGTCCTATTTCGTTGTGTGCTGCATCTGCAAAGGTTTTAAATGGCTTCATTTCATTAGCATAACAAGTTTTCCCGTGATTTTTGAGGCTTTGGAGGCTTCGGCTGGGTGTGTTCTTCACTCTAGTAGTACTAGTTCTTGCTGTTGCAAGTAGTACTACTTCCCTGCAGCTACAGTGTTCTGTGCAGCTTTTCACCTTCTACTGCACAGCTTTTTGATCGAAGCTGACAGGGTCTATTACCTTTTCTGGCTGTGTTTCTGGCGAAGTCTTTCTCTGTTCGAAGCCCCTCAGATACGTGAGACAGGCTTCGATCTAACATCTTCGAAGGCTTCGTTCGATCCTCGATTTTCGGTTTGCGTCCTGTGTTGCTGAGCTTCGAAGTATTTTCTGAATGGACAGCATCGCATACTTCGAACGACAGTGCGAAGGGGCTTCGGCTCTAGCTGTTCGAAGTCCATACCTCGATAGATTTCGAAGTTGGGTTTGAAGCTTGTAGTTCCGCTAGGCCTCGCACTGACTTTTGTGTGGTGTGTCACCCTCCGCTTCTCTTTTCGAAGCTAACTCTTTTCGAAGGTAGAGTATAGGCTTCGGACTTGGTTTTCTGTCGTGTGACAGGCTTCGCTTCTTTGTTCGAAGGTTGTCCGTTTGTGTGTTGTGTTCGAAGGTTTTGCTTCGAAGCATTCGGTTCGAAGCTGTGTTCGAAGTTTTGTCTTCGAAGTGCACACTTCGAAGCAGGCTCCGACTCTGTCACTTCGCTCCGAAGTATACTTCGCTCCCTGCTCCTTCGAACTAGGCTAGAACCAAATACCTTCGGCTTCTTCGACATGCTTCGCAACTGACCTCCGAAGCAGGCTCCGTCACCAACCTCCGAAGCAGACCTCGACGTGCGAAGGGGGCTTCGCCAAGTTCCGAACAGGAGACAAATTTGGACAGTAACTTCTCTTTTCATCTTACACATACTTAGATCTTTTCATTGAGTAGTTTAGGCCTGTTACACTGTGTTCTTCTGCCTGGTTGCAATACTTCAATAGTTCTCAGTTATCAATAGTTGCTCCTAGGTTAGAAACCTTTAGACTTAGGCCTTTTGTTCTTTTTCTGCTGTGTAGTCTTTTGAGGTGCGTTGGGTATTGGGAACAGGCCATTGATTCGAAAGAATTTTTAAGGCGCCCATTCACCCCCCCTCTGGTCGCTACTTTCGGTCCTACAAGTGGTATCAGAGCTAGGTTAGGGTTTTTCCATACCTTAACTGGTTCTAAACCCCAGTAGTGACCATGACGTCTCCTGGCAAGGTCCCGTCCTTGGAAGCCTATGGCTATAATTATTGGAAGACTCGCATGCGAGCCTATCTCATGAGCCAGGGTTCGGACATATGGGACATTTGCGTTCACACCACGTTTGTCATTTTGCCAGTTACTGAGCAAGGTACTGCTGGTATCATTGCTCAGCATCTGAGCAACAGTAAGGCTGTGAACATTCTGTTTTCTGGCTTAGGTCCCACTGAGTTTGAGCGTGTGAGTCATCTCTCCACTGCGAGAGAGATCTGGGCTACCCTCAAGGCACACCATGAGGGAACAGCACAGGTCAAGGCTCGGCTCTATCAGACCTACCGGCGTGAATATGAGAATTTCACACAGAAGCCGGGTGAATCTGTTGAGGCTTTGTTTGGTCGTTTTCAGTCGATCATAAACAAGCTTCGGGACAACAAGGCTGAGGGTGCTCAGTTAGTCTCAGATCACGAGCAGGCGCTCAAGGTTCTCCATACCTTGGACCCAAAGATCTGGGAGATCAAGGTATCCTCTATCGTTGAGAGCACTTCTTACGATACCTTGACCATTTCTGAGTTATTTAGCAAGCTGAAGGCCACTGAGGTAAATATCCAGTTGAGATCAAATCTCACTGGTTCTGGATCAAAATCCCTGGTCCTTGATACGCCTTCTGTTGATCCTACTTCTGTGAGCTGTGCTGGGTTCTCCTTGATGTCTATCACTGAGGACCAGCTTGAGTCTTTGGGAGATGATGATTTGTGTCTCTTTAACAACCGGGTGCGTCGTGTCTATGACAAGAGAATGTTCAAAAGACACGGCATAAAATCCGGATGTTTTGAATGTGGTGATCCAGGACACTTCATCGCCGACTGCCCCAAGCGCAGTGGATACAAGAAGGGCACCGGTGGCAGCTTCCACGACTCCGGCAAGCATGAGAACCCTTCCTTCAACAAGGGCAAGCCGAAGACCCGGTTCTTCAAAAAGGCCCTGAAGGACTACCGGCGAGAGAACAAGAAGCGCGACAAGGCCTTCTTCGCCGAGATGGAGAAAAGCTACTCCAAGCGGTCCACGTCTTCTTCCTCTTCATCGAGCTCAAGCGATGAGGAGATCGCCATCAGGAAGGGGAAGGACAAGGACGATCCGGCGGGCCTCTGCTTCATGGCTTTCGGGGACAAGCCGAAGAGCCACCCACACCAGCGCCGAAGATCCCGCAAGAGTTTCTGTTCAATGGCTCTTGGGGATAGGGAAGAAAAGAGCTCCTCCGACGACTCCGACGACGACGACAGCAAGGTATCATCTTATGAGCGTGAAATTGTTGATTTACTTGAGAGCAATCGTCAGGAGTTGAAGTATCGGGAGAAATTGCTTAGGGGGGCTAAGAAAAGGATAGACGAGTTAGAGAGTGAGCTTGCCGTAGCCAACGGCAGAATTGAGAGTCTATCCTCTTCCCCTTGCTTGGGTGATAGCAGTGAGTGCCCGAAGTGTGAGGTGCTTCTGTGTGACCTGTCGACTCTGAAGTCCAGGTACACAGAAAGGGTTGATGAGAGGGACGCTTTGGCCACTGAGCTTGAAAGCGCTCAGCTGGAGCTGAAAGATGCTCAAGCCACTGTCGTCGCACCCTGTGTTGATTGCCCATCTCATCTAGCTGCCTTAGCTGAGCTAAAATCCAAGGGCGATGAGCATTTGGGTGATTTAGAGAGGTTGAGAGCTGAGCTTGCCCAGACTATGCTAGAGCTTGAGACACTGTCAGTTCCACCCACTGTCTGTGAGAACTGCCTGTCTCTTAGAATGGAGTTGATTAAGCTTAAAGCCGAAAAGTCTGTCCAAGTAGAGAGTGAGTGTGAGACATGCTTGTCTTAGGTGGAGGTTCTAGCTTCCTTGAGAGAGGAGCTAGCAGATTCTCAGAATGAGAACTTTTACCTCCGTTCTATCCTGAGTTGGATCAGTGCCAGAGAGCCACAGCTTGGCATGATGATCCAGCAGTTCAAGAGGCAGGATGGGTTTGGGGTAGGTTACACCTACACCAAGGCTGACTTTGAGAGTGCCATTTGCCGGGCAGTGGAGTGGAGTAAAATGACTCCAGAGCAGAGGTATCCCAAGACTCACTCCACTGAGTCTTCCCAGGCTTGTCAGCCCAAGGATGGAGTGATCCATGAACCACCTAAAGCTCCACCCAAGAAACCTATCTGGGTTCCAAAGCCCAAAAATCTCCACACTTCTCTTGACTCTCTTCCTGGACCCTCTCAGCCCAAGAAGACCACACCAAACACTACCAAGCCCAAGAATCCTAAACCTCAACCACATCCTAAGAAGTCCACCTATCATTGTGAGTACTGTCAAAGAGACAGGCATCTTGCGGAGTTCTGCTTCAGGAGGAAGCGGGTTGAGAGAGCAGAGAGGGCTCGTAGTGATCAAGAGCAGTTCTACCAGCAGGGTGGTAGACTGCGTGTTCCTCGGCGCGGGGAGAGGCTGGAGGCTAGGCCGCGTCGTGTAGGTGGTGGTAGAGGAGACGACTTTCTTGCCCGTACTCCAGTTGGTGGTGTCCGTTCCGGCAGAGTTCCAGACCGTGTTGGCTACGGTTCTGGACCTCGTGGCCGCAGGGTTAGACAGAACCATGGACCGCGCTTTGAGCCGCGTTGTGGTCCAAACTCTTTTGATGGTTTTCGCTTTCCATCTTTTGAGCAGATGGCTCGACACTGGTTTAGCTCTTTTGCTAAACCTGGTGCCGGACCATTTGCTCCCACTTACAGACACTGATTGTGCAGGACCGGGGACTGGAGAAAGTGTGGATCATGGATTCAGGATGCTCTCGCCACATGACGGGACATCGCAGATGGTTCTCCAGTCTCACTCCCCCGAGCTCCAAAGAGTACATCACATTCGGGAACAGCGGTCAAGGGAAAGTAAGTGGCATAGGCTCAATTCGCATTTCAGATCATTTCTCTTTAAAGAACGTTGCTTTAGTTAAAAATTTGAACTTCAACTTGATTTCTGTGTCGCAACTTCTTGAGGATGGTTTGGAAGTGCGTTTTAAGAAGGGCAACTCTTCTGTGGTTGATTCTAGAGGGTCTTTGGTTTGTCAGATTTTACCTTTCGGTAAAGTTTTTCGAATTGACTTCTCTAGTTCTTTTGGCCCTTCTCGTTGTTTGATTGCTGGATCTTCTTCTGAGCTCTGGAAGTGGCATAGGAGGTTAGGTCATTTGAGTTTTGATCTGCTAGTCAGGTTAAGCTCTATGGACCTCATCCGAGGATTGCCCAAGCTTAAGATGGAGAAGGATCTAGTTTGTCATCCCTGTCGTCATGGGAAAATGGTTGCCGCTTCTCACTCACCTGTGACTCAGGTGATGACTTTGTATCCGGGCGAGCTTTTACATTTGGACACTGTTGGTCCAGCTCGGGTACGTTCAGTCGGTGGGAAGTGGTATGCACTTGTGATTGTTGACGACTTTTCTCGATTCTCGTGGGTTTTCTTTTTGGAGTCTAAGGATGAAACTTTTCAATTTATCCATGACCTAATCTTAAAGCTGAAGAATGAGAACAATGGTCGGATGCGAGCAATCCGCTCCGACAACAGCTCTGAGTTCAAGAACTCTCAGTTCGTCAGCTTTTGTAGTGATCAGGGTCTGGACCATCAGTTTTCTTCTCCTTACACTCCCCCACAGAACGGCTTTGTGGAACGAAAAAACCGCACGCTAGTTGAGATGGCCAGGACGATGCTCGATGAGCACAGGACTCCTAGGCGTTTTTGGGCTGAAGCCATGAACACGGCTTGCTATTTGGCCAACCGCATTTTTCTTAGAGCTTACCTTGGTAAGACATCATATGAATTGCGGTTTGGTAGACAGCCCAAGGTGAGCCACTTGCGAGCGTTTGGCTGCAAGTGCTTTGTGCTCAAGAGAGGACATTTGGACAAGTTTGAGTCTCGTTGCTGGGATGGTGTTTTTCTTGGTTATGCATTGCATTCTCGAGGCTTCCGTGTTTGGAATCTCGAATCCCAGCTGCTTGTCGAGACTTCTGAGGTTTCTTTTGATGAGTCCTTGCCTTCTTTGACTCCTTCTTTTGAGCTTTCTGGTGATGATGAGCTCGGAGAGTCCATCTTCGAGGAAGATGAGGATACTCCAACTGCTGATGAGGGTGGGCCTTCTGCATCCCCCGCAGAGCCCACACCTTCTGAGACTTCGACTGATGATGAGGGCGGACCTCTGATCACTTCTTCCACTTCGATCGAGCCCCCTCAGTCGAGTCCAGAGGTGCCAGCTGCTGACTCCGGTGAGGTGACTTCAGATCACCAGGGAACCCGAGCAGTTCAGCGTGACCATCCCTCAGAGCTCATCATAGGTGATTTGACTGAGAGGACCTTGCGTTCTTCTGCCTCTCTCGCTGTGTTTGTTGAATCTGCGTTTGTTGCATCTTTTGAGCCCAGAGATGTTTCTCATGCTCTTTCTGATTCTAATTGGATCAATGCTATGCAAGAAGAGCTTGAGAATTTTGTTCGCAATCGGGTTTGGACACTAGTTGAGCCGCCACCAGGATGCAACCCCATAGGCACCAAGTGGGTATTCAAGAACAAACAAGGTGAAGATGGGGTTGTGGTGCGCAACAAGGCTCGACTAGTTGCCCAGGGTTATTGCCAGAAGGAAGGTATTGACTTTGAAGAAACCTTCGCTCCTGTTGCCCGTCTTGAGTCCATTCGTATTCTTCTAGCTTTTGCCGCTTCGAAGGGTTTTAAGCTTTTTCAAATGGATGTTAAGAGTGCTTTTCTGAACGGGTATATAGAAGAGGAGGTTTATGTTAGGCAACCCCCCGGTTTTGAGAACCCTAAGTTTCCTCGGCATGTTTTTAAGTTGCACAAAGCTTTATACGGGTTGAAGCAAGCCCCCAGGGCTTGGTATGACCGGTTGAAGCAATTTTTGTTGGGGAAGGGCTTTGTGATGGGTTCTGTGGACAAAACTCTCTTTTTGCTCAGAGTTGCTTCAGACTTCTTAGTTGCTCAGATTTACGTGGACGATATTATTTTTGGCGGTACTACTAATGATCTTGTGTCCAAGTTTTCTGAGCAGATGCACAGTGAGTTTGAGATGAGCCTCATGGGTGAGCTCAAGTACTTCTTAGGGCTCCAGATCAAGCAGACCAAGGACGACACCTTCATCCACCAAGGTAAGTACACTCGCGATATGTTAAAGAAATTTGACTTTGGTGGTGAATTGAAGCCGCAGATGACCCCGATGGGCACTTCTGGGGGTCTGGACAAGGACGAGAGCGGTGTCAAGGTCAATGAGAGAGAGTTTCGAGGGATGATCGGTTCGCTGTTGTACTTAACGGCAACAAGACCGGACATACAGTTCGCCGTGGGACTTTGCGCACGTTTTCAGTCTTCACCACGTGCGTCTCACCGGCAAGCTGTCAAGCGCATTTTCAGGTATCTCACCTATGCGCCAGATCTTGGTCTTTATTATTCAGCATCATCATCTCTTGATTTATCTGGTTTTTCGGACGCTGACTTTGGTGGGTGCCGGTTGGATCGCAAGTCGACTTCCGGTACTTGCCAGTTTCTTGGTTCCTCTCTTGTCTCTTGGTCTTCTCGAAAGCAATCTGGAGTTGCTCTTTCGACCACAGAGGCTGAGTACGTAGCTGCGGCTAGCTGCTGCTCACAGTTGGTTTGGATGATTTCCACTCTACGAGATTTTGGGTTGTTCTTTCCTACCAGAGTTCCATTGTTTTGCGACAGCACCAGTGCTATTAGTGTAGGGAAAAACCCGTGTCTCCATTCAAAAACCAAACATATTGATGTGCGCTTTCACTTCTTGCGGGATCAATATGAGAAAGGTGTCATTGACCTTGTTCATGTTGATACCCATCATCAGTTGGCTGACATTTTCACCAAACCCCTAGATCAGTCTACATTTGAGCGTTTACGAGGGGATTTGGGTGTTGTGTATCCCTTCTAGGATATTTTGCGTCGTTTTTTTCCTTTTCTTTACTCTTTTCTTGAGTCTTTTTGTGTGTGTTCATATCATACATATTCACATATCACACTTTTGAGCCTGCTTCTGTTATATGATTGAACTGCTTTACTTATTCTAGCTGGTACATGCTTTTGATTATTTGTCGATGATCATGCTTTGCTTCAGTTCAAATGATATGTCTGATATCTGTCATATGCGTGGCTTTTATGCTTTAAAATTGAAAAATGATCACCATTGCTTCTGGTAACTAGCATGCGTAGGCTGAATGTTCTTGCTATCTGTTATATGCCTTGTAGCTAGTCTCTGACTTAGATGCAAATATGCAACTTGGACATCTTTCTGCTTTAAAACATGGATACGTGCTATAAAAATGATGACAAATCAAGAAAAATGAAAATTCCATGCCTTCTTTATGCATACCTTGAAAAGATCCAGGTGGGTTTGCTTTGTCGCACTGCACTGTTCTGGACTGCGTACCATAGCACTTTGGTATGAACTAGGACAGTGTAATGTATGCCAAGACCAATGTCTTAAGCTTCTGATGGTCCAGTTCTGGCCTAGGCTTGACTTGGTCGGTCGGCATAAGGTTTGACATGCAAATAACCCCTGGCCACAATGAAAAAGGGAAAAGAAAAAGCTTGAAAATTGAAATGATAACAAGTTTGCTGAAGCACTTTGTTTTTGGACAATGCTTATCTTGGTAGATATCAGTTAGCTTTTGCATCTCATGCTTTACCTTGCTTGTCTATTGGAAAATGTGGTGATGCTTTTGTTTGCAAAAACTGAAAACTGCGTGCAAATGACTTTCTTTAGATATCATCTGTTGCACTGATCATGCCATGTGTCTTAGACAATATCTCTTTTGCTATACTTGTTAGATGCTGTAATTGCAGTCAATCATATTTAAGAAGCATGCTTTCTACACTCCTTATGCACTCCAGTTGAATTCACTGCATATTTTGAGGGGGAGTTGCATTTCAGGGGGAGTCTGTATCTCTTTTGAGTGCTTGATGAGTTCACTTGTCAACAAGGGGGAGAAAATTTGGGATCAGAGTTTAAGGGGGAGTTTTTACTCTGTTGATATCCTTGTTGTTCTGAAATCGCACTCATTTTGAGCTTTTATGTTTTGGTTAACCATAATGACCGCTTCTTGTTTTTGTTCGGCTTTTGGTCATTAGGGTTAAACTTTTACCTTATTTTTCTTCTTCTTTGTTTTCTTGTATTTTGTTTTCGTGTTTCCACATTTGTTCGCAGGTGCTGAAGAGCCGAGAAAAGAGGAGTGTTGACAATGCACTCATCAAGGGGGAGATTGAGGAGCCATGCTGAATAGCGTGGGCCTCATGGCTCCAGAAGTGATGAGTCATTGTCAACGATAGTCAAAGAGGACTGAAGAAGAGAGGAGATCTGCTGTTTCATGGGCCGCGTGTGACTCAGGTACACGGGCAGCGAGTGACTGTCGGGCAGAGGAGGCTGTGAAGTCGAGCTGGCCCAATCCGGGTACATGGGCCAGAAGCAGTAGAAGACCCACTGGGCTGTTGACCAGGACTGACTCAGGTACACGGGCGGTGAGCGATTGCCGGGCTGAGAGAGCTGCGGAGTCGGGCCGGCCCAATCCGGGTACCTGGTGCAAAGACGGTGGAGGCTTTGTCAGTTTCGGCGTAAAACTGACAACCGTTGATTCTGTATCCGACTGTCCAGAAGAGAAGCCGTAGTCGCTACGAAAACTTAGCTTCCGGATAAGTCATCTGTAACTCTAGGCCCACTGTCAGTCAGTCGTGTCTGTAAGAATTCCTAAGGGCAGTAGAGTCTTTTTCTTTATTCTTGAGTCTGTAAAAACCCTAAGGGGCTGGTAGAATATTCCTAGTGTTGGGAGCCTATAAATAGGACCCCAATCCCTAGGGTTTGGACTACCCTTTTGGCTGAAATCAAATCCTCTCTATTGGGTCACTTTTTGTCTCTTGCTTCTCTCTCTCTTCTCCTGTTCCATGCTTGCGCCGCCAGGGAGATTTTGCCCCTGTGTTTATTGCCTTGCATTTAATGTTGCAGTAAATGTCCTATTTCGTTGTGTGCTGCATCTGCAAAGGTTTTAAATGGCTTCATTTCATTAGCATAACAAGTTTTCCCGTGATTTTTGAGGCTTTGGAGGCTTCGGCTGGGTGTGTTCTTCACTCTAGTAGTACTAGTTCTTGCTGTTGCAAGTAGTACTACTTCCCTGCAGCTACAGTGTTCTGTGCAGCTTTTCACCTTCTACTGCACAGCTTTTTGATCGAAGCTGACAGGGTCTATTACCTTTTCTGGCTGTGTTTCTGGCGAATTCTTTCTCTGTTCGAAGCCCCTCAGATCCGTGAGACAGGCTTCGATCTAACATCTTCGAAGGCTTCGTTCGATCCTCGATTTTCGGTTTGCGTCCTGTGTTGCTGAGCTTCGAAGTATTTTCTGAACGGACAGCATCGCATACTTCGAACGACAGTGCAAAGGGGCTTTGGCTCTAGCTGTTCGAAGTCCATACCTCGATAGATTTCGAAGTTGGGTTCGAAGCTTGTAGTTCCGCTAGGCCTCGCACTGACTTTTGTGTGGTGTGTCACCCTTCGCTTCTCTTTTCGAAGCTAACTCTTTTCGAAGGTAGAGTATAGGCTTCGGACTTGGTTTTCTGTCGTGTGACAGGCTTCGCTTCTTTGTTCGAAGGTTGTCCGTTTGTGTGTTGTGTTCGAAGCTTTCTGTTCGAAGGTTTTGCTTCGAAGCATTCGGTTCGAAGCTGTGTTCGAAGTTTTGTCTTCGAAGTGCACACTTCGAAGCAGGCTCCGACTCTGTCACTTCGCTCCGAAGTATACTTCGCTCCCTGCTCCTTCGAACTAGGCTAGAACCAAATACCTTCGGCTTCTTCGACATGCTTCGCAACTGACCTCCGAAGCAGGCTCCGTCACCAACCTCCGAAGCAGACCTCGACGTGCGAAGGGGGCTTCGCCAAGTTCCGAACAGGAGACAAATTTGGACAGTAACTTCTCTTTTCATCTTACACATACTTAGATCTTTTCATTGAGTAGTTTAGGCCTGTTACACTGTGTTCTTCTGCCTGGTTGCAATACTTCAATAGTTCTCAGTTATCAACAGTTGCTCCTAGGTTAGAAACCTTTAGACTTAGGCCTTTTGTTCTTTTTCTGCTGTGTAGTCTTTTGAGGTGCGTTGGGTATTGGGAACAGGCCATTGATTCGAAAGAATTTTTAAGGCGCTCATTCACCCCCCCTCTGGTCGCTACTTTCGGTCCTACATCGATGCCCATTCTTTCCTTCACATGAATGCTACGCAATTGTTCCAAATCAACAAGAGATGCCTTACGACCAACTCTACCCCTCTTTCGACTACCAAGGTCTATCGGCATGTTATTTGCAAGTGCTATTTTACCTTGCTTCCACAAGCGCTGAATTGCACGAATATATAGACCAAACTGAGCAGTAACAACGCTCGTATCTTTCTTGCCTAGTACTCCATTCTTGCTTCTTGCCAACAAAGCTTGAATAACTTGTTTCCTGACTTCTTCGGGCATGTCTTTCCTTTGTTGGTTTACTTGAACGGGAGCATGTTCTAGTTGTAAAAAACATATTACAAAATAGCCATGAAACAAGGATATGAAATCCTAGTTGCAACAAAAAACCTTATCGGCAATGTTTTCTACAAAATCAAAATTAACCGCGCCATATTCGTCTAATGGCAAGTTCAAATCGAGACTTGTCAAAAAAGAAAATAATAATATGAAATCATATGCTAATAATAATATGAAATCATACATTGCAGAGATGGAATGTTATCAAATCAAATCATATATAGAAGAAAACTTACCATTCTCGTTGACATCCTCCAGTACAGGCTTGTTGAGATCGAAGGCTGCATTGTTGTTGTCATCTTCTACTACAGGGACGTTTAGATCAAAGCTAGCAAACGAACTGGCCATGCATTCTACTGGTTCTAGAACTATAAGCAAATGGAACAGCTAGTCATGTGTTCAACTGGTTCTAGCAAAAACTCAGCATGGAGTGGTGCTTAAATAGGCACTCAGCCAGTAACCCTCGGTCTTCTTATTCCAAATGAGTGCCACCAACCAACAGAGCGCGCAGACAAAAAAAACGTGCCATGTGCCATGCAAAAATGAGCACCAGCCAAAAAATGAGCGCCATGCAAAAAGAACCATAAAAGGTGGCTATTGATCAAACTCTGGTCGTCAAACTCACACCTCGTTACACTAACCGTCTAAGCCAAAAACTTTTTCGTATTGAATGCACCCAAAACCATATTTAATAGGGACAGAAAGAAAAAACTCTACCCTAATTAATTACTCCTTGCTAATTAATCACTCCTTGGTCATGGTTGGGATGGTAATGTCTACATGTATATTTATTGTGCTCTCTCCCCTTCTAGATACTATCTATAGATATCATGGATTGGGGTCTTGGGATGCCCTTATTAGGCTGATTTTGCTAGTCCATATTTGGGTTTCGAGGTTCCTGTCGCATTATTATACATGACAATTTGAATACAATCATTTTGCTGAAATTTATACAAATTTTGCAGAACAAATACATAATCCAATGATGTTGCCAAAGAGAGGATCAACCAATACAGAAGACAATGTGCACATTTAAGCAGCTTACACTTCCACCTGAAAATTCATGAGCTAATACATATAGGATTGAGTTCTTGTTCTAGCATAGAAACGGCAGGGGAGCATCCATCCACAAATGGAGAGGAGGCATAACATGGTTTACAAGAGGCTTCTCACAGAACAAAAACTTTCTTATGCACAAAACAAGCAAAGAAGCCCAAGCATGAAACGCCACCTGACAAGAGCACGGGAGAGAATAAACCAATCTGGAATGTACAAACCTGCCAGTATGAAACAATCTTTTGGGAGGGGGGAACCTAAAATCGGATATAACATATCCCAGAGACTGAAGAATTTTGCATGCACCCGGCTGAAATTGCCTGAATTAACCAGAGCATTGTTCATCGCCGCTTCCTCCAGCTAGTCGATCTCTTGTCACCTGAAAGTATTCTGGGGATGTTCAAGAGGGAATTTACCCGTGTCACACCTTCGAGTGCTGACCATTCTTCCTCCTCATTTGTGGATATACAATCCGCAAGGCTGCGGGCAGATCCACATCTTTCCGGTTCCTTTGAGACTGGAGGCTCATCTACTGGAACAATCTCATCAACATCCCTTAATGTGTCAGAGTGCTGCAATGTCGGCTCGGTGATTTGCTCTTCACTGGAGATACGTGCATCTCCTTGTGCAATATATTGAACCTTAGCAATGGTGTCTGGGACGGAAACATCATCTGTAGTTTCTTCATCAGATTCATTCGCTTGGCCCAAGTCAGGAGACTGTGAGTGGTCTAAGAATAGGCACACAACAGCACAGTCATCGATCTTTGATGTTGGGAACTTCAATCTCCAATATCTGACAGCACAGTCAACAAGAGCCCTGGCAGCTGTAGCACGAGATGGAGCAGATGCTATTATGTCAACAGCCTCATTGTTTGAGAGAACATCCCAAACCTACAAGCATTGAGTTTACCAAATTAATATAACAAAGTTGAAGCAACTGAAAGCCACAACACCGTTGTATGCAAATATGCCAAAACAAACTACCCTCTATGGATTAAGTAGGGATTGATGAACTCAAATGTATCCTATTCACAAGAGGAATTACTAACTTGAGCACCGTATTAAGCAAGCGAGATGATAAGAAGAATACCCCATCAGTGGCCAATATTATGAACTCATCCTTTTCAGTAAGACGTCGATAGGATATCTCTGGAACAGATATCAAACCATAATCTTTAAGGCAGAAATCTCCAAAAGCTCTTGCCATTGCCAATCCAGGAGAATCACTATTTGGCAACCATACTCTGGCAACTTCTGGTTCATCCTGAAGGGCAAAAACTCTTCCCCTACACTGCTGGATCCTCGCAGCTTCCCCTTAAAACCATAAGAAATGGATTAATGATTACAACAACCAGAAGAGAGTGATCAATCCAGACACGTAATTATAGTTATATTACAGTACAGTAATAGTTTGATGGAAAGCATACAGAGAAAGGCAGAAAAATGCATAATTAAGGAGAATGTAGTTTTTAAACCACAGGAACCCACTGTAATCATAAGTGAGAAATGAACATACTGGGAAGGTTAGGCTTCAAATCAACAGTGAGTTGTACCGCAGTTAGATTATTGGCAGCATCTCGTGTCCCCAATATTGCTCTCGAGTCCCCAAGATTTCCAACTACAAGATCCCATCCCTGGAAAATAAGCCATATCCAGTTCATCTGTCAGTTTAATTTCTATATCTACCACTTATCTTTTTGACAATGACAGTCAGCTATCTACAAACACTGGAGCAAGTTTACAAGCATCCATCACCTGTTTCACCAATGTGACTGCTGTTGATCCACTGCAAAAGCAATCAATTGTAGGGTGTAGCTTGAGTTCCTTGTCCATCAGTTTGAAAGCCTTAAAATAAGACTGCTTAAGTGGAAGAAACATATCAGGAAGCTTTTCACTGTCATCAACAGATTCACCCCATTCATCATCAACAACAGATGATGTTTCTTCTGAATTCACACTTCCAGAAATGCTTCCATTTTGGTGGGGACTAGTGCCCCCATTGGCACTGGTTTTCCACAATGCGCGTATTTTGACAGGAAGAGAATCTCTGACTTTCTTGGCAACAAAATGACCATACGGACCATGACCATCAAACACGCCACAGAAGACACTATCACTTGAATTAAAATTCTGCAGTAATGGCAGGCCAAAGTCAAATAGTAGTTTGCAATAGCACATACAAGACTATAGTCTATAAGTGATCCCTTTGTCTCCCAGTATCAGTGATGTGATCAGCCAGTCATGTCTGTGATTTTTTTTCAAAATTAAATGCACCACGCACTTTACTGTTCAGAAAATTAAAATTGAAGAGAGTATATGAGCTCTAACAAACTGTATTTGTGGAATTCTATCGTCTGTATGCTCATGTTTTCACAATGGAGTATTCCCTAATCAAAGAATGGTTACTTGGTTAGAGTAACCACACAGGCAGTTGGGATTCTGAAGGTGTCAATGTGAGAAATGCACCTAGGACAGCAGAATCAGATGAACAGACCTCAAATAGATGGGAAAGTTAGTAGCAACGGAAGGAAAAATTATCAAATTAACACCCGATCATCCACGGTATGGAACCCTCATAAGGCATTATGCCATGTTATTAGCAACTGTTGCAGCTGACCATCTATAATTAATGAGAATATCCCTACGTGATCTATAAGCAAGGCATCAAATACTCCTTACAAGGGTATTACATATTTATGAAGAAGTTGAATAGAAATATGATTTCTGGTATAGCTGTCATTTCGAAAGAAAGGCCAAGGAAAACAAGAAAATATTGTCAGAGAAAAAATAGAAATCCCAACATAGAGCCAAAAGGCAAAATCTCAATTCCAACAGAAATTGAAAATATTTGTCAGCTACCAAGGGCAGATCCAGGATTTCAAATTAATGGTGTCACCACAAACTTGCCAACAATCACAGTTTTTAATTGAAAAAATAAGGTCACCTGACAGACCAGACTATTGTCATCAACACTAAATCAAATAAGGTATTGTTATCCAATGACAACACATTGGATCTGCCCTTGTCAAGAACCCCTTACTGTAATAAAGGGAGTACCTGTTTTCTTTGAATATTAGCAATCAATAGCACTATACTGAGAATCTACGGGCATAAATTCTTTTTATTGTCCTCCGAAGAGCATGATCACCATCCGTGTGGCTGCCTTTACTTCTTTAACTTCCAAAAACAATTGACACAAAATATTCCTATATATCTACATATGTTTAGGTAGCTGCCTAGTTCTATGTCTAAAACCAAAGGAAATTATCCATACTTGTACTTCACCCCTCCCTTTAAAACACTACGGTTACATATTAGGATCAAAAGGACCTGCTGTGTGATGGAACCAATATACTACTGCTTGTTTACATATTCATAAAACTCAAGTGCAATCGATTAGTTGATTAGGATAAAAGCTAAATAGATCAATCCAGCTATTACTAGACCTAACTAATCACTTGACTCTCAAGGGCATCTGGTTCAAGAAACAGCCAAATGATACTGTTCTTTATAATTAAATAAATATAATAATAAAAAGAAAGGTAGAAACTTTTGCCCGGGATCACAGGAAAGGATCACGCTTGGACTATACACAAAATTTTGAATCAACGCAAAGGCAAATATTGTAACTAACCCATCCTATTTATCTGATTTTCTTTTGAGAAATCATCAGAAAACTTTACGGTACCACTAAAAAGGTGATTTTTTGCCAACAATTTTATCTACAAAAAGAACCAGTAAACTCCTTGTTTCCAGACTAAGCATGAATAATCTAAAGTTGAGTCCTTCGCATTTTGAATCAAGCCATCCAATATAGCAAAAGAAGGTTTCATTAAAGACCAAGTCAAAAAAAATGCTCGAACTCTAACTCCGCCGCAAATCTCAATATATCCAAATCGTTTCTAAGAACAAAATCAGAGAATAGAAAATAGAAGAGATCGCTACTCTGAAGTCAAATCACACATTTCGAATCAAGCACCTCATTAGAACTCTTCTTCCCTTGAACTGAATAAACAAACACTTCAAATCCAAATCCGCCGTTAATCCAACCCAATACCACCAAGAACGAAAAGCTCAAAGAAGACTTATGGAGAGTAAGTAAACGCAACTACACAAGCATATGTTCGAAACCGCGCAATACGGAGGAAAGGCGGCTCTTTTGGAACCAAGAATCGCCGGTGGTGCGAACGCCACCACTACTGATCAGGACCCAGAACCCACCGGAGAAGATCACCAAGGATAGGGCGGTTACTAGCTCACCTCCCACACAACCATGGCGTCCTGGTTGGTGCCCTTCCGCCCCTGCTGCGTGTGAAGGCACGCCGCCGCGCTGGCGCCGTTGGCGCAGATCCTCCCTTCGACCCGCGCGAGCTCCTCCTCCGTCATCTCTCCCCCAACGACGGCTCCGAGCTTCTTGCCGCCACCGATGCCGCTGGAGAAGACGCCGCCGCCAACAGCTCCGTTCCGCTCCCTGCCGCGCTTCTTCCGCCACCGCTGCGGCCACGCCGGCGACGAGCCAGCGGCGTGGGGCAGGTCGGTGGAGAGGCAGGAGCCCATGGCGACCAATGGGACGGCAGCAACACGGTGGAGCACAGCGGCGGTAACTGCTGCGGCTGCGCAATGTGGATGTAGGGTTTTGATGTTTGACGTTGCCTTGTAGACTGTCTGAGCTCTTCGGTTCATTTGATTTGCATGGTCTTCTTGTAAATTTGAGATAAAAACGTTAATTTTAATTTTTTTCAGTGGGATTTGGTTTGATGTTAGTTTAACGGGGGATTTATACTTTTGTACCACACTAACAAAATACTCATCTTTGCTATGTACAAAATAAAAATATTATAATTTTATCTAAAATAAATCAAATATATTTTTATATGATATATATTATTTACTTTTAATTATATGTGTCAATTAATTTTTATTTATTTGTTGTATAATATTAAATAGTATGAGTAAACTACAATGGAAGTAGATGGATGACAGATTCACCGATACTTATTCTTTTAAAGTAATATAAATAAGTTAATAATTTTTTATTTTCTCAATATATATGGATGACACATGTCTTGTAGAATTAGTTACAATGAAAATGGGATATAATCGTAAAATCCAATCAATTTGGGATAAATGAGCAATCTATTGCTTGTAATCATGTTGTTTGTCCTTTTGGATCATAGAAATATGAAATCCTATGATATGACGGTGAAAATTAATTAATCCAATATCAGAAAAGATAAGCTTCCTTATATTTATGTGATTGAGATAAATGATTTTAGCATTTTCTTCTAGTAGGTCTAATACATTCCATTTTTGTTTTGTTATTTTTATGAAAAAGATTTTTTGTTTTTGTTAATTTATAAACTTGAATTGGGTGGACCATAAATCAATATTGACACATCATGGATAGTTATGTGAGGAAGGCACAATGGGCAACAGGTAAGTGGCTTTGTTCTCTTATTATCAGTACAAAAATTGTATTTGCAAGTGTCAAAGAATCTTAAAACTGAATACATATTGTTTGATAATCAGATCTGATTGACAGTACTAACCCAACATGCCACATGAATATACGTTTTTTGGGTAGTATTTTACTAAATTCTTTTTAGTGGATATGAAACAATCTTAGGGGCATTATTGTAAAAACGAGGAGATTATGGATGGTGGTCGATCAATTATTTCTATTTATTGCTCAATTTTCACGTTTTTATATTCAATAACTCTAGAGCTAGCATCCCTTCATTTTAGGGACTATTTGGAGAGCATAGATTCCTAGAATCAACTATTTTATAATGTAAAAATAAATATATTTAATTTTAATAATAAAAAAATTAAAAACATCAATAGCATATAATGGGTAATTTCTATTAACTTTCGATATCACCTCGCTAAGATAACTCCACAAATTTTGAAGAATCTATTTGCTGTTTGGAGAGCTTTGGCTGCTACTAGTATCTAGCTCTGGTCTAAGATTTTCAAAATTAATCCGCTTTTCAAACTTCTTTTCACCAAGCTAGGAGAGACATTTTTGGTATATCTTTTCTTGGATTCTAGATTGTGATTTTTCCAATGTACATATACAGTGTCATCTTTTGGTAGCCTTTTTTTGTCTGTCAAAAGATGAGTAAACTTGTACGTTGTTCTTTGTCCTCGTTAGCACATGTACGGACAATAGATTACTCACGGTGCTCCTTCTGAAGGATTTGTTTATTAAGCTGATAAGCATCAAACCACTGTGCTCTCTAATATTGATTGCATGGAAAGTGATAACAAGATGGCTACACTTCTCTTGATAGTAACAGCCATATGTTTCCAAGCAGGCTATTTTCTTTATGCTTAATACAGTGGCAAAGTGTTTTGTTTTTAGTCAGAAAAGCAAGTGCTGAATCTGTGGCCATTCCAACGTTCAGATAACTTTCAGACTTGAGAATGTCAAACTTAGAGCAAGTGATGGTGAGCTGAGTTGACTAAGCCACTCAGCTAGTACGGTATGGTAGCAAGAGTAGATATTAAGAAGATGCTCTCCTGCTTAATAAACATTTTCAGATCTTGTTTACTCCTCAGTTCACATGCAGAATGGCAGTTTCTACTGAAGATGTCTCAAGAATTCTGAACCTTAGCTTTGGTTGGGTCGAATCCAACTCACACAATCACTATATTATATCACTTCCATTTTTACATTATCCGCTGCGTTTGAAATTTGAAATGATAATAGTTTCAGAATAAGGGTAACTAGTGAGAATATAGAGAAATAATTGGTGTTCCCAGCTTTTAGATAATAGTTAATTTATAATTTGTGCAGCTATTAGTTTTTATAAATCGTTTAGACAGATTCAGATTTCAGAAATAGCTATGGTTGACGAAAATCTTCCTCAAACATACTATAACCCTAAAAAGTCCATTTACTCGCGAGTGAAATCCCGGGGTTCCAAAAAACCTTCTTTTGCAACCTCATATTTACGATGTACGGAATTATGGCAAGGTTTCCAGCATGGAACGTTCCATGTCTTGCTGCAGATCTACCTGCTTGAGTAGATGAGGCGACATACACAGCCACACAGGTGCGTGGCAGCAACTTGCAGGGAAAAAAAAAAGAGAGAGAGAAGAAGGCGAGCTCATCTGGAACCTGATCTCCAAGGAGGCAAGGGCAAGGAGAGTAATCATGGTGAGGCAGCTGCATGGATTGCATTGCTGTCCCAGATTGTCGATGCCGTCGTCCATTTCTCATCGGCATTTTCCCCTCCCATCAGTGCACATGAATGTTGGCCAAACTGAACTGTGCAAAGGTCCCCTCCAGGGAGGGAGGATTTATGGCATGGGCCAGACATTTGTGGGTACAGTTGCACACTAGAAATTTGTATTTGTTTTAGAGATAAGGTGAGAGATTTTTTAAAATAATATATTTTTATAAAAAAATCATTTATGGTATATAATTTAAAAAAATACAAAAATGACCACCCGTTGACCGACCATCATTGATTGAACTAGGCCAAATCAACCTAATTCGGCTGAATGAGAGTCAATGTCTAGACCGACGAGCAATTTCTTTAAAAAAAACAAAATCCCACATTTCAGTCAGCGGAACGGGTTCCTCTGCAGTCGGGCTCGCCGACTGCAGAGGGCAATCACCCCTCGCGCACCGTCCGATTTTGATCGGGTGGTGCGAAGCCCCCCTCTCTCTCCGAAGCCTCCTGCGAAGTGGATCCCACCAGCACGAAGCCCCCCTTTCTCTCTCCGAAGCCCCCCTCGCACAGCCGTCCGATCAAGATCGGACGGCGCCGAAGGGTGACTGCCCCCTGCAGTCGGCGAGCCCGACTGCAGGGGATCTCATTTGGCCCACTTATCAAGCACTAGCGTGGGACTCGATCGAACTAGGCGTTGCCCTAGTTTGGTTGACATGTGGCCATTTTTGTGATTTTTTGAAATTGTACTAAAATTATTTTTTTAAAAAAAATAATTTAAAAAAAAGTGGGATAGGTTGGTTTCATCCTAGGTTTTTTAAGAAATTGTCCCACCCGTTGTTTGGTTACGAGGGACAGCGGTGTCATAGTTTTTTTGGTCATTGAGAGAAATAAAATAGTTGTGATTTTAATGCAATTAGTAATAATCTTTTGTGGGACCCACCTGTCATGACGGAAGATGAAGGAACTAATGTTTATGATAATTATTTAAGAGTTCAAATGAATAATTATGATGCTAAAGTTTTGGTAAACAACACAAAAGAATTGATGAGATTTTTTTTTTTGAAAATCGCATTGTTTAAGAGATTAAAAAGCGTGCCCAGAATTAAGTCCGTAAGACAAACCTGAAACGAACTAATTAAGTTGCTCACCGCATGCAGTAATGTGGCATAGTCAATCAGCATGCTTGCATCCAGGGCATGTAATTGGATTGCAGTATGGGTTGTCTAGTGCACAGGGTTTTCGGTGCCGGTGGCGAATGATCGGTTACTGAATAAGTAATGCAACTAATCGTACCGCATACGGTGAAAAGCTGCGTATTATCTAAGATTTTTTGAAACGGGTATAATTTAGTTTAAAAAAATTTTAGAGTTAGAGTTGTGAATGAATTAAAGGTATTTAGTTGAGTAATTTAGTTTTCATTTATATTAAAGGAACGAAGAAAAAGAAAAAAAGAAGAAAAAGAAAAATAAAAATAAAAAAGAAGCGCAGAGCGGCCGTTGCAACCGCCAGAGGAATGAAGAAAAAGAAAAAAAAAGAAAAATAAAAAAATAAAATAAAGGTAAATAAAAAGAAGGAAAAAAATTTACTTTTGCATTTCAGTTTTTTAATTTCTTTATTTTATGCCGATGTACGAATTTTGTATAAAAACCCTTAAATTTTTGAAAAATCACGCAGAATATGAATTTTACACAAATACCCTGTTGAAAAATAAGATTCTCTGTTACAAAGTACACATATCTGACTAGTAATAAAGAATGTTGGAGAGATAGCTATAATGTTGACTGACTTTAATGGTGTTGCTAATTTTCTTTAAAAAGTTCAACTCACTTGAGATGAACCAGATCCAAATAGACTAATAGATGATCTTGATATGTTGCATCTATCTACTTGTTAATATCACGGAACCATTAGAACTCATGCATCAAAACACTTGAAGTTCTTGTTTTTACTAGTTCATCACTTTGTAGTATATTAATTGTTGAACATAAAAACTTTGTGTTAGATTTGCTATCAATTGGACGTACCAACAAATACAGTTTCTTGAATCTGACCGTACAAAAAGTGCGTTAAATTAAGATCTTTATTGTAATTATTATTTTTAACTTGTTATTAATAACAATAGCAGGTCTTTGTATCCAAATTAACTTACTATTTTGCTATTCACTCTAATATACTTGTTAAATATGACTTCCTATTTGAATGTAACTATATTTTATCAATTTATATGCATACAAAGAAAATACAAACAATTAAACAAGCTCAACATTCAATAGAATAGCAAGTTTAGTTGGCTTGCTAGATGTAGCAAGTGTGGAGAGAAAAATAGCAAGTTCTTTAAAATAACAAGTTAAACAACAAGTACAATGTAAAAATTTTTGGACTATAACTATTATTTTAAGAAATAACAAGTATTTTATACTCTTAAATCAGACACGGATGAGCCACCCAACCTGCACACCGGCCACCGGGAGATGTGGACACATCCGTGCCAGACAAGAATAGCCGCAGATCGCGGCATTCCAAAGTCAAAATTACAGCGAAAAAATATTAAATTTTGCCACTGGTTGGAACGGTCTCCAAGCAGAGTTCATCACAAGCCACCAGCCTCACCGAACTCGCCCTGTCTGTAGTTAATGAGAAGACGAACTTGCTTCCGACCGGTCACTACCGCCTAGATTGTCTGTATATTTGGTAAGCTGAATAGAGTAAGTATAGTATAAAACTAGGTTTTTTAACTGTAACATTTTATAAGTATAAAGTGAAAGTAGATTGTATTCTACTTTTTACAACTTCAAGGTTTTAGGTATCTAAGAGCAAGAATAATAATTTAGCCTAATGCTGGCTAAATAAAAATGCCATGTCACATAAAGCCAACAATATACCCAACTTATATAATAGCTTGACTATTAGATTGGCTAAAAGAAGAGCTGCATTAAATATACAATTATTTAATGCTTTCATGTGCATACTATCAATTCTGCTTTATATCTTTGTGGCCACTCATGAAACTCACTACAACAAAACAGGGAACTTCCGTCGGCCAAAGCCGACGGAAGTTAGGTCGACGGAAGTTAGCGCCGAACTCTGCCACGTCAGCAGAGGGGCGCTAACTTCCGTCGGCCAGGCTAGCCGACGAAAGTTAGGGGCACCTAACTTCCGTCGGCTATGGTAAAAGCCGACGGAAGTTAGCTGGTATTTTTTTTCCTGATTCCCCTACTCACACTCACATCCAACCACAATTTCAATCACATTCACAATACACATCCAAATTCACATTTCACATCCAAAATCACATTCAAACTTCACATATAACATTCAAAATCACATCTCACATCCAAATTCACATCCACACTTCACACATCACATCCAAAATCACATAATATAACTGAATTCACATCCAAAGTCACAGTACACATCTGAATTGACATATAACATCCAAATTCACAAAACACAGCGAGAGCCACATACAAAGTCACATTTGTCCATATACTCACTGATCGCCCACATTTGGGTCGTGGGTGCCGCCGCTGCCTCCCGCTTCATCCACATTTGCCCCGGAGGCTCCATCCTGACCAGGCGTACGGAAACTCTGAAGAAATAGACAAAATTAGAGAACGAACTCAACTACTCTTCTAAACGCTAACTTAAGTATCTAGGAGGTACCTCAGGTGATGTAGGAGATAGTGGTGGTGGCGGGGGAGATAGTGGTTGGAACATGGACATGTCAAATCCACTATTTTGCTGGGCTAGTTGCTACACATGTTGTAATGTAATCAGTTAGTTCTAAACCTATTTCTGAATACTTTTGAACTACAACACTCTAAACTAAACTTACTTGCATCATCGCCTGTTGTTGTGCTAAGCAGGCGGTATAGTAATCTTGTTGTTTCCTGTTGTGCTCGTTTATCCGCCTCATTTCCTCCCTCATCCGAACCATCTCCGGGGTTTCTTCTGAGTGACGACGGCTAGAGCCAACTCCAACAGAGCTCTGCGACGACTGAGCTGACTTCTGAGCTCTCACCGCTCTCGAGTCAATAACTCCATTGAACATGGAGTACCTGCAACATTAACAGGGGTTAGTTACCATCACAATACCATACACAAAACATTAATAAAAACACTGTCTCACCGTCCATGGCTTTTGCCACCTCCGCTGGAGTACACGGCCATTTGGTCGACAGGTTCTCTCCGCCAATCATAGTCCTCTCCATGGAGTCGAACCATGTGTTCACCATACTGCGCCTGCAAAAAACATGTCTGATTAGCTAGACGCAGAAAAATGAAATTACGTAAACTCTTAATAACATCTCACCAAATGGTCCGTGGCTGTCTGGCTACACAAGACATCTGGCTGTGTAGGATCGCTTCCTTTGTGACCAGAGGTATACACCTCTATGTCACTTGGCACGTTGCCAGATTTAGCTTCCCGTACATTAGAAATGAGTTAGTCGCATTACAATGTATCTATAGCTAGAGAGTGACAGAAGGAGGTCTTACCAAGTGTTTAGCGTGGCGAATATGTCCGTCGACACCATATCTGTGCTTCGGATCCGTCCCGCGGCATTGTCTTTTCTGCTCGGAAGTCTTCTTAAATGCGGCTGAAGACCAAATCTTGCAGAATTCAAAATATGCGTCCTCGCGGTTTGCAAACCACGAAATTCTCACCTGAACAGAGATGCTATTTGTATTATATGACAACAAATCTCAACAATCGAAGATTTAAAAAGTTAGAATTGTTTACCGAACGGTATTCTTCTTCAGTCAAATAGATTGACGATGAGCCTGTCGCCTTGCTCATTCGTTGCCCTAGCTTCTCCTTGTAGTAAGCATTGTTCGCTTGAATGCGGGCATACGAAATGGCGTCCTTCACCACCTTATGTGCATTGTTGTTGAAGACTTGAAGGGCATGGTTATGGTGATTGCCGACCTCTGGCAAGCAAAAGCATAACTGCAAAAGTAATGATTAGTAAAGTGTTGTAACTCGAAAAGCCTAAAAGAAGATTGAAAAAACACATGCATACCCAGAAGTCATGAGACACCGCCCCCTGAGTAGCTCCACGGCGCCCATCAGGAGCAAACTGGTACTGGTCTCATGTCTGGCATAGAACCCGCTCACCGGTCGGCATTATCAGCACCCCTGGGTAGTGCAAACGACACAGGTTACCCAATATCTGGTTAACCTGCCTGACCCTCGAAGTGCCGTCAAACCGAGAGTCAATCCAAGATCTAGAAATACATAATAAATAAAGTCAGTTTAGTGAAAAAAATTTTTGAAAAAAAAAGTAAAACAACAGAAGAGTATTACACTTACCCGTCACCTACAGGCGTAATCTCGATCTTGGCTCCACCGGAAGAGACTACTGGTGGGGCGACCAGGTGGCTCGTCCTGAAAGATACTGAGGACCCACCGGCAGCCTCAGCCCTTCCTCCTGACCTGCACCCTCCGGGAGATCCCCCAGCCCCGCACCCTCCGGGTCATCCCCCAACCCCGCACCCTCCGGGTCATCCCTCTGCCCCACACCCTCTAGGTCATCCCTCTGTGCCGCACACTCTACGACATCCCCCTCCTGCCCCCCACCCACCGGATGATCCTCGTGACCCGCGCTCTCCAAGTGTTCTTCCTCCTACAAAACAGTATTGAAACAATTAGTAATAGTTTATAACTGGCATAAAAAACAATCTGAAAGTTACCTCCTCATCTAGTTGAAATGCAATAGGCCGACCAATTAATGTCGGATCTATGCATCTCAGGAGCTGCTCTTGACGACGTCTGTTTGAAGAAGAGGAACTACCCTGGAATAGGGTGTCCTCCTGACTCGTCGGAGTACTCGCCAGAGTACTCGCCGATGAACTCCCCAAGCGGAAGAGCTTCCTCGTGACACTCCTCACCTTTTTCGACATCCTGTTCAAAATAAGCACAAACAAGCATTTATTAGTAAAGAAGGTTTGTACATATGAAAAAACATGTAATATGAAGTATATTGCATATGCATGTATGAAAACAATTACTTGTCAATTATCATCAAAATCAAGATCAATTTGTCCTTTTCTCCCCAAAGCACGCCATGTTACTTTTTTCTTCTTATGTTGGTGTTTCCTTTTCTCGGGAACTGCCACATCATTAGAATCGCCGAGAAAAGAATCTGTCGACGATTCTGACTCTACATTAAATGAAGTCGGCAATTCATCATCTTGGTAAACCTCATCGACCTCTTCAACCTCCAATTGATAAGCGCCATCACTAGGGGTGTGTAGACGTTCCCGAGGATTCACTTTGTAGACTACCCACCAAGCACTTAGTTTTTCACATGGGTACAACATATAATACACCTGCTCGACTTGGTGAGCAAGGACAAAATTATCGCAACTAGATAATCGTTCCGCGTGTTTGACTTCAACCATCCTACAAATCCATCCTCATTTTCAAAGGACCAACTCATTTAGCATATCAGCGATTTCTCTACCATTTAAACGCCCTGGTGGTCCCTTTACAACAATACCGTCCTTCTTGAAATTGTTCCTCTGTAACCTAAGTGGGTGATTCAAGGGAAAAAAGCATCTATGACAATCAAAGTAACAAATCTTTCCCCCGAAGTTCAGACGGAAACAATATGTGTCCTTCGCACATATCGGGCATGTCAACCTTCCATGACAACTCCAACCAGAAAAAATACCGTATGCCAGAAAATCATGGACCGACCACAGATACGCAACTCGAAGATTGAATTTTTGCTTCTGGTCATAGTCATATGCTTCAACTCCTTTCCACAATTGTTTCAACTCTTCAATTAAGGGCTTCAGCATCACGTTTAGTCGTGTTCCAGGATGCTCTGGACCGGGTATAATGAGACACAGGAACATAAATTCATATTTCATACAAAACGAAGGTGGAAGGTTGTATGGAATAGCAAACACAGGCCAACAAGAGTACGACGATGACGTTACATTGAAAGGCGTGAATCCATCAATTGCCAACCCGATGCGAACATTCCTTGCATCACTAGCAAAGTCTGCATCAAAATCATCTAGAGCCTTCCATGCCGCACCATCAGATGGGTGCACCATTACTTGATTATTCTCACGTACACCTTCTTTATGCCATCGCATATGTCTAGCGGTTTTCTTTGAGAGAAACAATCGTTTCACCCGAGGTGTAAGAGGCATGTAACGAAGTTGCTTATGAGCAACCTCTGTCGTCACCTTCTCTCCGTCTTTAGTAACGACCTCTACGAATCTCGGTTTACCACATTTTAAGCATTTCACCTCATTACTATGTTCTTTCCAGAACAGCATACAATTATCTCGGCACACATCAATCTTCTCATACTCCATACCGAGAGAAGAAAGCATTTTCTTTGACTGGTACATGTCTTTCAGCACCTTATGGTTCTTAGGAAGGATATCGCTGATCAGATTCAAGAGCTCCTTATAACAATTGTTTGAAAATGCAAACTTTGACTTAATAGCCATAATACGAGTCACGAAAGCGAGAATGCTTACGGTGGTGTGCTCATGCAATGTCTCTTCTGAAGCTCGAAGGATGTCGAAAAACTTTTGAACCTCCGGTGTTGGAGGATCCTCGGGGTTTGATTCAAACCCCGGTCGTATAGCATCAACCATCTCATCCATCCTATCGTCAGCAACGCTATCATCTTCTTTTTCCACTACTAATACCGTTTTTTCACGGCCTGTCTCGCCGTGAAAAGACCAAACTTCATAAGCTGGCACGAAACCATATTTGCAAATATGCAATGACAACGTCCTCTTGTCTTGCCAACGAGAATTTCTGCACTTCATGCATGGGCACCTCGCGCCAGTGTTTGTTGTCAAAGCGAATGCACGATCAACAAATTTCTCAGCATTGATTACCCACTCCCTCGTGTGAGCTCCACTTTTCATCCAACCACTATACATCCACCGTCGGTCGTCCTCAGCCATTCTATAGGCAAAACATTCATTCAATCAAGAATGCATCATGCATAAGTACCACGGGCCTATGTCTATAGCATGGTTGTCACGGCGCCCCGGTGAACCCAGTCGCCAAGGAACCGACTAGACGCCTAGGCGCCTAGGCGACCAAAAATTGGCATAGCATACAGGATAACAGGATTCACGCACGGCCCAGAAGATCAGGCCCAACTCCCCGCACCCTACACGCACGGCCCAGAAGATTCACGCACTGCCTGCTTGCTGCTGCTGCTGCGGCGAGGGAGCAGGGGAGGGGGAAGCAGACAACGGAGGGGAAGCAGAGGCGGCCGGGCGGCCGGCGGCGCAAGGGACAGAGGCAGGCGGCGGCACAACTCGCAAGGGGAGGGGAAGTAGTGGCGGCCGAGACGCCTAGTCGGTGCCTAGGCGTCGCCTAGTCGACGCCATGACAACCATGGTCTATAGGAAAAGATAGGTCCTAAACCCACCCAAGAGTGACCGACAAAACGTGGTATTTATGACGAGCCATGCGTCCGAACGAAATTTCAGAAGCATAACCTCGCTGTTCTCCAATTGCACGCCTGATAGTGGTGCAATGGAGAACAACAAGGTTATGTTACTGAAATCCTATTCGGACTCATGACTCATCATAAAACCACGCTCTGTCGCCCACTCTGAGGCTGTCCAAAAAGGGACAATTCCGGACCTACACATCTCACACGCATGACACGTGTGAGACATGTTGGTCCGAAACGGGTGACGCATAGGTTTCGTTACACTATCTACGTTGTTGTCAAATAAAAAATTGCATACGAAAAGAAATATATATAATAAAGTATATATATATACAAGCATAAGTATTCACAAGCATAAGCATACATACAACATCACAAGTAACAAAATCATAATATGTACCAAAAGAAAAATGTACACGTGTAGTTCATGTTACCATCAAAATATGTTATGCATTAAGAATCCTGAAAATTCACACATCTAATCAAGCAAATTCAAAGTTCCTGAAAATTTCTCTAAATGGCGACACTGTTCCTTATTCGACAACAACCTATACAACACATATTTCCATTGCATATATACTTTTAGAATACAACTTCTAAACAAACATCTAGAGTTAATAGCAATTTTTTACTGTCCAATTCAGTTAACTCAACCAACAAATTTGTTCAAAACAATTTCAACTAGATATCCATACAAATGACTTCTTAATCAATCTATTATATGAGAAACTAATCCACAAGTTTCATAAATTTTGAACACAAAAACTCAGAATTCAAAGCTTCAAATCAAGTTAATAGCATTACTTAATTGTCGGGTGGCGACGGCGAGTGGCGACGGGCGACGGGCGACGGTGTCTGGATGGTGACGGCCGAATCGGGGGCGGCGGCGGCAGGCTGCGGGGGCGGGCGGCGGCGTCGGGCGGCGACGGGCGGCTCGGACCGGCGGCGGTGGGCACGGTGGGGGCGGGCGGTGGGGGCGACGGGCGGCTCAGACCGGCGGCGGTGGGGCACGACAGCGGGCCGGCGGTGGGTGGCCGGGGCGGCGGGCCGTAGGTGGGCGGCGGCGGCGCGGGAGGGATGCGGCGCGGGAGGGATGCGGCGCGGGAGGCGGCGGCGCGGGCCGGAGAGGCGGCGAGGGCGCGGGCCGGAGGTGGGCGGTGGCGGCGTGGGCGGGATGCGGCGCGGGAGGCGGCAGCGCGGGCCGGAGAGGCTGGTGGCGGCGTGGGCGGTGGCGGCGTGGGCGGGAGGCGGCGCAGGAGCGAGGCGGCGGCGGGTGGGCACGTACAGGGAGTTAGGTCTCCCTGTACGCGCGCACGGTTAGGGAAAAACTCCCTAACTTCCGTCGGCCAGCATTAAAGCCGACGGAAGTTAACTTCCGTCGACTTTAATGCTGGCCGACGGAAGTTAGGGGATCCGATCGGCCGCGGAAAAATCCCCCGCTAACTTCCGTCGGCCACTGTGAGAAGCCGACGGAAGTTAAGTTAACTTCCGTCGGCGTCCAGGAGCCGACGGAAGTTATTTAACTTCCGTCGGCTTTCCCAAAAGCCGACGAAAGTTAATTTGGCCGACGAAAATGTTCTGTTTTGTTGTAGTGACTACACATTATAAAACCATAAAAATCCATAGAAATAAGTAATCTAGACATTACTATGTAACGAAATAGATCAAAATTAAGGAACATAGTTCATTTTAACATCTAAATAATAGTTTTGTTGAAGCAACATTACACACATAAGTTTTAACCATGACACCGACAATTAAGCATTACAGAAATCTTAAAAAAAATAACCAAAAATAATGCCAAATAAACTCTCTGGCATGCAAGCTGATAATTATTGATCTAAATGAACCAAGCAGGTAGCCCATTTGCATCAACAACCTCCATTTACTGCACAAAGAAAGAAACAAATACATTATACATTATGTTGGGATGTGTTATTAGAGAAGTGCTAAAATAATTCAATGTTTCAAGCAAATTAAATAACAGAATTAAAATTCAATATTACAATTAAAAATAACATAAGCAGAATACATACCTAGTAGCTCCCACATCAATCAAAAGGTCATATGCAAGGTCCTGAAATAAAATGCATATAAGGTATCAAGTAGATGTTTAATGCTAGTGGGAAGCACATGGTAAGCACTAAGCTAAAAATAATTGAAACATATGCATATATAAGTATATTACCATGATTAATTGTGATATCTATTTCCAAACCTATGCCAAATATGCTCAACCAAATCATTTTTAAGTTGTGTATGTTGGGGACGAGCACGAATACTAGCTTTTCTACGCAAAACATCAGCAAAACACATATTACCCCCAACATTCACTTCAGGGGGTAGAGCAAAAGATGCCCCTGGATTCTCATTCAAGTCAATGTGAACATTAACCTCGTCTCTCTCATCTTCAACTATCATATTATGAAGAATCACACAAGCTAGCATGATCCTTCCAACACTTTTTTGCTTCCATAATCGTGCAGGTCGGCGAATAATGGCAAACCGAGATTGCAATACCCAAAAGCACGCTCTACATCTTTCCTTGCTCCCTCTTGGTACTTGGCATACAACTTATGCATCTCTGTTTGAGGAAGTGGTATAGTCTTCATGAAGGCAGCCCACTCTAGGTATATACCATCAGCAAGGTAGTAGCCCGTGCTATACTCATTCCCATTAACTGAAAACTGAACTTGAGGGGCTTCTCCTTTCAATGCATCAAAAAACAGCGGGGAGTTGTTTAGCACATTAAGATCATTGTTTGACCCAGCAATTCCAAAGAAAGCATGCCAGATATAAAGATCTTGGCAAGCAACAGCTTCTAGGACCATTGTTGGTACTCCATAATCTCCGCGGGTGAATTGCCCTCTCCATGCTAAAGGACACTTCTCCCAACGCCAATGCATGCAATCTATGCTTCCTAGCATTCCAGGGAAACCACGAGACTCATTCACTTGAAGTATACGCTCAACATCCTCACGTGTGGGACGTCGCAAGTACTCCCCAGCGAACACCTCAATCACTCCCTGTGCAAACTTGTCCAAGCACTCTAATGCAGTGCACTTCCCAATCTTCAAGTACTCATCAAGGGCATCTGCAGGGGTGCCATATGCTAGCATGCGCATGGCAGCAGTACACTTTTGTAGTGGTGACAACCCTATTCGACCAGCACAATTTGCCCTATAAGTGAAATAGGGAGACCATTGGCCAAGGGCATTCACAATGTGTAGGAAGAGGTGTTTATTCATACGAAATCTAGTACAAAACATACTATCAGGATACAACGGTTCTTCATTGAAGTAGTCCTCCATAAGACGCTGATGAGCACCTTCGTGATCCCTTCGTATGCTCTTCCTTGGACCATATTGTCGCTGAGATACTCCAGCTAAGAGTGAAGCATTGATCTTCACTGCTAGCCTTTGAGCAAATGAGTCTAGTATGCTCTGCTCAGCTACATACTCTTTGATGACTTTGGAAGGGGCTAGTTCATCAGAATCATTTGAGGAGAAATCCGAATCTGACATGGTTGGAAGTGCCCTATCCATTAAATCCACATCAGATTCACCACTAGCCCACAAAGCATTAGCTTCCTTCCAGCTACCACAAAACCATGCAACCCTCTTCTTAATTCTTCCAAAGTGATCATTGACTGACTTTACTAGCCTTGTACGGTTTTTTGGGTGGTGCTGTTGAAGACAGTGGCAACATCTTTCCAATATTGATCATTCTTTTTGTAATTTGCATGGATTGGATCATTTGAATTATTCAACCAAGCACTGATCTACAATAGCATAACTGAATGTTTATTGCTAGGCTACTAATGTAAGACATGAAGGCTAGCATGCAAAAGGAGAAAAACTCACCAATCTAAGATCCTCCTCTTTTGTCCATAGCAAACGTTTTTCAGTTCTAGCAGAATCACTATCATTAATATCATCACCAATATGGATGGGCTGGGATGAGTTTCCATTGCTCACAACTTGTGCATTGTTCAGAAAATTAATGAAACCACCAGGTGGATGAGAATCTGATCCCCTGTCCAAAGAAATTTTACACTACATGTCAAAAGTTATAAATATTTGAATACATGGCAATAGCATAGAAACAGATGAATGCAAGTAGAATATTTTTATTAGTCTTCTATACATACACTCCAGCAGTATTCATTTGTAAAAAACAACTTAATCAGTTGTAGGAAACTTACTACTACAAGCATTCATTTTTTTCCTAGCTAGCAAAGTTACCACAACAAATTTCACATGATAAAGTTCATCAGTCCAGTCTATGGATTCATGGTCAGTTCATCACTCAAATGTAGGACAAACTTTTTCTATCCTACACTAATTAACCAAATAAGACTAGAAGGAACACATACCATGCTTGCAGATCAGAATCCTCAAGATTATCAGAACTGGACACATGATTTGCAGAGGCACCAATGCTAGGATGTCCCCACCAAGTGCCTTGAGATGCTGAGCTTGCCATGTTCGGGTGTTGTATCCCAGCAAGCCAGTATGGCGATGAAGTGGGTGCTCTTGGCCACGGTGCACATGGTGGACACCAGGCGTCAGTTCCAAACATGGCCGACAGTGGAATGGGTTGCTCTCCTGTGGATGGAATGGCCTGAACTTTTGGCACCGGTGCACAGGTCCTCTTGGACTGTCGAGCCATGTTTTGGAGGGGCGATTGGAGGTGATTTCGGCACAGATTTGATGCTTTAACCTTCGATTTGGTGCGCGTGGAACAGATCTGCGTGTGGAGGGTTGATTTGGCGGGAGGAGGTGGAGATTTGCTGCTTGATTTGGCGGGAGGAGGAGGGGATTTGCAACTCATTTGGCGGGAGGCAGACATGCTTGTTTGCTTTGGCAGGAGGAGAGAGTGTGCTTGCTTTGGCTGGAGGTAGAAGATTTACTGCTTGCTTCGGGAGGAGGAAGACAGCTTCATACTCGCCCGCTGTTGGCTAGGAATCGGCGATAACTTTTCGTTTTCTATGTCTAAGCCCGGCGATTCAACCATCGCCCACTTGGTTCTGATTTCTTTCTCTCACTTCTCCAGCTGGAAATTTTTGTGACGTGTCTTGCATTTAGCCTGCTGACGAGGCGCTGCTATACTTGCTCTAACCTTTTTGTTAGTGCTTATTGAGTTATTGAAACGTTATTTTTTTCTTAAGCTTTGTTGATTCTATTTACCGCGGATTCATAACTATTCTAATCAAACAAATTTATAACATTTATATATATTTTATAGCCCACAGTTTAAAATAGTTTTTTTTAAAGTTCACAACTTACATTGCTTTTTCGAAATTTACCGCTCGGACGAAACACACTATAGATTTAGCGGACAGTGAGAGCAATTACTCAACCACTCCCCCTCACATCGAGCAATCTTGAGATGCAAACCTGTGCTTTAATTTTGCTTTACTGATCAGCTGTGTTTACATGTTCAGTGATGCTTGCAGCTCGATCGATCTTGATGTATTTGGCCGTTCATACACTTATCAACTTCATGGTTTTGATCACATAATTTACGCTGCATCAAAAGTAATGGCATGTACGAGCGATGATTCTTTGTGGTAGTCTCAACCTATAGTTTCTTAGGTGAGGTCTTATTTTGTCATGTCAGCAAGACACCATATCTAGAAACTGTATTCCCAACTCTAGTTTTTTAGTATGAATCTATAATAATTTTTTATACTACTATTTTTCTCTCTCTCCTCCTCTCATCCAATCACTTTCATCAATGTCTTGGATATAGTGAAGACATGATGTCTTACTTAAGATATGATTTCTTCATATTTTAGTATCTCTCCTCATTAAATAACTTGCCACATTACTTTTTCCTATGTGTCAATACAATAAATGCCTAAGAAACCATCCTACATAGAGTTGAGAGCGCTCTCAGCTGCAGCGCCAACTTTTTCCTGAACTCAACATTAGTTCTTCGCTTTCTTAGTCAATCATTTGTGTCAGATAAAATGAAGCAAACAATCCTTTTAAAACTAGGGTTGTGTTTCTATTTTGGGTGTGGGGCTTGGTCGATACGACTGCTTCGGAACGAGATTGTTTTCCAAAACAAAGTATATACTAATGTTTTTTCATGTTATTTACAAGCGTTGATTAATCTTCTGGTTACATCTTGTTCCAGCCTGTCTAAAGGAGGAATACTCAAGATGCTTCGAATTGCTCCGTATCAAGCTTCATTAGCCGGTAGGGCCAGTGGCAGAGCCAGTAAGTAGGCTCCATCAGGCTAGAGCCTACCTTCCAATTTTGCCAAATATATATATATATATATATATGTATATGTATGTATATATGTATGTATGTATGTATGTATGTATGTATGTATGTATATATATATATGTGTGTGTGTGTATACCATTTTATAACGGAATAGATAAGCAGTGTTGGGGGAGATAATCTCGACGATACCTGGGGAGTGTTAAGATCGAAGTAGGGACCCCAAGGCGGGACTCCGCAAGCCTAAGAGTCGTGCGACAGCGGACACCGAAGACTCCGGCGAGGCTTGGGCCTGAACTCGCCTCCTGGAGGCGTGGAGCCCCCGAGGTCCAAGTGAGGCCCGAGATGGTGTCCGCCCTGGGATGAGAACCCGGAGTCCTAAGTCCTTCGGCCTCTAACCCGGAGGCTGGAGGGAAGGCCTCCAGAGCCCGGAGGCCGCCCGGAGGCGATCCTGAAGATGGTTGCGTCAAAGCTCCGAAGGGGGCATGCAGTGCCTACCAAGAGGAGGCATCATCCACTGAGATCGGAGCACGTCATCTGTGACGCACTACAGACCTGGCAGGCGAGATGGGCGGCTGGTACCTGTCTAGTCCGGTTAGGTATGCGGCGAGACTGCATAGACGCACTGTAACGATCGACCCTATAGCCCCGTCACTGAGCGACTGGCAGAGTAGTTAGGATTGTACCCCTGCTAGTTAGTGGCATGGTAGCTGTAAGACACATGTATGTTAGAGGGTATTGGGTCAGTGTAGGGCTCCACTATAAATACTCTCCCTCTCCTGTGTTGTACAGATACATAACTTGTGATCCGAGAATACAACTTTAAGCCAAAGTTTTCCATCTCAAACTCTCTAGAAACCTGTTGTCGTAATCCTTTGCGTCAACAAGCAGCTATGACAATATTGATTATTTATGGAGAAGATAATCAGAGACAATGACTAATTGTAGAGAAATAAAACTAACCTAAGGCGGTACACATAGTTACCATGGAGATCAAATTCACATAAGCAAATTTACGACATCTTTATAACAAATCATAGAAGAGTATATCATAGACTACCCTATAAAAAGAGAATTACTTTTTTCGGAGAACTTATTTAAAATGACTAAAAACTATAATAGAATTATATAAACACATACTACATTTTCAGCGGTATGTAGCGGCATAGCACAATTCATTGGCTCTTGGGAAGATATGAGAGAAGAGGAATAGAACTTGTTGGTTAGAAAAATAGGTTATTGGACTAACTATTAAATTTTTAGGCTAGATTTTAACCCAATTAAAACACACACACATACATACTCAAATTTTTGCAAGAAATTGCTCCTATACCGGGTCCGCCCCTAGGTACACATGTGCAGGATGAGTTAGTCCATACTATCCAATTTCGATAAAATATAGATTAACAGATCCACTTTATGTCTTGGCCCATCTTCTATCATCATTCATCAATTTAGAACTGGTATCAAATGACACTATGACGAGCAACTAGTGCGAGAAACTAGGTGGGTGGAGAAGTGAGTACGGACTGCCACGTCGGCTCGCTACACCCGATTAACTTTGTTGCTCTATCTTTTCCGTCTCTACACAACACAAGGGTTAGTTGCTTACAATGAACATAACATGCTATTGTCTATCATACCGACTTATCGTTTCCGTTGACTCATATCTTATTGGCGCATCTTACTATCAAATTAAATCATATGTTTTATTTGATTATGTATGTATTATATTTAACATGTGTTAAGATATATAACTTAATTACACTTAGATTTGATTTAGCCTACTCTCTATATTTTTTGGATTTGCCGATGGGTAGTGCAATCAAACGGCGTAAGCAATCTGCGGAGTGCCTGAAATTTGCTCCGCCATGAATGTTGTTGAGCGTGGAGCTGCTACGATGGAAACAATCCTTTTGGTGAATCTTTGCATGGTGAAGAGAAGTATAGTTATGTGTTACTTTTGTGAATGGTAGTAAGTTCTGGTGTTGGCTGGCAGCTGCACACTTTCAGTCTAACTTTTGTTGGCAGTGAAAAACTCTGATAGGAATGTTATGTAGGTTGGTATGGATAGGGTAGTTGTCTGATGGCATTGATTTTTGATGAAACTCTTGTTGCTTATTGTAAGCCGGTAATGCTGACAGACTACTTTTTGTTATTTGCTTTTAATATAAAAGCAGGACGCCTGATAAGCCCGATAAGGGACCTTTTTCTTAAAAAAATGAAGCAAACACATGCTCATGGTCATGGATATCCCCCAATTTCCATTAATCTTCTCATTAATTAATCATTAACACCAGCATGTGTTACATATTGACGAGATAGAGGATTAACAAAACAATCGTATGCTAAGTTGTTGTCATAAACTTCGGTGCAACGGTGTGCAGAGTATCTCAGAACAGTTGGGTCAGGTTGCATGAAACTCTCTGCACATACTTTTCCTGTTCCCGAAAAATATCGTTTTGAATATTAACATGTATTCAAAAATATAACTTTGATCCCTAATTAAACCATGCATTGGAAAAAGTATGGGTAAAAATAATCGATATTTATGACTTTCGTGATAATATCTCCGATTATTTATACAAGTTATTTTAGATTTCTGAGCTCTTTTCAAACACGTCGTTTTACAAATTCTAAATAATTTTTATTTTTTCTTACATGTTTATCCTTGTTAAATAAATGATACCTATTTATAAATAAATAACTTATCTATTTGAAGTAAAATAAACAAGAAAAAATAAATTAAGTTATTTGAGTTAATTTATTAATTTTATGTATAAATCTAAAACTATATATATAACAAAAGTACCGAGTTTAACCTCTTTTGTAATTGCAAAACTATCCCATTCATTTGCAAGAAACCACAACTACTCATGTACGCTAGCACTTGTAAAGGTAGAACCCTACGTCTACAACTAGGGGTGACAACTGGACGGGGTGGGTTTAGGTTGGTCAATATCAGTTTCAAACCCCTATCCCTCCCACGAGTTTAAAACTTAATCTAAACTCGAACTCATCGGGTCCCCGCACACTCGAGGATTGGTAAGGGGTGGGCAGGGTGCGCCGTTGCATCCAAAGGATGACGGCCGACGGATAGCCGGAGGTGACCAGGGGCATCTGGTGGGAGCGGAGGGCTGCGGCGGTAGATCGAGACTTCTACACTAGATCTGACTAACGGTGACGAGAGGCTACAAAGGAAGATCATGGTCGGTGATGCCCAAGAAGATCCAGCGATGCCCAAGTAGATCCGACGTGCGGAGAGGAGGCGGTGGCAGATCTGGCCGGAGATGAGGTAGGCGACACGCGGTCCGACGTGCATCAGAGCAAGGGTAGGAGGCACGTAGTCCGGCGAACGGGGGTAGGGCAGGAGACACCGGTAAGCATAGGAGCAGGTGGCGACCAACGAGCATGAGGGATGAGGAAGGTTGTGGATGGTAGGCACAAGGGCATGGCACTAAGTGCCTGTGGACTGCGGGGCTGAGTTGTCTATCTCCAGTAGTTTGGTCGCTTGCCTGCTCAGAAATGGAGAATGGAGAATGGAGATTGGAGAATGGGGTTAGATTCCTATGGAGTGTGGACTATATATTAGATCGGGTACTTGTGGGGACTCTGTCATATAATGAACCAGGACCCAAACCCGGTTCAATGCTGATCCCGACCTAATAGACCTATGGGTCAAAAACTAGACCCAACACCGGCTCCGTAGGGGCAGGTCCTCGGCCCCGTCGGGTGCATTGCCACCCCTATCTACAACTACCTTATTGCAGTGATTCAACTTTGTTAGGATTTGATTTTTTTTAAATATATTCTGCTTGGATTTTATTCTAATTTGTTTGAAATGGATATTGAAGAAGCATGATCACCTTGTGAGTTGTGATATGTGGTAGAGACAAGTCTGGAGCAATTAGGGCTTAAACCACGTGCTTGTCTTCTCAATTACTCTTAAAATTTAATTAAAAATTATAAAAAATTTGATGTTTCAATGTAAATAATATTGTTGAGCCTTTGATGAAATTGTGGCTCTACCCCTACTTGTGACACATGGATGACATAGTATTGTTGTTACAAAACAATAATGATTTATCAGTTGATCCAAATACTTTTTTCTTATTTAGTATTGATGATAGTAATTTATCTAGTATGATGACCTCGATGTCTCACTAAAAATTGTGATTATTAGTTGATAAATTTATACTGACAACATTGATGTAAAATTATAGCTTCACTTTAGTTGCGACCATAAGAAGAAAAGGAAGTACATGATCCCAGTCATCTCAAATTGCTTCATATTGTCCAAAAGGATCCCACTTTTTCTCACATGGTCCCATATCTAACATGAACAGATCAAAAATATCAATATATATTTTCTTGATTTTTATATATATTTTTTCACTCTTCTTAGCTCTTTTTCAAATATATATTGTTTTAGATTTTTTAGTTTATTTTCTCATCCTTTCTTCCGTATCTGCCTTATTGAATAAATATTGCATCTTGTAAAAATAAATATTTTTTTAAAAGTATAATAAATGAGAGACAACTAGACTGAACGGAGTGATAAAGAAAGAAAACAAACATAGTCTTGAGCATACTATTTATAGTGCCACTACTCCTAGATATTATAGTATGGTTGAATCACCTATGCGTAAGGAAAGCGCAATGTCTTCGAATCCGATGATCGACTCTAGAACACAAGAACCAAGTTTATGCTAGTTTAGACATCTAAAGGATAATAGCCCTATGTCCAGTGTTTTGGTGTGTAATGTGATGATGGATCTTAGAATACGACAATCAATCTATGGAGGCTTAGAACATCGAAAGCAAGAAAATATACTAAAAATCTTAGATGATGCCTCTAGGGGGTCTGATGGACCGAAACATACAACCAAAGGGGGTAAATGGGAACAAAAAATTTTCTTCTGAAAACAGACTCCGAATACAACTTTCGCTAGTTCTAGCTCGGAAGTATTGATGACACTCCGAACTAGACTTCACACTATGGTGTACTTCAGAGCACAAGAGGACTCCGCACAAGACTCAGCACACAGATAAGATTCGTGCTGGGCTTTGCACATAAAACTTAGTGCACAAGTTCAACTTCTCAAGTAGTACTTTGCACTTGGCTTCACACTAGTGACTTGCACTAGGCTTCGTACAAACAGTTTACTCAGGTTAAACCCCACAGAAAGGCTTCAAAGTGGACTTCACAAAATGGAATTCGTAGAGCACAAAATCGTAGTGTATTCTTGAGACTTTGCCTCCATGACAGAGAAAGAAAAACATCTGTGTAGACTTGTATGTGAATTTTCTAGGGTTCATTCAAGGTGACAATAAATTCTCCACGTAAAGCAAGTCACACATGCATTAGAGAAGCATTTCTTCGTTTGCAAACAAAGAACACACAGAAGCATGGAGTAATAACAGTGGAGATAAGTTTTTGGAAGAGATGAATCAAAGATCAAACATATATTTCATTGCACAAACATGAACACAAAAAGGCTTCTCAAATTTGAATAAAATGTGTGGCGGCTGACGTTAGGACAAATGAAAAGAAGAAGGTTCTAAACTTAGGAAAAAGTGTTTTTCTAGACCTTATCCTACTCTTTCTTTTATGGACTACTTAGACATGAGAAGAGACTACAATACCCCTAGGGTTTACAGTTTTTTTTGCCTCATACAGTTGAAGGGGTATTACAGGTAATCCTACTTTACACTTTATTCAAAGTTCCGAAGAGTGTCAACTTTTTGGCTTCATTTCGCAGGAGCATCACAACACTTGACGAAGTGCCTGAATGACCCCGGTTGGAGACTCCGAACCGCTGAGGCTTCGCTACACCGAAGTCTTGACTTCAAGTATGATGGTTTTGAGTTGAAGTTGTCAAAGCCCTTGCTGCCTTCACACCATGTCTCCGGAGTGGACCACCATGATTCCACAACTCCTCAAGCTTGGCCATCGTCTATCCATGTATCGAAGCCAAGCATGGCTAAAACCATGACAATCCATGCATACTTTGAAGTGCCCCTTTGAAATACACCTTTGAAGTTTCTCCCTTCAGAGCCCACCTTCAAAGTGCCTCACCTCGGAGGTCTTTGTCCACCATCCTTCAAAGTGTCTCCCTCCGGAGAACACATTCTAAGTGCCTCACCTCGGAGGTCTTTGTCCACCATCCTTCGAAGTGTCACCCTCCGGAGCACACCTTCGAAGTGCCATGCCTCGGAGGTCTTTGTCCACTTGCCTCCATTTGGTGCGCATGTGTTCGAGACCCTCCGTCCAAAGAACCTATGAACACCCCTTGGACCACCCTTGAATTCACCCAGCCTTCTTAATCCTCCAGCACCAAACTTCCCACCTGGTCCTGATCACTTGCTGTTGATAGTAGAGTTGCATCCACTTCCTACACATCACGAGACAAGCAACCATGTTTTGCAAACACCCTTCAATTCACACTAAACCCTTTTGTACACACCGAACCCTTCGGTGCACATCGAACCCTTCAGTGCACATCGAACCCTTCGGTTCACAACTCAAAACACCTAACCCTTCGGTGAATCCTCTGAGGTACTCGTTCGGTGTACAAATACTTGTCAATCACTCATTACTCAGACTAACCAAGGCACATATGAACTTGTTTTGTCAATCTCCCCCTTGATGAGTGCATTGATAACTTTCACAAAGATCATGGATAATTTAAAGATCAGCACACAAGTGACCATAAAAACTCATAAAAGAGTCAAAACTTGTCACTTGATTTAAGTTCTCCCCTAATTTCAGCAAGATAGAAACTCTTACCCTTTGTCAATGCAAGCATCAAGGTATCACAAATGATGAAAAAATGAGGAATACGAAGAGAAATGCAAGTGAAGAGTAAGAGAAAGCTTCTCAAATATGATTAATAGCAATTACAACATCTAGCAAGTGTAGCTAGGAATATTGATTTTAATAAAGTATGACAAGCTCAAATGAATAATATCCAAAAAATCACATGCAATAATTTTCCAGGTTTTAGCAAACAAAATCATCATAACTCAGATTAGCTGACTTGGCATGATAAGACAAGAAGTGCAAATGTTAGCAAATACCTACCCAGGTATGCATATTTTCAAGCTTTTTATCCCTTTTTCTTTTGATTTAGTGTGAGGGATTATTTTCTTGTCAACCTTATACTAACCGACTAAGCTAAGTCTAGGTTAAGGAAGAACCATCAGAAACTTAAAGCATTGATCTTAGTATACATGAGAGTGTCCCAGTTCATACCTGTAACACCCCAAATTTTCAAAACAATAAATATATTATTAAATTCAATTTCTTGGAATTATTATTTCTGAAAATACTTTTAATTCCCTTTTATACCCTTTTGAACTACAACATAGAGTAGATGATCAAATTAGGAGGTGAAACTTTTTGTATATGATCCTAAGGCCAAGAGACAATTTTGAGAATTTTTACAAATTTTTACTCACTTTGGAAATGCCCCAAGAGGTTTAAACTATTTTCTGTAATTATTTTTATTCAGAAATACTTAGAAACAGTACTGGGCCGTTTCCCCTCCCCTCCCTCTCTCCCGGCCGGCCCAGCCCACTCCCACCCGCGCGCGCCTTCTGACCAGTGGAGCCCACCCGTCAGTGAGCCCCTCTCCTCTCACGCGCGCACCCGACGCCTTGGCCCCACCTGTCGGCGCCAACTTTCTCCCCTCGCGCCCGAGCCCGACCCCACCCGTCAGTCTCCTCTCTCGCGCGCTCGTACCCGCTGACCACCTTGGCCCACCTGTCAGACCCGTCTTCCCCGCGGGATCCGCCCCCAAATCCCCCCCCCTCGCCGGCCGAAGCCCTAACTCCGCCTAGGATCCGCCCTCGCCGGCCCCCTCCCTTTAATCCGACGCGTGCATTGAAATCCCCTCACCACGCCGGCCGTTTCCCCCTATTAATCCCGCCCGATTCACGTCCAGGTTCGATGAACCGCGTTCAACCCGAGCTCGCCGGCGTCAAAGCGCAATTAACCGCGGCCACCGTCAATTTCGCCCTCCCTGCCCCCGCCGGTACCTCTATTTAATCCCTTGCCCTCCACCGCGTTCGGTCCACGCCTCCATTCGCACTCAAACCAAGCAGAGCGCCCGCACTTCGCCGTTTAGAGCACTCCCTCTGTTTCGTCTCCGTCCGCCCCTCGCCGTCGCCTCGGACCACCCCGGCCCTCGCCTCCGCCACCAACGTGATCACCAGGACCTCACCAACCTCGGCCACCGCTCCGTCGACGACGAACCTCGCCGGATCGCCGTCGCCGCCAAGGACCCGAACGCCTCCACCGCCTCCGCTCGTCGCCGGCCTCACTCCGTCGACCGCTCGCCGCCGCAAGGGTACCCCCGTGATCCTCGTGAACCCCTCTTTCCATTTTAGGCCTTAGACCCGCCCGCCGTCGCTCGCCGTGGCCGCTGGCCCGCTCGCCGTCGTCGGAGAAGACGACCGGCACGGGTCGAGTACCCGTGCCGTGTCGGATTCGCGCACGACCGTGCGATCTGGATCCGACGGCGACGATTAATCCCCGCGTGCGGTTTAATCTGATCCGTTAGATCTCGGCGAAGGGGTACGTTATAATCTCGGCCGTCCGTTAGTTTTAAAATCCCGCATCGCATCTGGGTCGTCCATCGCGTACCGGTTCAGCGTTTTAATCCTGGCCGTCCACGCCAACTTAACCCTCCCGCCTCGCTCTCGCGCGTTGGATCTGGATCCAACGGTTCAGATCAACCCGGCGCACGCGCACAGTGCGCGGGTTCACCGTGGGCCTGGCTCACCGTGGACCCGAGAGGTTTAAAATTTGAAAATAAAATTCCAGAAATGCTTTTAAACTTGTAAAATTCATATCTAATGCATTTGGACTCTAAAAATTGCCATTTCAATTTTAGAAAATTCATGAAATTATTCTCTACATGTTTAGGCAATAAAAACAGTAGGTTTATTTGGACATTTTCATGTTTATTTAAATAAGTATTCAAATGCCCTTAGGATTTAAATGTGAATTTCAATATTTAAATTCCAGAAAAATTGTATAATTGTCCTTTACTGTTAAACACTAAAACCACTAGGTTTCCTATAAATCATTTGAACTAAATTGGTTAGAAAACTCAATGTAGGGTTATGCCCACTTAAAAACCCTTTTATGAAAAACAATGATTTATTTAGATTCACTTTAAATTAATGGAGGAATAAATTTCAGAACTTTAATATCTGAATTTATTTTATTTTTAATCAAACCAACTTTAACTTATATGCTTGCAATGTAATGTTATATGGTTTGATTGAATGTGGTACTCTTTTTATTTTACTTTATATTAAAAAGACTACGACGTCGCCGAGGAGCCGGAGTACTTCCCCGAAGTCCCTCCCTCTCCCTTTGCTGAACAAGGCAAGTCACCAAACAATTCTTTTGAGCATATTGAACCCATGTCTAAGTTGATTATCGCTAAAACACATAGGTTATGTATATGCATTAGTCAAATGAACCCTTACATTATATTTATTTAGGATCCCCCGACCTTGATGTGCAACCCAAGCCATGCTATCTCGCCTAACCTCCTTGTCACCATATGATCAATGATATTAGCTAGTGTCCAATGTATTGGCACGGCCGCTATAGGATAAAAATGAGTCGTAGCAAAATGGTTCTATTATATGATCCCCGTTGCTTCTTATCCTTGGAAATTCTGTTGGTGATGAGTCATGGTTGTGAGTGTATGCATGGTGGGTTCCGGGTGCAAGCTAGGGCATTGGTCAGTCGCACCCGGGGCACTATAAGGACCGGTCTGAGGGATCCGTTGCAATACACTTACGTACTAACCACAAGTCTAGTGGGTAAGTCCTAACTAAGGTATGGGTTGTTCCAAACCGAGGCCACCACTTGGAGATGGGTCAAGTTGCACCTGCGGGTGACTTGTACCAATGTGGCGCAAAAGGGGGTGCGACGTTAGCCGGGATGCGGCCCGGCGCGCCGGCGAAACCTAGAGCGGGTGGTTATCGCTTGGAACATCTCATATTGAGGTTTTGGCACGAGTTCCCGTGAAATGGGTCATCTCGTTGAGATGAGTGCGTGCCTTGTGGGTACAGTAGTACATCTCTGATCAGAGTCTTAAATCTTTTCGAAAAGCCGAGCCCACGGTCAAGGGCGGGTTGCGTGACATCCCACAGTTAGTCTACTTTGAAAATGTATGTGCATGTTGAATTGTCATGTAAGGACTGTTGTGCGAGGAGGTAAAACGTACTCCTCGAGTTAGTGGATGTTGTTGATGTTCATGTCTACTTTTCCGCATAATTAAAATGTGATTACATTAAATGCAATAACTGTAAATGTACTTTTCCGCACTTTGAGCCATTACCCTTCCTTGTTTATTACCTTGCATTATTATTTGCATTTGCGGTGGCTTGTTGAGTACTTTTTGTACTCATACCCGTTGGACCCCACAGAGGATACCTACTATGAAGACGGTCTGGAGTAGCGACCCAGTCGAGAAGAAAGATCCTGAAGAAGGAGTTCGTCATGCCGTTTTCTAAAATATTTGCTGCTTTTACTAAAGACAATGATGTAATAATTATGGTCTGCGTGCCATGAATACTGTATGATGTACGTATGTCGCATGATGAACCTCTTGGATTATTGTTTTTCTTATGAAATTCAATAATGTCTCGATTTGATAAATCGGGGCGTGACAAGATGGTATCAGAGCCGACTCGACTGTAGGAAGCCAAACAGACCCGCCTAGCCACGGACCATAGGAAATTATTTCTCGAAAATCTAATTTACAAATTTTGTTCCTCTCCTCACTTTTATTCAACTTGCTGTTTTGTAGATGCCAGTCTACCGGGTTCAAAGCTTCTGCCGACACTTTGAGGGCTTCGTCAGGGAACTCCGGATGATGCTCACATTCCTCGGGTTCCTCTTCGAACCCGAATTCCAAGGGATCTACTTGGAAGAATTCGCCGGGCCTTGCGACGTCTCCCTCACCGTCCACGGCTCCGGAGAGCATCTGCCACCCTACACTACGGCACTTGGAGGCCCGACCTTCGACGTCGCGTGCCAACGAGTCGCCCTCCAGGCCCTCATGGAGCTGAGGATGATCTACGACGATCGTCTTCAGAACACATCCTTCCGGCTTGTGCCGAAGCGTACTCCCGGCGCCCACCGCAGTATCTACCACGGAGTTCACTCCGTGCGTGATCCAGCCATGGCCCGGCAGTCACGTCTTCTACAGGCTATGGATGATCTCCATACTGAGGCGGTGCTCGACGCCGACGAGCACCATGAGGCGGTCGAGTTTCTTCGTGGAGAAACGAAGAACTTGATCCAGCAGAACGGCGAGCTGCAGCGCAAGATCATGCAGCTGCAGAAGGACATCGCTGAGATGGTCCCTCTCCTTCCAATGAAGAGGAAGCCCATCCGCGAGCCCGTCCCTCGCCCCAAGCGGATCCCACCTCACCCCTCCACCGCCGGACCATCTACCGCCAGCATCCCTGCACCACGCCCCGGCCTCGTCTCCGATCCTATCATCGAGAACTTTCTCGAGCCCACCGTCCCTTCGGAGCCGCGCACCCGTGGTTCCGAGAGCACGGAGACTGCCTCCGGTGGCGAGTAGGCGTAGGAGTCACTATTTTTAAATAAAAATTCGTATGTGGTGCTACCCCTGACGAGTGTGTCTTGGGTAGAATAAAAACTTGATTGTAATGAACATTCTACCACTGAATTTATACATGAGTTGAAATTATTGTTTTGTCAATTCTTTTGCCTTATGACTATGTATATTCAGAAGATGGCCGACCACCAGAACCCCGACTCCAACAACGGAGCAGGAGGAAGCCGGGATGCGCCCGAGGGAGTTGTACCCCACTGGGGTGCGACAGGCCCACGTCAGTCTGGGTCGCCTTCCGCCAACCACCCCACCTTGGCGGAAATGATGGCGAACCAGAATCACCTGATCACCGCCCTCCTCACCCAAATGCAGCACCAGCAGGCTCAGTTGGACCGTCTGCAGAACGGGGAGTCCGCCCCTCGCGCACCAGCACCCGCGGCCGCTCCGCAACTCTCCGAGTTCTTGCGCGTGCGCCCGCCCATCTTCTCGAGCACGACCAACCCGATGGAGGCCGGAGATTGGCTCCGCACCATCGAGAAGAAGCTCGACCTCCTCCCCTGCACAGACCGGGAGCGAGTGGCCTTCGCCACTCATCAGCTCCAGGGTCCCGCCGCCGAGTGGTGGGACAACTACCGTGCGTCCCAGCCTGAGGGCCACATGGTGACTTGGGCGGAGTTCACCATCGCCTTTCGTGCCGCCCACGTCCCCGCCGGTGTCATCGCGGTCAAACAGCAGGAGTTCCGCGACCTGCAACAAGGCAACCGGACTGTCATGGAGTACCTACATGAGTTCAACCGCCTCGCCCGCTACGCACCGGAGGAAGTGCGCACCGACGCCCTCCGCCAAGCCAAGTTCCTAAGGGGACTTAAGGATGAGCTGTCCATCCAGCTCGTCGCCGCCGACTTCGCCGACTTCCAGCGGCTGGTCAATAAAGCGCTCATCCAAGAGACTGAGCAGAACAAGTTGGACCTCAAAAAGAGGAAGATGATCGCCTTCAAGCACCAGCAGGCGAACACTCAGAGGCCCCGCTTCGTCCCTCCGCCACCAGCGCCCGCCTACCATCCTCGACCCGCCTACAGGCCACCTCATGCAGCCGGTGGATCCAACGCCGGGCATCCTCGCCCCGCTCCACCAGCTCCGGCCGCTCAGCCCGCACCGGCCGCCAAAGCCCCGATCTTGAGGGATCGCCAAGGAAGGCCGGTCGTCTGCTTCAACTGCCGCAAGGAGGGGCACTACTCCCACCAGTGTCCCCACCCCAAACGGCCCCAAGGCGCGGCGCCCAACCAGGCGGTGCGAGCCCGCGTAAACCACGTCAACGCGGAGGAAGCTCAGGAGGCGCCAGAAGTCGTGCTCGGTACGTTTACTGTGAATTCCGTACCGGCCTTAATATTGTTTGACTCTGGAGCGACACACTCCTTCGTCTCCGAGGATTTCGTAAAATCACATGGACTGGACGTACTTCCGCTACCCACACCCATGGTTATTACTACTCCCGGCAACAAGACCTTAGCCCGCTTATATAGCCCTAAGGTTCAGATTGAGATCCTAGGAGTATTGTTTCGAGCCGAGCCAGTTCTCATCCAATGCTCCGGACTTGATTTCATCCTAGGGATGGATTGGTTGATGAAGCATAAAGGTGTGATCAACTGTACCAACAAATCCGTCACGGTGACCAACCCAGAAGGCGAAGTCGTTACCTTTCGTATGACCAGTCGCAAGCCGCTCAGTGCGTCCCTTCACTCTTTGGCCCTTGAAGAAGTACCCATAGTCAAGGAGTTCGCGGACGTCTTTCCTGAAGATCTACCGGGAATGCCTCCCAAGCGAGACATCGAATTCAGGATCGAGCTTGTCCCCGGCACCACTCCAATTTCCAAGCGCCCATACCGGATGGCCGCCAATGAACTAGCTGAGGTCAAAGCCAATATTGAAGACCTAGAGCAGAAAGGGTACATCCGACCGAGTACCTCACCCTGGGGTGCCCCGGTTATCTTTGCCTTAAAGAAGGACAAGACCAAAAGGATGTGCGTGGACTATAGGGCCTTGAACGATGTAACCATCAAGAACAAGTATCCTCTGCCACGGATCGACGATCTGTTCGATCAACTGAAGGGATCCTCGGTGTTCTCCAAGATTGACCTCAGGTCGGGATATCACCAATTGAGGATTAGAGAAGAGGATATACCCAAGACTGCCTTCACCTCCCGTTATGGCCTCTACGAGTATACGGTGATGTCGTTCGGACTCACGAATGCCCCGGCCTTCTTCATGAACATGATGAACAATGTATTCATGGAGTTCTTGGACAAGTTCATCGTGGTATTCATCGACGATATCCTCGTTTACTCCAAAACCAAGGAAGAACACGAGACTCACCTCCGTCTGACCCTCGGAAAGCTAAGGGAGCAGCAACTGTACGCCAAATACAGCAAATGCGAATTTTGGTCGTCTGAGGTGAAGTTCCTCGGCCATGTCATATCCGCCGGAGGAATAGCAGTAGACCCAACCACCGTTGAAGCGGTAACCAACTGGCTACAGCCAACGACCGTGACCGAGATCCGGAGTTTCCTCGGATTGGCCGGATACTATCGCCGGTTCATCGAGAATTTTTCCAAGATCGCCAAGCCGATGACCAGACTTCTGCAAAAAGAGGTGAAGTTTGATTGGACCCCCGACTGCGAAGAGAGCTTCCAGACTCTCAAGAAGAAGCTCGTGTCAGCCCCCATTCTGACTCTGCCAGACATCCGGAAAGACTTCCACGTCTACTGTGATGCCTCTCGTCAAGGATTGGGATGCGTCTTAATGCAAGAAGGGAAGGTGGTATCCTACGCCTCCCGGCAGTTGAGACCACATGAGCTGAACTACCCAACTCACGACCTGGAACTAGCAGCCGTGGTTCATGCCTTGAAGATATGGAGACATTACCTTGTGGGGAATCGGTGTGAGGTCTTCACCGACCACAAGAGCCTCAAGTACATATTCACCCAACCAGATCTGAATCTCAGGCAAAGGAGATGGTTGGAACTGATCAAGGATTACGACTTGGGCATCCATTATCATCCGGGCAAAGCGAATGTGGTGGCAGATGCCCTCAGTCGAAAAGGGTACTGCAACGCCATCATGGTTCAGGACCAAGCTCCTTTACTGTATAAGGAGATGGAAAGGTTAAACTTGGGAATCACCACCCGAGAGTACCTCGCTGCCTTGGAATCTCGGCCTGTCTTAATAGACCAGATCCGAGGGAAGCAGAAGGAGGATCCGGATATCCAAGCGATCCAGCAAAACATGAGGAAGGGTAAAGCCCCCGGATTTTCCGAAGATGAGCATGGTACCATCTGGTTCGGAAACCGAGTATGCGTACCCAATCAACCAGAGCTGAAGACCCTCATCCTTCAAGAAGCCCACGATACATTATACTCCATTCATCCCGGGAGTACAAAGATGTACCAAGACCTGAAGGAAAAATATTGGTGGGTCAGTATGAAGAGAGAGATAGCTGAGTATGTGGCCAAGTGCGACACATGCCGGCGAGTCAAGGCAGAGCATCAGAGACCTGCCGGACTTCTTCAACCCCTCAAAGTCCCTGAATGGAAGTGGGAAGAGATAGGAATGGACTTCATCACGGGACTGCCTAGGACCCAAGCTGGTCATGATTCTATCTGGGTGATCGTTGATCGACTCACCAAGGTAGCTCACTTCGTCCCGGTCAAGACAACTTACACCGTCGCCAAGTTGGCTGAGTTGTATATGACCCGGATCGTGTGCCTCCACGGAGTTCCCAAGAAGATTGTATCTGACCGCGGGAGTCAGTTTACCTCCAAGTTTTGGAAGAACCTTCAAGAGGAACTCGGCACCCGGCTGAACTTTAGCACCGCCTATCATCCACAGACCGACGGTCAAACCGAAAGGGTCAACCAGATATTGGAGGATATGCTTAGAGCTTGTGCTCTAGACTTTGGCGGAATGTGGGACAAGAACTTACCTTATGCAGAGTTCTCCTACAACAACAGCTATCAAGCCAGCCTGCAAATGTCCCCGTTCGAAGCACTCTATGGGCGTAAGTGCAGAACGCCGTTGCTCTGGGATCAAACCGGAGAGTCACAACTGTTTGGGACAGATTTATTGAGAGAAGCCGAAGAGAAAGTTAAGATCATAAGAGACCGCTTGAAGGCCGCCCAATCCAGGCAAAAGAGCTACGCCGATAACCGTCGAAGAGATCTAGCCTTTGAGGAGGGCGATTACGTCTACCTCCGAGTCACTCCCCTCCGTGGCACTCAAAGGTTCAACATGAAAGGCAAACTAGCACCCCGCTACGTCGGACCTTTCCAGATCCTCCGTCGACAAGGAGAAGTGGCATATCAACTTGAACTGCCCCCATCCTTGGCAGGTGTTCATGATGTGTTCCATGTCTCGCAGCTGAAGAAGTGTCTCCGTGTGCCCACCGAGCAAGCCGACCTTCAGCAGCTTAATGTCCAAGAAGACTTGACCTACATAGAGAGGCCCGTCAAGATCTTGGAAACCAAGGAGAGAGTAACCAGAAGTCGCGTCGTCCGCTTCTGCAAAGTCCAATGGAACAACCATCCCGCCGAAGAAGCCACTTGGGAAAAAGAAGACGAGCTAAAAGCCCAGTACCCCGAGCTATTCGAGTAACGTTCCAATCTCGAGGACGAGATTCTTGTAAGGGGGATAGGTTTGTAACACCCCAAATTTTCAAAACAATAAATATATTATTAAATTCAATTTCTTGGAATTATTATTTCTGAAAATACTTTTAATTCCCTTTTATACCCTTTTGAACTACAACATAGAGTAGATGATCAAATTAGGAGGTGAAACTTTTTGTATATGATCCTAAGGCCAAGAGACAATTTTGAGAATTTTTACAAATTTTTACTCACTTTGGAAATGCCCCAAGAGGTTTAAACTATTTTCTGTAATTATTTTTATTCAGAAATACTTAGAAACAGTACTGGGCCGTTTCCCCTCCCCTCCCTCTCTCCCGGCCGGCCCAGCCCACTCCCACCCGCGCGCGCCTTCTGACCAGTGGAGCCCACCCGTCAGTGAGCCCCTCTCCTCTCACGCGCGCACCCGACGCCTTGGCCCCACCTGTCGGCGCCAACTTTCTCCCCTCGCGCCCGAGCCCGACCCCACCCGTCAGTCTCCTCTCTCGCGCGCTCGTACCCGCTGACCACCTTGGCCCACCTGTCAGACCCGTCTTCCCCGCGGGATCCGCCCCCAAATCCCCCCCCTCGCCGGCCGAAGCCCTAACTCCGCCTAGGATCCGCCCTCGCCGGCCCCCTCCCTTTAATCCGACGCGTGCATTGAAATCCCCTCACCACGCCGGCCGTTTCCCCCTATTAATCCCGCCCGATTCACGTCCAGGTTCGATGAACCGCGTTCAACCCGAGCTCGCCGGCGTCAAAGCGCAATTAACCGCGGCCACCGTCAATTTCGCCCTCCCTGCCCCCGCCGGTACCTCTATTTAATCCCTTGCCCTCCACCGCGTTCGGTCCACGCCTCCATTCGCACTCAAACCAAGCAGAGCGCCCGCACTTCGCCGTTTAGAGCACTCCCTCTGTTTCGTCTCCGTCCGCCCCTCGCCGTCGCCTCGGACCACCCCGGCCCTCGCCTCCGCCACCAACGTGATCACCAGGACCTCACCAACCTCGGCCACCGCTCCGTCGACGACGAACCTCGCCGGATCGCCGTCGCCGCCAAGGACCCGAACGCCTCCACCGCCTCCGCTCGTCGCCGGCCTCACTCCGTCGACCGCTCGCCGCCGCAAGGGTACCCCCGTGATCCTCGTGAACCCCTCTTTCCATTTTAGGCCTTAGACCCGCCCGCCGTCGCTCGCCGTGGCCGCTGGCCCGCTCGCCGTCGTCGGAGAAGACGACCGGCACGGGTCGAGTACCCGTGCCGTGTCGGATTCGCGCACGACCGTGCGATCTGGATCCGACGGCGACGATTAATCCCCGCGTGCGGTTTAATCTGATCCGTTAGATCTCGGCGAAGGGGTACGTTATAATCTCGGCCGTCCGTTAGTTTTAAAATCCCGCATCGCATCTGGGTCGTCCATCGCGTACCGGTTCAGCGTTTTAATCCTGGCCGTCCACGCCAACTTAACCCTCCCGCCTCGCTCTCGCGCGTTGGATCTGGATCCAACGGTTCAGATCAACCCGGCGCACGCGCACAGTGCGCGGGTTCACCGTGGGCCTGGCTCACCGTGGACCCGAGAGGTTTAAAATTTGAAAATAAAATTCCAGAAATGCTTTTAAACTTGTAAAATTCATATCTAATGCATTTGGACTCTAAAAATTGCCATTTCAATTTTAGAAAATTCATGAAATTATTCTCTACATGTTTAGGCAATAAAAACAGTAGGTTTATTTGGACATTTTCATGTTTATTTAAATAAGTATTCAAATGCCCTTAGGATTTAAATGTGAATTTCAATATTTAAATTCCAGAAAAATTGTATAATTGTCCTTTACTGTTAAACACTAAAACCACTAGGTTTCCTATAAATCATTTGAACTAAATTGGTTAGAAAACTCAATGTAGGGTTATGCCCACTTAAAAACCCTTTTATGAAAAACAATGATTTATTTAGATTCACTTTAAATTAATGGAGGAATAAATTTCAGAACTTTAATATCTGAATTTATTTTATTTTTAATCAAACCAACTTTAACTTATATGCTTGCAATGTAATGTTATATGGTTTGATTGAATGTGGTACTCTTTTTATTTTACTTTATATTAAAAAGACTACGACGTCGCCGAGGAGCCGGAGTACTTCCCCGAAGTCCCTCCCTCTCCCTTTGCTGAACAAGGCAAGTCACCAAACAATTCTTTTGAGCATATTGAACCCATGTCTAAGTTGATTATCGCTAAAACACATAGGTTATGTATATGCATTAGTCAAATGAACCCTTACATTATATTTATTTAGGATCCCCCGACCTTGATGTGCAACCCAAGCCATGCTATCTCGCCTAACCTCCTTGTCACCATATGATCAATGATATTAGCTAGTGTCCAATGTATTGGCACGGCCGCTATAGGATAAAAATGAGTCGTAGCAAATGGTTCTATTATATGATCCCCGTTGCTTCTTATCCTTGGAAATTCTGTTGGTGATGAGTCATGGTTGTGAGTGTATGCATGGTGGGTTCCGGGTGCAAGCTAGGGCATTGGTCAGTCGCACCCGGGGCACTATAAGGACCGGTCTGAGGGATCCGTTGCAATACACTTACGTACTAACCACAAGTCTAGTGGGTAAGTCCTAACTAAGGTATGGGTTGTTCCAAACCGAGGCCACCACTTGGAGATGGGTCAAGTTGCACCTGCGGGTGACTTGTACCAATGTGGCGCAAAAGGGGGTGCGACGTTAGCCGGGATGCGGCCCGGCGCGCCGGCGAAACCTAGAGCGGGTGGTTATCGCTTGGAACATCTCATATTGAGGTTTTGGCACGAGTTCCCGTGAAATGGGTCATCTCGTTGAGATGAGTGCGTGCCTTGTGGGTACAGTAGTACATCTCTGATCAGAGTCTTAAATCTTTTCGAAAAGCCGAGCCCACGGTCAAGGGCGGGTTGCGTGACATCCCACAGTTAGTCTACTTTGAAAATGTATGTGCATGTTGAATTGTCATGTAAGGACTGTTGTGCGAGGAGGTAAAACGTACTCCTCGAGTTAGTGGATGTTGTTGATGTTCATGTCTACTTTTCCGCATAATTAAAATGTGATTACATTAAATGCAATAACTGTAAATGTACTTTTCCGCACTTTGAGCCATTACCCTTCCTTGTTTATTACCTTGCATTATTATTTGCATTTGCGGTGGCTTGTTGAGTACTTTTTGTACTCATACCCGTTGGACCCCACAGAGGATACCTACTATGAAGACGGTCTGGAGTAGCGACCCAGTCGAGAAGAAAGATCCTGAAGAAGGAGTTCGTCATGCCGTTTTCTAAAATATTTGCTGCTTTTACTAAAGACAATGATGTAATAATTATGGTCTGCGTGCCATGAATACTGTATGATGTACGTATGTCGCATGATGAACCTCTTGGATTATTGTTTTTCTTATGAAATTCAATAATGTCTCGATTTGATAAATCGGGGCGTGACAATACCAAAGTACTATGGTAAGCAGAACAAAATAAAAACAGTGCAACAACATAAACCCACCTAGATCTTTTAAAATGTAGCACCAATGCATGAATCTTTTTAATGATTTTTATCAATTTGTAGGACAATAATTCTATCTAAAGCATATAGATGTTCAAGTTGCATGTTTGCATCAAAGTGAAAAGGACTTAGCCACCAGATATGTAAAAGATAACAAAAGCATTCAACCTACACATGCTAGTTACCAGATTGAGCAGTGATCATGTTTTTAGATTTTAAAAGCATAAAAATCAAACTTATGATAGATATTAGATACATTATTTTAGTTGAATCACCATGATCAAATATAATATTCCAAAAGCATATACAAGTACATATATATAAAAGCAGTTAATCATATACAAGAAGCTTGTGCATATGTGTGAATGTAATAATGCACGGAATGCGCCCACATAACATTTATTAAGAACTCCCCCTCATAAAATGTCATAGGAATGACACACACCAAGCTCTCATCTCAAAATGAAAATATTGAAGCATCAAGAGGCTTGGTAAAAATATCAGCCAGTTAGTATTGGATATCAATATATCTTAGCTCAATATCTCTCTTCTCATTATGATCTCTCAAAAAGTGATATATCACATCTATGTGTTTGGTTCTAGAATATTGTACTAGGTTGTTGGCTAAGCTTATGGCACTAGTGTTATCACGAAGAAGTGGCACACTCTTGAAATCCAACCCAAAATCCCTCAAAGTAGAAACCATCCACAAAATCTGTGAGCAACAGCTAGTAGCAGCTACATATCCAGCTTCAACAGTAAACTGCGCAACACTAAACTGTTTCTGAGAAGACCAACACACAAGGGAAGAAACCAAAAAATGACAAGTATTTGAGGTACTTTTATATTAATTCTACAACCAACAAAGTCTATATCAGAAAATCCTCGAAGACAAAGAGATGAAGATGTAGAATACCAAAGAACGAATTCAAGAGTGTGCTTAAGATACGCCAGAATGCATTTTACCGCTTGATGATGAGACGATCTCGGAGAAGCTTGGAATCAAGCAGATAAGCAGATGGTGAAGTGGTTATCTGATCTTGTTGCAGTCAAGTACAAGAGGGAACCGATCATGCTTCTGAAATCCTTCTGGTCCAATTCTTCTCCATCTTCATCTGGATCAAGAACGATTGAGGTAGACATTGGTGTTTCTACCGGCTTTGCATAACTCATGTCGAATCTCTTTAGCAGATCTATGGTGTACTTCATCTGATGAACGAAGATACCTTGTTTGCATTTCTCGATTTGCAAACCAATAAAAAAATGAGCTCTCCCATCATCGACATCTCAAATTCCCTACTCATAGTTTCTGCAAACTTGGCAATAAGTGTATGAGAAGAGCCACCAAAGATGATATCATCCACATAAATCTGAACAAGAAGGAAATCTTTTCCATGCTTGAGAGTGAACAATATTTTATATACAGGTCCCATTTTATACCCATGCTTTAGCAAAAAGGACCTAAGCCGATCGTACCAAGCTCTAGGCGTCTGCTTGAGCCCATACAAGGCTTTGTGGAGTTTGAAAACTCTATGTGGGTATTAGGGATGTTCAAAGCTGGGGGCCGGGTTGTTTGACATAAACATCCTCTCCTATGAAACCATTTAGGAAAGCACTTTTGACATATATTTGAAAAAAATTGAAAATAAGGGATGATGCAAATGCAAGAAGAATCCTAATGACTTCTAGTCGAGCAACATGAGCAAATGTCTCTCCAAAATCTATCCCCTCGATCTAAGAAAAACCTTGAGCCATAAGTCTAGCCTTGTTTCTCACAACCAACCCATCCTCCCCTTGTTTATTTTTGAAAATCCATTTTGTGCCTATGGTACGAACATTCGGAGGTGGATCAACAAGAACCCAAACTTGGTTTCTCTCAAAATTCTCGAGCTCTTCATGTATAGCATTGATCCAACTTGAATCAAATAAAGCATGACTAACGTCTAGGGGCTCAAAAGAGGAAACAAATGCAGAATCAATAAAATGAGCATGAGATCTTGTTACCCTTTCATTGAGTTATTCAATGATCAAGTTTTGAGGGCAAAGTCATTGAACATGGCGAGGGGCTTCTCGTAGAGATAGAACCTCCCCCTCAACTCTAGCTAGATAATGCTCGATGTTGGCTGAAGTTGATGTTGATGTTTCAAGACCTTTTGCCGATGTAGATGAAGGAGGATCCACTTCATGAATTTGTGCAGTAGTATGAGGTAGTGCATCATCCTCGTTCTCTCCAAGGTTTGATGGATCTTCTTCCACAAAGATGGTTCCATTCATCTCCTGGTCACTTGAAGACTCAAAAGATACATTAGAACAAGGAGATGTCTCATCAAAGGTCACATCACATGATTATATGATGGTGTTAGTGTCAAGATTGAAAACTCGACAAGAGTGACCATGGGGTGAATAACGCAAAAATATACCATCAGAGGAACACAACTCAAACTTATCAAGATTACCACGTTTTAGGATGAAGCACCGACATCCAAATACTCTTAAGTGAGAAACTTTGGGTTTCCTCCCAAAACACAGCTCATAAGAAGTTAAGTTCAAAATTGAGCATAAAAAAATCCGGTTGGAGAAGTAACATATAGTATTCATGGCCTTAGCCCCAAACCTCCTAGGAGTCATATGCTCATCCAGCATTGTCCTAGACATCTCGACCAACGTTTGATTTTTTCTTTCAACAACTCCATTTTGCTGAAGAACACGAGGAGCAAAATATTGATGTTCTAAACCATGCTCAAGGCAAAATTCATCAAAGAGACTGTTTTTGAACTCGGTGCCATTATCACTTCGAATTGCTTTTAATGCACTAGGGAGTTCCTTAAACAATCTCAAAGATAAGCTCCAAAAGTGTGAGAACACGTCATCCTTCCTTGTAAGAAAGAAGTGTAGGACCGAGAGTAGTGACCAGAGGGGGGGTTAATGGGTGTCTCAACAAATTCATTCGAATTGATGACCTTCCCTTTTATCACCCAACACTCCTCAAATATTCAAGCGAAAGCAAAATGATTTTCACAGCAAAGTCCCAAATAAACCTACTGTTATCACTCGCCTGTCAAATATAATGTGAAGCGATAGATCGAGAGATTACAAACACTAAAAATAATCTAGCCTCTAGAAAAGCAACTAGTGTCCTAACTGATAAGACACCAAAATAGTGCTCGAAGAAAAATTAATACTACTCACAGATTAAATGAAGGATCAACAAACATTTTAACAGATTACAGGCATTTCATCTCGCACAAGATGAACATCGACAATACACAAGCATTTAATCAACTACTAATTATGCATACTACTCATCACAAGTTCTGTCAAGTAATTAATCAAAAGATTTCAGAACAGGAATTGCTCCATGGATTAATAAACCTTGCAAATTTTTAACCGAGAATCAAACAAAACTTGTAGGAATTTGAACTGACAAATTAAATGCAAGGAAAAGAAATTATTTCTTTTTACCTTCTCTTACCGATGTAGAAACTGTAAATGTACCGATGCTATTCTTCTTGGGAAGCACGCCTGGATGAGAAACAACAAGTAGGATGTTGTGGACTAAGAAATTGATGTGTGTGGCAACCGAGGAGGAGCACAGTGCAGTCGACGCTGCGTGGGGTTCCTGCCGTGCACCCGAGGACATCCCCAACCCATAGTTTCTAAAGAAGAGAGTGAAATTAATCCGACTCAAGACCTAACCATTCAAATGCATAGTTTCCATAGCAGTTTCTATGTAGATTAAAAATTAATAACTTCATATATACTCCATAAATAAAGCTTGATGAGTTGTGGTAAGCAACTATATAGCCATGTATATATCAATTGTAGCAACTCATGCTCTCCATTGCTAAAGGAGCAACACTCACGATTAATACTTGAATACATAATCTAATGCCAAAAATCCAAACCTGACGCTGAAAATCAAAACAACATCATCCATGAATACAACACCTAATGCTGAAAATCAAAACCTCGTTCATTCGTCTGATAGAAAATTATGGGGAAACAACTAACGAGAACACATACCTGTTGTAGAAGTAGTTGGATTTCCGGGGGGAGCAGCTAGAGCAGATGGCGCGCTGGCAAAGCAGCTTGGCGGCACGGAGGCGGACTGACGCGGCGGTGCGGCAGCGCGAAGGTGTAGTGACGCACAGGAGGACTACGCGCGGGAGAAGATGGCGAGGGCAACAGGGGAGAGGTGTGCGCAGTAGTGTAGGGGATCAACTGGAAACGACGACAACGCTCCAACGCGCGCAGGATCATTTCTTCGAGCGTTGGACAACGAGTAGACTCTGTTCCCTGGACAAGAAACGATTTCCTTATCTCTCTTCATTATCATTTATTTCACCTCAGCAATCTGTTTATGCGACACTACATTTAATTCTATAGAAACTATCCTATTCACTGCATTAGGAGTCCTCTGAGGGACACCGAGTTCGACGCTGCTACTTTGATGCCCCGTGTCGCCGAAACTAGGCACGCGCCTCTTGGCTTCGCTCGGGACGCTGGCCAATCCACACGCAACCTAGATGGAGCACTCGAGGCTGGACATAAGTGCGGCGGCTGTCAGTTTCAAGTAAAAAACTGGCGGCCGATAATCCAGGAGCAAGCGACAAGGAAAAAAACTAGAGCAGAAAACGAAGTGCGGCGAGGAAAAATTTCAGAGTCTGACAGCACATGAATTGTTGAGAGCAAAATAATGAACTCTGATTTTTCTGATTAAGTGAGTTGGTAAAACCCTAGGCTATACATGAATTTTTATAGGCAGTTCAAAAATATGAAATGACTCAATTACCCATAGGGTAAATTACACACAGATGCAAAAATAAAAATGCGGGCCCAACGGATAAAATAGTAAAATCCTAACTAAAGGTAACTTGTCCTGACACGGAGCTTTCATAGCAGCTACGACTTTGCTTCAAGACCGTTTGATCTCCATTGACGTTTTGGATGGTGTGTCGGTTTTGAGCAGAAACCGACAAAACGCTTATCGCCTCTACACCTGGTACCCGGATTGGGCCGACCCAACTCTACGGCTCCCTTGGCATAGCAATCACTCGCCACCCGTTTACTTGAGTCAAACCCGGTTAAACCATGATGAGTCTTCTGTCGTTCTTGGCCCATGTACCCAAATTGGGTCGGCCTGACTCCATAGCTCTGTCTGCCTGGCATCGCTCGCTGCCCATCTACCTGAGTCACACGCGGCTAAGAAATGACAAGTCTTCTCTTCTTGTCATCTCCTCTATCTCTTTGACTTCCATTGACAATCACTAATCATCTTATAGAGCCATGAGGCCCATGATCTTCAACATGGCTCCTCAAGAAGACCCAAGAGTAGCGAAAGTAATCATCTACCACGACAAGGACATACCATTTGCCTCCTACTAAACTAACTCTAGAAGAACCAATTGTGTCCATATGAATAAGTTCTCCAGGTTGTTCATTTATTACCAGGTTAACTAGTGAATGACAGGCGGTAACCATCTTTTCACGTTGATAAGGAGCACAAACAAGGTTCTTTTCAAACTTGATCTTGGGCAATCCTCGGATCAAGCATAGGGCACTCAAATGAGCGAGCAGATCAAAGCTCGTATGCTCTAGTCTCCTATGCCACATCCAAAGATCTAAAGAAGGTTGAGCAATTAAATAGTGAGAATAACCAAGAGACTTAGAAATGTCAGCTCCAAACACTCTTCCTATTCTTGAAATCTTACAAACCAAAGCACCGGATTAATCAAGAACTTGAGAAGTATCGCATTTGAAATGCACTTCCAAACCCTCATCAAGAAGCTGAGGTACATATAAGAGATTCACTACCGGAAAAGCAAAGTTTGCCGAGTGCCCGAGACTTTGCCGAGTGCAATATCTCGGGCACTCGGCAAAGATTTGTTTGCCGAGTGTTTTTTGAAAAAGCACTCGGCAAACAAGTTACTAACGGACGTCGCGACGACGTTCTTGCACGGCAAAATTTTTTTTTTGAGGGTTTGCCGAGTGTTTTTTAAAAAACACTCGGCAAACCCATTTTTTATTTTTTTCTGAACCTTTATTTCGAGTCTACGTGATATTTCCAATTTGATTTTAACTTGAATTTTTTTCTACAATAAAAACACAACATATATTATCTCATGTAAAAATTACACATTTTTTTGGTTCAGTTTGTTATTTTTAAATTATTAAGTATGTTTCTAGGATTTAAATTGAAATAGGTGAAATTTGAACTACAAGTGCCTAAAATAATAAACCAAAAATTATGAAAAAAATCATATTCATGTTTTAAAGTCTATTTAGGGTTCTTATAAACTGAATTAAAATAAATTTTGAACAATTTAGGGTGTGACGCTCGTTCAACAACGTGAAGCTTAATAGTTTTTTAATTATAAAAAAATCAACTGATGTCTAAAAAACATGAGACTTGTCATGGTGTTATTGTATGATACATAGATGCTGTGATAAAAATTTAAAAATATTTAGAGAAAATTATCACGTAGAGTGTTTAGAAATCGGAGATTATAAGAGAAGTGATTATGGTTTAGAGAAGAAATGAGATAGGTTTGAAAGAAGTTTGATGGGTAAATTATTTTTTGTACTTAAAATTTTTTCTATAATAAAAACACAAAATATATTATCTCATGTAAAAATTACACATTTTTTGGTTAAGTTTGTTATTTTAAAATTATTAAGTATGTTTTAGGATTTAAATTGAAATAGGTGAAATTTGAACTACAAATGTATAAAATAATAATAAAAATATTATTAAAAAACATATTTATGTTGTTGAGTTTATTTTTAGTCCTTATGCAATATAGTTTTATAATTTCTATCAAGGAAAATATTGTAAAACAAATTAAACAAAAATAAAAAAAAATAAAAAACCTCTTTGCCGAGTGCCAAATTTGAGGCACTCGACAAATATTTTGGGTTTGCCGAGTGCAACACTCGACAAACCAAAAAAAACTTTCCCGCATATTTTTCAGCCAAATATTTTGGGTTTGGTGCACTTATTTTCAAAAATTTCAAAAATTTTCTTTTAAAACCTACCCTTCCTTTCCTTCTCCCTCCATTCTCTCCTCTATCTCTCCTTCCCTCCCATCGGCTGGTGCCCTCTCCCCTGGCCACCGCCCCCAGCGGCCCCCTCGCCGGCCAGCCGGCCCCGCCGCCCCCGACTGTCGCCCGGCCGGCCGGCCTTCCCCGTCGCCCCACCGCCACGGTCCCCGCCACGCCGCCATGGCCCTCGCCCCGCCGCCCTGGCCCCCTGCCTGGCATCGCCACGCCACCCCCGACCTGCCGCCCGACGTCGCCCCGCCACCCCCGACCGCCGCCCGGCCATCCCCGTCGCCCCGCCGCCACGGCCCACGCCCTGCCACCCCGACCCCCCCGCCCGGCGTCACCCCGCCGCCCCCGACCCGCCACCCGGCTGGCCCCGTCACCCCGCCGCCATGGCCCCCGCCCCGCTGGCCGACCGACACGTCTCGGTGCCCCGCAGCGTGCGCGGCCGTGGCTTTTTTTATTTTTTGTTGTAAACTTTGCCGAGTGCCACATTTTGACACTCGGCAAAACATCCGTTAGTGCTCGACCCGTCCGTTAGACGCATAGGTTTGCCGAGTGCCTCACATGGCACTCGGCGAAGCCGTTAGGGCACTCGGCGACATGTTTGCCGAGTGCCCGATAAATTGCACTCGGCAAACCCCCTCATCGCCGACAGCTCTAGTGCCGAGTGCTGTTTGCCGAGTGCAGCACTCGGCGAAGCCTTTGCCGAGTGGAAAAGAGGCTTCGCCGAGTGCCCTAGGCACTCGGCAAACAGAGGCTCTCCCGTAGTGATTGTATCCCAGATGATTTACTAAAGCAACATATTTAAGAATGAAGTTTTCATTGATTTTTACCATTCCTTTTCCTTTCACTCTTCCTCTTCGATTATTCCCGAAAGTGATGTATTCATTTCGTTTTGTCGGGGTGAGACTGGAGAACCATTATAAATATCTGATCATATGGCGCGAATAATCGGAATCAATGATCCACTTGTTCTCCAGGCCTTCGTCCACCACCTACATCACATGAGACATTCTCGAGTGTGCAATGCTGGGGTAAGTGAAAAACTTCCTAGGAATCCAGCACTGAGATACTCGAGGAGCAGAGGTAAAAGTAGTAGAATTCATATGGAGGAAAGAAACATCATGATGAAAAGTAGGCGATCTCCCAAGATGTCGAGACTCAAAACTTCTTACACGAGATCTAGAACCATATGAGTCATGGTAAGATCTACGCTGGGTAAAGCCTCTAGAATAAAAATGGAGATCATCAAACAATTGAGACTGAGAGTGAAACACAGACTCATTTATACCAACAGATGGGTGATACATGTCCCGAGTACTCATCTCCCAAGAACGCCACTCATCTTTCATACGATGAAAACAAAAGCCAATCAAATGACCATCTCTCTGACAATAAGAGCAATGAAATATCTTCTTCGGAGTTTGGGCATTGGTTACTTGAACATATCTTAGAAGATCTTTTACCCTAGCTCGTTGGGTTTTCTTAGGTTGAGATATGAATTTTTTATGGGTTGAAAAACTTTCTCGGCTTTAGGGATTTAGGTGGGGTGTCTAGCTTGACTTTTTCTTTCTCAAGGGTAGTGGGTGGAGTGAACACAATTTTGCCCTTCCTATCTAGTGTAGTTCTCTGAAAACCTAATCCCAAAGCTAAGCCAGCCTTGTTGGCACACATCTTGGTCTTGGCCAAGAGATAATCCATCATTCCCTTACCCTCAGAGTATTTTTATACCACATAGAGAAGATACTCATTTTCAATCATGAGTTTCTGAGCTTGCCTTCTAACAAAGTTGAGTTTGTCCTAAAAGATAGTGCTGGTGGAACATTATGGTTGCACATCCTTAGAACTCTTAGCACTCTCTATACCAGACTCTAACTCTTTGATACACTTGTCTTTCATTTCAATAGTTTTAGAAAGCAAAGAACAATGTAAACAAGCATCTGAAAGAGATGGTCTAGACTCTTAATGAGCTTATTTTCATCATTCTCCAACCGATCGACGACTTGACCATGCTTGAAACATAGCTCAACAAGCTCACTCATAACCAATAAGCAAGATTCACAATCAGCTTTATCCATCTTAGACCTAATCATGGCAATAGGGCTGGACTAAAAACTCATAGCTCGTTAACTCACTCGGCTCGTGACCAGCTCAGCTCGGCTCGGCTTGGCTCATTCTATTTTCCTAACGAGCTGAGCTGGTGTTTTAGCTTGTTAGTATAACGAGCGAGTTCGAGCTGGCTCGCGAGCTTAACGAGCTCTGCACAAGTAGTCAAGCCAACCTACTAAAGCAATAATAAAACACTATCTTAGAGTATGAGACTCATTATTTTATAATTTATTTGTTATTATCTAGATATTACTTGCTAACTTGCTATTATAAATTTATTATTATGGCCTATATAATTTATCATATAAAAGTATATAGAATTTATCATATAAAAGTATGAAACAAATAACATGTGTGATGACTTTGATGAAATCATAGAAATAATGATGGAACTATGGATGATTAATTTTTTAAACCTTATATATTATATTTATTTCATATTTTGATGTTTGATATGTGATTATTTGAATATTTATTATTTAATCATCTTTTAAATAGTTGGCTCGCAAGCTAAATGAGCTAGCTCGCGAGCTGAACCGAGCCGAGCCGATCTGGGTTTTCTACTCGTTATATTAACGAGACGAGCCAAGCTAGCTCGTTAACATAACGAGGTATAATGAGACGAGCTAAACGATCTGAGCTAGCTCGTTATCCAACCCTACATGGCAAGTTTAGTTGAGGCAGACTGATACCTAGGTCTAAGTTCTTTCAATTCACAAACAACTTTTCTAAGTAATATATCCTAACTAACAAGAGTATCATTCAGAGTATCTACTCGAATGGAAAGTTGATCATAGGATAGAGTTACCTCAGTAGAGTCAGACTCGATGTCGCTGTCGTTGTCGTCGGCAATGAAGCAAAGACCGGTGAAGTCCTTCCCTTTCTTTTTGATCTTTTCCTATGGTTCATCCTCATTTGAGCTTAGCTCATCGCTTGATGATGTGTCAATGTCGCCGAGGGCCGCCATGAAATCCCTAAAAGCCACTTTGGTCACCTTCTTGGCCATCTTGTCACGATTCTTCTTGAAGAAGGGATTCTTGTCTCTTTTCTGGTATTTGTCATGCTCACTCTCTTCTCTCCTCTTAATTTTTGGACAATCGGCCTTGAAGTGAGAGGTGTCACCACATTCAAAACAACCTCGAGAACCTCCTCTCCTTTGATCTCATCTATTGTTGTAGAATCGAGTGAACTTTTTGACAATGAGAGCAAGCTCTTCATCATCTAAAATGTCCACTTTATCTTTTGTAACAGAGACCAAAGAGAACAATGCAAACCACCTAAGAAAGCACATGTGCCAGATGGATAGGTTCTTACTGAAGTGCCACAACCAGGACCTAAAACTAGTGCCATGTTCTGAGGCAAAGAGTTTCCATGTCCTAGTCGAGATGCCCTCTATGGACATAAGCGTACTAAAGAGTTTGTCATAAGTTAATGTGTTGTAACTTGATGACTCTTCAATACTAGAGATCTTTACTTCTCATATGCTACTGTTGACACGAAAACGCGCCCACACACTTGGGTCAGTTCGACGATCCAAAAGCACGCAGCCGTCTCAAGGATAAACCCCAAAACGTCGCGAGACGCCGACGTCACGTTTCGACGACCCTTAAACAGTGGTAAGGGAAAATGGAGTCGCCAGGCAATCAAACAAATATTCAGAAATAAAGTTAGATTAACCGAAGTGTGAGTAAAAAATAATAAAGCAAACCGGCCAACCTAAGGCCGATTTATATCTGTAGTGAAGGGGGTCCGAAGCGTCCCGAAGGGGGCTTCAGCCTATTGATTGGTCGGACCAGAGTAGGACTCCCGTTCAAACCGACGCATGCGAAGGGGTCACCGAAGGTGTCTTCGACATTTTGATGCGAAGCGGTCTCTAGGCGGTCGGACCCACGGAGGGTACCTAGTCAGACCGACGGTGAAACCTCGGTCAGAGCGGGGGCTTCGGCGCCGCGGAGTACAATGCGGAGTAGTTTACTGCCGTGGAGAGGTCCGGTCGGACCGACAAAGGCCTCTCGGTCGGACCGACGAAGGCCTCTCTGTCGGTCAGACCAGAGGACAGATTCGGGCGCATGGCCTCAAAGCACACATTGTGAAGTGCTATGAAGACCGTGCCGGAAATAGCCTGATGGTCTAGCACGACAACGTCCGGTCAGACCGTCGAAGCCCTGTCGGTCGGACCAACAGGCTCCGGTCTGATCGCCTAAGGGCTCCGGCGATCTTGAAGATGAATAGCAATCACCCCCAAACTTCTTAGCAATTATTTTGAAGATGTTTCCCCTGCAAAACAGTAAGAGATCAAGTGCAATTCATCCTAGAGGCCTAACTCCCAAGAATAGCAGAAGAAAACCGATAAAACGATAAAAATTTGTTTCGTGGATTAAACGGGAGATTCACAAGTGAATCAACAAGAGTTACCGTGATTTTGATGTGGCAAATAGAGGGTTTTCAGCGCAAACCCATGAATATGGACGTTACTTAGCTAATCCAAGGGCAAGGAAGTAGATTGAAAGGTAAAAGAACAATTCAAAGCGATGGCTTTGTGTTGATATGAAAGCGAGGGTCCTCTTGAATCGGCGTCACCCCTTTATTTATAGGGGCTGGTCACATGCTCCCCGACTCCTAAACTGAGTCGGATTCGGACAAAAGTGGTTAGGATTTGTTTATAGATAAAAACAGCCCGGAATCAAACTCTATCTCTAAACCTAGATCTGGGCCGGTTGTACCGGCCTGTGTCTGGGAAGACATATTTTCGACCCAAATTACCAAAACTTGATATTTTGATAATTTTAACCATTACTGCTAAATTTGGGTGTCAACAACTACGATCAAGAACATAGAAAATCTTGGTACCCTATCATGATCAGAGTAAGCTAAAACCTCAGTGGAGCAAAGATCGCTCACCATTCCATCAAAGAGTGCAAACTTGGTCTCAATCGATTCTCCAGGGCCTTGCACAAACATTTGATATTCCTGATTATAAGTGCTTTGGAGCCTGGCCTTGATCTAATTTGCACCCTCATGAAAAACACTCAAAGTGTTCCAGATCTCTCTAGCTATTCGAAGGTGTTGAACCCTATTGAACTCATTTTAGCTCAGGCTTGTGAACAATATGTTTCTAGCTTTGCTGTTGCAGTCATATTGTACAGCTTGAGGCTGAGTGGAACGAACATGGGGATATCATAGTTGGAATCAACTATATCCTAAATAGAACATCCTTGGCTCTGAAGATAAGCCTCCATGGACACCTTTCACTAAGAAAAAATCATGCCCATCAAACATGGGAATCTTGCCATGTCGCCAATTGATCACAAAACTAGTTAAGGTCAATTAGTAATCTAACCGGCTCTGATACCAATTGATGGATCAAAACAGGCGACCAGAGGGGGTGAATGAGAGCAAAAATATTTCTTCTAAAAACATACTCCAAATACAACCTTCGCTAGTTCTAGTTCGGAGGTACTAACGACATTTCGAACTAGACTTCACACCGTGGCATACTTCAGAGCATAAGAGGACTTCGCACAAGACTCCACACATAGATAAGCTTCATGCTGGGCTTCACACAACGATCTCAACGTCAAGTTCAACTTCTCAAGGAGTACTCTGCACTTGGCTTCACACTAGTGACTTGCACTAGGCTTCACACTAACAGCTGTTGACACAGAAATGTGCCCCCGCACTTGGGTCAGTTCAACGATCCAAAAGTGTGCGGATACTTAGGGACAAGCCTAAGCGTAACACAACACCGACGTCGCATTCTGACTACCCTTAATCGTGGTAAGGGGTGGAGTCGCTAGGTAATCAGATCACACAAAAATAATCCAATTAGCCGAATGAAATATATTAAACAAAACAAATCAGCAAGCCGAGTGAAGCCTGTCCGATTCGAAGTATGCAATGCGAAGATATCGCCGAAGGGTACCTTCGGCATTTAGACTGATCTAGATGAAGATGGACCCTGAACCGATCTGGACGCGACAATCACCTCCGAACAGAGGGTTTGGTGCGAAGTCTCTGATACAGTAAGATGCAGAATAATGACTTAGACGCAATGCTCGGGCGTAACTTCATCTAACGCGGGGTACAAACGTGGCGAAGCCTGTTGTGATGAAGCCTGTTGCGGAGCGTGTTGGCGTGCGGGACTCAGTCAAACCGACAATAGCGTGATGGTCTGGCACGGGTAGTCGAAGCATTATTTCTGCCGAGGGGTGTTCTGGCAACCTCCGAAACCAATCTCTCAGCTCCGGACACCTTCGGCGAAGTAGCTCTGAATCGTGGAATCCTGCAACCGAGTAGATTCTAGGTACCAATTCGGCCTGAGGACCGAATTCTGCTAAGTGTTGCACTAGGGGACGAAAGTAGCAATCTGTTATGTAGATTAGCAGATACTTCACAGGCAAAGTAACAAGGCGATAGCAATCTTTTACGTAGATTAACAGATACTTCACAAGCGAAGTAACAATGATTACCACTATTCCGAAGTGGCCGTCGGAGGGCTTCCAGGCAAACCCACGAAGAATGTAGAAAGTAAAGGTAAAATAAAGTACGGTTCAAAGCTAGTGTTGCGCCCCGATTTACCGAAATCAGAACATTATTGAATTTCATAAGAAAAACAATAATACAAGAGGTTCATCATGCGACAATCGTACATACGACAAGTATTCATGGTACGCAGAACATATTTATTACATCAGAGTTTAATAAAAACAATAACAAAAGTAGAATGCATGACGAACGCCTTCTTCAAGATCTTTTCGCTTGACTGGGTCGCTACTCTAGACCATCCTCGTAGTAGGCATCCTCTGAAGTGTGTCCAACGGGTATGAGTACAAAAGCACTCAACAAGCCACCGCAAATGCAAGTAATAATGCAAGGTAATAAAAAAGGAAGGATAATTGGCTAAAAGTGCGGAAAAGTACATTTTCAGTTATTGCATTTAGTGTGGTCAAATTTTGTCATGCGGAATAATAAACATGAACATCAATAATACCATCTAACTCGAGGAGTATGTTTTACCTCCTCGCACAACGGTCCTTATATGTCAAACCATCATGGACATACATATCAAAAGTAATCTAACTGATCAAAGGTGTACTACTGTACCCACAAGGCACGCACTCATCCCAAACACCAAAGTGTAACGAGATGACCCATACCACGGGAACTCGTGCCAAAACCTCAGCATGAAATGCTCCAAGCGATAACCACCCGTTCTAGGTTTCGCCGGCGCGCCGGGCCGCATCCCGGCTAACGTCGCACCCCCTTTTGCGCCACATCGGTACAAGCCACCCGCAGGTGCTGCTTGACCCATCTCCAAATGGTGGCCTCGGCTTGGAACACTCCATACCTCAGTTAGGACTTACCCATTAGACTTGTGGTTAGTACAGAAGTGTATTGCAACAGATCCCGCAGACCAGTCCTTATAGTGCCCCGGGTGCTACCGACCAATGCCCTAGCTTGCACCCGGAACCCACCATGCATTCACTCACAAACACAACTCATCACCGGCAGAATTCCAAGGATAAGAATAACGGGGATCATATAGTAGAACCATGTTGCTACGACTCATTTTTATCATATAGCAATCGTGTCAATACATTGGACACTAGCTAATAGTACTAATCATATGGTGACAAGGAGGTTAGGCGAGATAGCATGGCTTGGGTTGCACATCAAGGTCGGGGGATCCTAAATAAATATATTGTAAGGGTTTCATTTGACTAATGCATGTATATCCTATGTGTTTTAGCGATAGTTTAATAAAACATGGGTTCAATATGCTCGAAAGTGTTGTTTGGTGACTTGCCTTGTTCAACGAAAGGTGAGGGAGGGACTTCCGGGAAGTATTCCGGTTCCTCGGCGGCGTCGTAGTCTTCCCAATAAAGTAAAATAAAATAAATACAACATTCAATTAAACAGTACAAAACCACACAACAAGCACATAGGTTTTGATTGGTCCAATTTAAAGAAAACCAGGTTGTTTATTTCCTGAAACTTATCTTATAAATAATTTAAAATTAACTAAAATGAGACATTGTCCTTTTTATAAGGGGTTTTTAATTGTGAATAATCTCATTTTAAGCTTTCTATTTAATTTAAAATAAATGGTTCAGAGAAAACTTAGTGGTTTCATTATATGAACAGGAAATGAAGAAATATAAACTTTATTTGAAATTTAAATATTTGAATTTGCATTTTACCCTAAGGGCAGTTTAATACCTATTTAAATAAACATGGAAAGTCCAAAGTAAACATACTGTTTTTATTGTATGAACATGTAGAGAATAATATTACAAATTTTCTGAAATTGGAATGGTAATTTTTGAAGTTAAAATGCGCCAGATATGAATTTTACAAGTTTAAAACAGTTTTTGGAATTTATTTTAAATTTAAAATCGCCTCGGGTCCACGGTGAGCCAGGCTCACGGTGAACCCACGCACTGTGCGCGTGGTCTGGCCCAATCTGGACCGTTGGATCCAGATCCAACACGCGAGGGCGAGGCAGGCGCGCTAAGTTAACGTGGACGGCTGAGATTAAAAGGCTGAACCGGTACGCGATGAACGGCTCGGATTAAGCCTAGGTTTTAAATAGAAACGAACGTGCGAGATTAAAACGTAACGTTTCGTTCAGATCCGACGGTGCGGATTAGATCGCGCACGAGGGAATATAGGCGTTGTCCGATCGCGATCGCACGGTCGGGATCAAATCCGATACGGCACGGGTACTCGACCCATGCCGGTCGTCTTCTCCGACGACGGCGAGCGGGCCAGGGACCACGGCGAGCGACGGCGGCCCTAGCTAAGCCTAGAAACGGAAAGAGGATGTCTAGGGGAACACGTAGGTACCTTAGGCGAGGCAGGAGGTCGATGGAGCGCGGTCGGTGATGAGGGTAGATGACGGAGTGGTTTGGGTTCCTCGTCGGCAATGGTGCTCCGGCGGGGTTCGTTGTCGGTAGAGGGGTGGCCGAGGTTGGCGAGGTCCGTGCGGTCACAATGGTGCGGTCGGCGAGGATGGGAGAGGTCACCGGCGACGGGGAGTGGTGACCAGAGTGTGGGAGGCGGTGGTGCGCTAAAAACCAAAGTGCAGGGGCTCTGTTCGTTCTCGCAGCGAGTGAGCGTGGGGGATCAAACGCGGACGATCAAGGGGTTTAAATAGGGCCACCGGCGGAGCTCGCATGCAAGGAAAGCCGAGGGAGGGACTTAACTCACCGGCGAGGGCTCGGCCATGCACGCGCAGCGCGATCCCGGGCCATAATCGCGAGGATTAACGAGGGGAAACAGTCGGCCGGGCGCGGGGGACCGTTTAATGGCGACGGATTTAAGAGGGGGCAGCGAGGCGGATCCGAGACGGGGGTCATCGGCTGGCGCAATTTGGGGGCGGAGGCGGGAGGTAGACGACGGGTCCGACAGGTGGGCCAATGTGGTCAGCGGGCGCGAGCGCACAAGGGCGGTGGCTGACGGGTGGGGTCGGGCTCGGTCGCGAGAGGGGGTCGGTTGGCGCCGACAGGTAGGCCAAGGCAGTCGGCCGCGCGGGCGTGGAGAGAGGGGGTCTCTGACGGGTGGGGCCCGGGTGTCAGTACAGGCGCGAGGAGGGGAGTGGGTTGGGCCGGTCGCGGGAGAGAGAAAGGGAGGGGGAGGCCCATTACTGTTGAAAAGGTTTTCTAATTTAAAATAATTGCAGAAATTGGTTTAAAATAATAGGGCTACTTCCAAGGTTGATAAAAATTTGTAAAACTTCTCAAAAATATATCTTTGCCTTGGGATCATATACAAAATTTTCTAGCCCCTGGTTTGGTCATTTTATCTAGGTTCTAGTTCAAAAAGGTTAAGGAGGGCATTAAAGGTATTTCCAAAATAATTAATTCCAGGAAATTGGATTAAATGATATGTTTATTTCTTTGAAAAATTGGGGTGTTACAAACCTATCCCCCTTACAAAGAATCTCGTCCTCGAGATTGGAATGCTACTCGAATAGCTCAGGGTATTGGGCTTTCAGCTCGTCTTCCTTTTCCCATGTGGCTTCTTCGACGGGGTGGTTGGTGGATGGTGACCCAGTCTGCCATGGGCCTGTTGCACCCCAGTTGGGGACAACGCCTTCGGGCAAGCCGTGGCTTCCTCCTTCTCCATTGTTGGAGTCGGTGTTCTGGTTGTCGGCCATCGTCTGAACATAAGAGGTTATAAGGTAAAAAGTTGAAGAAACAACATTACAATCAAGAGTGGCCCATGGGGCTCATATATATTTATATTGGTGGTATAAAAAGTTCATTACAATCAAGCTCTTATTTTATTCTACCTACAACACAAGTTGTTGCAAATAGCACCACATACATAAAATTATTCTAACTTAAACAACGGTAACTAGCGCCTACTCGCCACCGGAGGTGGTCTCCGTGCTCTCGGAACCACGAGTGCGCGGCTCCCGAGGGATGGTGGGCTTGAGAAAGTTCTCAATGATTGGGTCGGAGACGAGGCCGGGGCATGGTGCAGGGACGCTGGTGGATGGTCCGGTGGTGGAGGGGTGTGGCGGGATCCTCTTGGGGCGAGGGGCAGGCTCACGGATGGGCTTCCTCTTCCTTGGGAGGAGGGGAACCATCTCCGCGATGTCCTTCTGTAGCTGCATAATCTTGCGCTGCAGCTCGCCATTCTGTTGGATTAAGCTCTTCATCTCCTAACGAAGGAACTCAACCACCTCATGGTGCTCGTCGGCGTCGAGCACCGCCTCAGTATGGAGGTCGTCCATGGCCTGAAGAAGACGCGACTGCTGGGCCATGACCGGATCACGAACGGAGTGAACTCCGATGTAGATACTACGGTGGGCGCCGGGAGTGCGCTTCGGCACAAGCCGGAAAGACGAGTTTTGAAGACGATCATCATAGATCATCCTCAACTCCATAAGGGCCTGGAGAGCGACTCGTTGGCACGCGACATCGAAAGTCGGGCCCCCAAGTGCGGTGGTGTAGGGCGGCAGGTGCTCCCTAGAGCCAGGGATGGTGAGGGAGACGTCGCAAGGTCTGGCAAACTCCTCCAGGTACACCCCCTGGAATTCGGGCTCGAAGAGGAATCTGAGGAAGGTGAGCATCATGCGGAGCTCCCTGATGAAGCCCTCGAAGTGGCGGCAGTAGCTGTGAACTTGGTAGACTGGCATCTACAAAAACAACAAGTTGTAGAAAAGTGAGGAGAGGAACAAAGTTTATAAAGTATATTTTTGAGAAATAATTTTCTGTAGCTATGGGCTAGGCTGGTCCGTTTGGCTTCCTATAGTCAAGTCGGCTCTAATACCATCTTGTCGTGCCCCGATTTACCGAAATTGGAACATTATTGAATTTCATAAGAAAAACAATAATACAAGAGGTTCATCATGCGACAATCGTACATACGACAAGTATTCATGGTACGCAGACCATATTTATTACATTAGAGTTTAATAAAAACAATAACAAAAGTAGAATGCATGACGAACGCCTTCTTCAAGATCTTTACGCTTGACTGGGTCGCTACTCCAGACCATCCTCGTAGTAGGCATCCTCTGAAGTGTGTCCAACGGGTATGAGTACAAAAGCACTCAACAAGCCACCGCAAATGCAAGTAATAATGCAAGGTAATAACAAAGGAAGGATAATTGGCTAAAAGTGCGGAAAAGTACATTTTCAGTTATTGCATTTAGTGTGGTCAAATTTTGTCATGCGGAATAATAAACATGAACATCAATAATACCATCTAACTCGAGGAGTATGTTTTACCTCCTCGCACAACAGTCCTTATATGTCAAACCATCATGCACATACATATCAAAAGTAATCTAACTGTGGGATGTCACGCAACCCGCCCATGACTGTGGGCTCGGCTTTACGAAAAGATTTATGACTCTGATCAGAGGTGTACTACTGTACCCACAAGGCACGCACTCATCCCAAACATGAAAGTGTAACGAGATGACCCATACCACGGGAACTCATGCCAAAACATCAGCATGAAATGCTCCAAGCGATAACCACCCGCTCTAGGTTTCGCCGGCGCGCCGGGCCGCATCCCGGCTAACGTCGCACCCCCTTTTGCGCCACGTCGGTACAAGCCACCCGCAGGTGCTGCTTGACCCATCTCAAAATGGTGGCCTCGGTTTGGAACACTCCATACCTCAGTTAGGACTTACCCATTAGACTTGTAGTTAGTACGGAAGTGTATTGCAATGGATCCCGCAGACTGGTCCTTATAGTGCCCCGGGTGCTACCGACCAATGCCCTAGCTTGCACTCGGAACCCACCATGCATTCACTCACAAACACAACTCATCACCGGCAGAATTCCAAGGATAAGAATAACGGGGATCATATAGTAGAACCATGTTGCTACGACTCATTTTTATCATATAGCAATCGTGTCAATACATTGGACACTAGTTAATAGTACTAATCATATGGTGACAAGGAGGTTAGGCGAGATAGCATGGCTTGGGTCACTACAGGAAACTCATAAACTTCCGTCGGCCAACTTAACTTCCGTCGGCTTTTGGGCAAGCCGACAGAAGTTAACTTAATTTCCGTCGGCTTCTGACAGTGGCCGACGGAAGTTAGCGGGGAATTTTCCGCGGCCGCTCGGATCCCCCTAACTTCTGTCGGCCAGCATTAAAGCCGACGGAAGTTAGCTAACTTCCGTCGGCTTTAATGCTGGCCGACGGAAGTTAGGGAATTTATTCCCCAACCCCGCGCGCGTACAGGGAGCCCTAACTCCCTGTACGCGTGCACAGTAGCCCCGCCGTCGCCTCCTCCCGCGCCCAGCCTGCGCCGCCGCCGCCGGCCGCCGCTGCCGCCGCCCGCCCGCCCGCCGCCTGCCGCCCGCCGCCTCCCGCGCCCGCCGCCGCCTCCCGCGGGCGCCGCCTCCTCCCGCGCCCGCCCGCCGCCGCCCGCCCGCCCGCCGCCTCCCGCGGCCACCGCCGCCCGCCCGCCGCCGGCCGCCCGCCCGCCGCACGCCGCCCGCCGCCTCCCGCGGGCGCCGCCTCCTCCCGCGCCCGCCCGCCGCCGCCCGCCCGCCCGCCGCCTCCCGCGGCCGCCGCCGCCCGCCCGCCGCCGCGCACCCTCCCGACCATCACCGCCCCCTTCCGGCCGCCGCCCCCAAGTCGTCACCGCCGCCGCCCGTCGTCGCCGCCCGTCGTAGCCGCCGCCGCCCGTCGTCGCCGCCCGTCGTCGCCGCCCATCTCGTCGTCCAAACGAAGTAATGTTTTCGGCTTTTTTTTTCACTTTTATTATATTTGTGAATTATGTGTCACATAAATTGTTAATGTGTTATTAGAAGATAAATTGTTAATGCATGTGTTATTTTTTCACTTTTTATTTGTGAATTGTGTGTCACATAAATTGTTAAGGTTAGAAGATATGTGTCACATACATATAGTTGTTAAGGTTAGAAGATATGTGATTTTACGTATGTTTCACGCTTTTAAATATGTTTCATATATATGCGATGTTTTATTTTCATATGCAATATATGTTGTGATATTATGTATATATGATTCTAATTATATTATTCTACATATGCATATAGTTTTAATGATTTCATTGGGTGATTAGTATTACATATATATACTTTATTATATATATTCCTTTTCGTATGCAATTTTTTATTTGAAAACAACGTAGATAGTGTAACGAAACCTATGCGTCATCCGTTTCGGACCAACATGTCTCACACGTGTCATGCGTGTGAGATGTGCAGGTCCGGAATTGTCCCTTTTTGGACAGCCTCAGAGTGGGCGACAGAGCGTGGTTTTATGATGAGTCATGAGTCCGAATGATATTTCAGTAACATAACCTTGTTGTTCTCCATTGCACCACTATCAGGCGTGCAATTGGAGAACAGCGGGGTTATGCTGCTGAAATTTCGTTCGGACTCATGGCTCGTCATAAATACCACGTTTTGTCGGTCACTCTTGGGTGGGTTTAGGACCTATCTTTTCCTATAGACCATGGTTGTCACGGCATCGCCTGCGCCGACTAGGCGTCCAGGTGGTCACCGCCGGACGCCATGGTGAATCGCGTCGCCGGTGGGCTCTGCTTCCCCTTGCGTCGCCGGCCGCCCGGCCACCTCTACTTCCCCTCCGTTGTCCGGAGGCGGAGGCGGGGGGTGGCCAGGGTGTGTGTTTGTTGCGAGCCCTTTGATTGAATGAATGTTTTGCATATAGAATGGCTGAGGAGGACCGACGGTGGATGTATAGTGGTTGGATGAAAAGTGGAGCTCACACGAGGGAGTGGGTAATCAACGCTGAGAAATTTGTTGATCGTGCATTCGCTTTGACAACAAACACTGGCGCGAGGTGCCCATGCATGAAGTGCAGAAATTCTCGTTGGCAAGACAAGAGGACGCTGTCATTGCATATTTGCAAATATGGTTTCGTGCCAGGTTATGAAGTTTGGTCTTTTCACGGCGAGACAGGCCGTGAAAAAACGGTATTAGTAGTGGAAGAAGAAGATGATAGCGTTGCTGACGATAGGATGGATGAGATGGTTGATGCTATACGACCGGAGTTTGAATCAAACCCCGAGGATCCTCCAACACCGGAGGTTCAAAAGTTTTTCGACATCCTTCGAGCTTCAGAAGAGCCATTGCATGAGCACACCACCGTAAGCGTTCTCGCTTTCGTGACTCCTATTATGGCTATTAAGTCAAAGTTTGCATTTTCAAACAATTGTTATAAGGAGCTCTTGAATCTGATCAGCGATATCCTTCCTAAGAACCATAAGGTGCCGAAAGACATGTATCAGTCAAACAAAATGCTTTCTGCTCTCGGTATGGAGTATAAGAAGATTGATGTGTGCCGAGATAATTGTATGCTGTTCTGGAAAGAACATAGTAATGAGGTGAAATGCTTAAAATGTGGTAAACCGAGATTCGTAGAGGTCGTAAATGAAGACGGAGAGAAGGTGACGACAGAGGTTGCTCATAAGCAACTTCGTTACATGCCTCTTACACCTCGGGTGAAACGATTGTTTCTATCAAAGAAAACCGCTAGACATATGCGATGGCATAAAGAAGGTGTACGTGAGAATAATCAAGTAATGGTGCACCCATCTGATGGTGCGGCATGGAAGGCTCTAGATGATTTTGATGCAGACTTTGCTAGTGATGCAAGGAATGTTCGCATCGGGTTGGCAACTGATGGATTCATGCCTTTCAATGTAACGGCATCGTCGTACTCTTGTTGGCCCGTGTTTGCTATTCCATACAACCTTCCACCTTCATTTTGTATGAAATATGAATTTATGTTCCTGTGTCTCATTATACCCGGTCCAGATCATCCTGGAACACGACTAAACATGATGCTGAAGCCCTTAATTGAAGAGTTGAAACAATTGTGGAAAGGAGTTGAAGCATATGACTATGACCAGAAACAAAAATTCAATCTTCGAGTTGCGTATCTGTGGTCGGTCCACGATTTTCCGGCATACGGTATTTTTTCTGGTTGGAGTTGTCATGGAAGGTTGACATGCCCGATATGTGCGAAGGACACAGATTGTTTCCGTCTGAACTTCGGGGGAAAGATTTGTTACTTTGATTGCCATAGATGCTTTTTGCCCATGAATCACCCATTTAGGTTACAGAGGAACAATTTCAAGAAGGACAACATTGTTGTAAAGGGACCACCAAGGCGTTTAAATGGTACAGAAATCGCTGATATGCTGAATGAGTTGGTCCTTAATGAAAATGAGGATGGATTTGTAGGATTCGGAACCGAACATAATTGGACCCACATATGTGGTTTATGGGAACTGCCGTACGTCAAATCACTAATTCTGATGCACAACATTGACGTTATGCATCAGGAACGTAATGTTGGTGAAAGCATTATAAGTACATGTATGGATTTTACTGACAGGACAAAAGATAATGTAAAGGCGAGAAGAGATTTAGCTGAGATTTGTAATCGACCAACCCTTGAGTTGACGAATAGTGGTGGCAAGCCACGTGCCCCATTTTGTTTAAAACCTAAAGAAAAAAAACAAGTAATGAGGTGGTTGAAAAATTTGAAATTCCCAGATGGTTACGCCGCGGGATTTAGAAGAGCTGTGAACTTGAAGACAGGGAAATTAAATGGATTGAAAAGTCACGATTACCACATAATAATGGAAAGACTCCTTCCTGTAATGTTTCGTGGGTACCTGAATGATGATGTGTGGAAGGCGTTAGCTGAGCTGAGCCATTTTTATAGACAACTTTGTGCGAAAGAAATTAAGAAAGATATGATGGAGATGCTAGAGAAAGAGATCCCGGTGCTTTTATGTAAACTGGAAAAAATATTCCCTCCAGGGTTCTTCAATCCAATGCAACATTTACTGGTTCATCTGCCATATGAAGCTAAGGTAGGTGGCCCTGTGCAATATAGGTGGATGTATCATATTGAAAGGTCCCTAAAGAAGCTTAGAGCGATGGTTGGTAATAAGGCCAGAGTTGAAGGTTGCATCGCAGAAGAATTTAAATTGAAAGAGATAGCATACTTCACTAGTGTATACTTCGCTGAGCATCATAATGTCAACACACCTGCTACACGGTACCATATGGATGAAGAACATCCTTGTAGTGATCTCCAAATATTTGGGTGGAAGGGCATAACTGTTGGTGTTTCCACGACATATTATGTAACTCAGGAAGAACGAACAAATGCCTTGCTCTACATGTACTCAAATATGGAAGAGATGGAACAATATTTCGCGTAAGTGATTCGTTTTAGTTTTATATTTTACCTCCAAATTTTATACCCGTTTGTTTACCTATTCGTTACATTGACAGTATGTTTGATTCGAAATACTTGACGTCTGGTCGTCAACCAACGGAGAAGCAATTAGATAAATTGCGTCGAGAAGGAGTAAATGGCGGGCCTAGTTTTCTCACTTGGTTCAGAGAACATGTAAATCCTTACCTTTTCTGACACGTATTATTTTACTCTACTAGGTTAATTATCTTATAATCTCTTATGATTTGCAGTGCGTGCTCGCTGACAATGTACATATAGACTTGCGACAGCTCTCTTACGGGAGTATTAGTGCCAAAAGTTACGGTCGCTATGATGTTAATGGTTTCCGCTTCCGTTCAACTATATTTGAAGCATATCGACCTCTAGCGGCAACAACTAATACTGGTGTTGTTACAAGGGTCGTTGATGGACAAGGACACGAAACTATGTATTATGGAATCATCAAAAATATAATCGAGTACAAATTTGCCGGGAATAAGGAGATTAAAGTAGTCTTCTTCGATTGTGATTGGTTCGACCCTAAACATGGTACTCGTGAAAACCAATTTGGGATGGTTGAAGTCAAACACGCGGAACGATTATCTAGTTGCGACAATTTTGTCCTTGCTCACCAAGTCGAGCAGGTGTATTATATGCCCTACCCATGTGAAAAACTAAGTGCTTGGTGGGTAGTCTACAAAGTGAATCCTCGGGAACGTCTACACACCCCTAGTGATGACGCTTATCAATTGGAGGTTGAAGAGGTCGATGAGGTTTATCAAGATGATGAATTGCCGACTTCGTTTAATGTAGAGTCAGAATCGTCGACAGATTCTTTTCTCGGCGATTCTAATGATGTGGCAGTTCCCGAGAAAAGGAAACACCAACATAAGAAGAAAAAAGTAACATGGCGTGCTTTGGGGAGAAAAGGACAAATTGATCCTGATTTTGATGATAATTGACAAGTAATTGTTTTCATACATGGATATGCAATATACTTCATATTACATGTTTTTTCATATGTACAAACCTTCTTTACTAATAAATGCTTGTTTGTGCTTATTTTGAACAGGATGTCGAAAAAGATGAGGAGTGTCACGAGGAAGCTCTTCTGCTTGGGGAGTTCATCGGCGAGTACTCCAGCGAGTACACCGACGAGTCAGGAGTACACCCTATTCCAGGGTAGTTCCTCTTCTTCAAACAGACGTCGTCAAGAGCAGCTCCTGAGATGCATAGATCCAACATTAATTGGTCGGCCTATTGCATTTCAACTAGATGAGGAGGTAACTTTCAGATTGTTTTTTATGCCAGTTATAAACTATTACTAATTGTTTCAATACTGTTTTGTAGGAGGAAGAACACTTGGAGAGTGTGGGTCATGAGGATGATCCGGTGGGTGGCGGGCAAGAGGGGGATGTCCCAGAGTGTGCGGCACAGAGGGATGACCCAGAGGGTGTGGGGCAGGGGGATGACCCAGAGGGTGCGGGGCAGGGGGATCTCCCGGAGGGTGCGGGTCAGGAGGAAGGTGCTGAGGCTACCGGTGGGTCCTCGGTATCTTTCAGGACGAGCCACTTGGTCGCTCCACCAGTAGTCTCTTCCGGTGGAGCCAAGATCGAGATTACGCCTGTTGGTGACGGGTAAGTGTAATACTCTTCTGTTGTTTTGCTTTTGTTTTAAAAAATTTCTTTCACTAAACTAATTAACTTTATTTATTATGTATTTCTAGATCTTGGATTGACTCTCGGTTCGACGGCACTTCGAGGGTCAGGCAGGTTAACCAGATATTGGGTAACCTGTGCCGTCTGCACTACCCAGGGGTGCTGACAATGCCGACCGGTGAGCGGGTTCTATGCCAGACATGGGACCAGTACCGGTTCGCTCCTGACGGGCGCCACGGAACTTCTCAGGGGGCGGTGTCTCATGACTTCTGGGTATGCAAGTGTTTTTTCAATCTACTTTTAGGCTTTTCGAGTTACAACACTGTACTAATCATTACTTTTGCAGTTACGCTTTTGCTTGCCAGAAGTCGGCAATCACCATAACCATGCGCTTCAAGTCTTCAACAACAATGCACATAAGGTGGTGAAGGACGCCATTTCGTATGACCGCATTCAAGCGAACAATGCTTACTACAAGGAGAAGCTAGGGCAACGAATGAGCAAGGCGACAGGCTCATCGTCAATTTATTTGACTGAAGAAGAATACCGTTCGGTAAACAATTCTAACTTTTTACTCTTCGATTGTTGAGATTTGTTGTCATATAATACAAATAGCATCTCTGTTCAGGTGAGGATTCCGTGGTTTGCAAACCGCGAGGACGCCTATTTCGAATTCTGCAAGATTTGGTCTTCAGCCGCATTTAAGAAGACTTCCGAGCAGAAAAGACAATGCCGCGGGACGGATCCGAAGCACAGATATGGTGCCGACGGACATATTCGCCACGCTAAACGCTTGGTAAGACCGATCTGTCACTCTGTTGCTATAGATACATTGTAATGCGACTAACTCATTTCTAATATACAGGAAGCTAAATCTGGCAACGTGCCAAGTGACATAGAGGTGTATACCTCTGGTCACAAAGGAAGTGATCCGACACAGCCAGATGTCTTGTGTAGCCAGACAGCCACGGACCATTTGGTGAGATGTTATTAAGAGTTGACGTAATTTCATTTTTCTGCGTCTAGCTAATCGGACATGTTTTTTGCAGGCGCAGTATGGTGAACACATGGTTCGACTCCATGGAGAGGACTATGATTGGCGGAGAGAACCTGTGGACCAAATGGTCGTGTACTCCAGCGGAGGTGGCAAAAGCCATGGACGGTGAGACAGTGTTTTTATTAATGTTTTGTGTATGGTATTGTGATGGTAACTAACCCCTGTTAATGTTGCAGGTACTCCATGTTCAATGGAGTTATTGACTCGAGAGCGGTGAGAGCTCAGAAGTCAGCTCAGTCGTCGCAGAGCTCCGTCGGAGTTGGCTCCAGCCGTCGTCGCTCAGAACAAACCCCGAAGATGGTTCGGATGAGGGAGGAAATGAGGCGGCGCGACGAGCACTACAGGAAACAACAAGAGTACTATACCGCGTGCTTAGCACAACAGCAGGCGATGATCCAAGTAAGCTTACTTTAGAGTGTTGCAGTTCAAAAGTATTCAGAAATAGGTTTAGAACTAACTGATTACATTACAACACGTGTAGCAACTAGCCCAGCAAAACAGTGGATTTGACATGTCCATGTTCCAACCACTACCTCCCCCGCCACCACCACTATCTCCTACATCACCTGAGGTACCTCCTAAATACTTAAGTTAGCGTTTAGAAGGGTAGTTGAGTTCGTTTCTAATTTTGTCTATTTCTTCAGTGTTTCCGTACGCCTGGTCAAGATGGAGCCTCCGGGGCAAATGTGGACGAAGCGGGAGGCAGCGGCGGCGCCCACGACCCAAATGTGGGCGATCAGTGAGTATGGATGTGTATAATGAACCTGGATTGAATCTCGATATGTTATGTGACTTTGTATGTGAATTTGGATGGTATATGTGAATGCGGATGTGTATTGTGACTTTGATTGTGAATTAAGTTGTGTTATGTGATTTTGGATGTTTGCTGAAGTTTTGGATGTGAGATGTGATTTTGGATGATATATGTGAAGTTTGAATGTGATTTTGGATGTGAAATGTGAATTTGGATGTGTATTGTGAATGTGATTGAAATTGTGGTTGGATGTGAGTGTGAGTAGGGGAACCAGGAAAAAATAAAAAAAAAATACCAGGTAACTTCCGTCGGCTTTGACCATAGCCGACGGAAGTTAGCTGGTTTCGGCCACGTGGGGAGAAAGGCTAACTTCCGTCGGCTTTGGCCCTAGCCGACGGAAGTTAGAGCCCCCCTGCTGACGTGGCAGTGTTCGGCGCTATCTTCCGTCGGCTTGACGTGGCCGACGGAAGTTAGCTAACTTCCGTCGCCGCGCTTCCGTCGGCCAAAGGCCGACGGAAGATAGCGTTTTGCCGACGGAAGTTGGCTTCTTCCGTCGGGAAAGGGCTAACTTCCGTCGGCTTTGGCCGACGGAAGTTGCCTGTTTTGTTGTAGTGGGTTGCACATCAAGGTCGGGGGATCCTAAATAAATATATTGTAAGGGTTTCATTTGACTAATGCATGCATATCCTATGTGTTTTAGCGATAGTTTAATAAAACATGGGTTCAATATGCTCAAAAGTGTTGTTTGGTGACTTGCCTTGTTCAGCGAAAGGTGAGGGAGGGACTTTCGGGAAGTATTCTGGTTCCTCGGTGACGTCGTAGTCTTCCTAATAAAGTAAAATAAAATAAATACAACATTCAATTAAACAGTACAAAACCACACAACAAGCACATAGGTTTTGATTGGTCCAATTTAAAGAAAACCAGGTTGTTTATTTCCTGAAACTTATCTTATAAATAATTTAAAATTAACTAAAATGAGACATTGTCCTTTTTATAAGGGGTTTTTAATTGTGAATAATCTCATTTTAAGCTTTCTATTTAATTTAAAATAAATGGTTCAGAGAAAACTTAGTGGTTTCATTATATGAACAGGAAATGAAGAAATATAAACTTTATTTGAAATTTAAATATTTGAATTTGCATTTTACCCTAAGGGCAGTTTAATACCTATTTAAATAAACATGAAAAGTCCAAAGTAAACATAGTGTTGTTATTGTATGAACATGTAGAGAATAATATTACAAATTTTCTGAAATTGGAATGGTAATCTTTGAAGTTAAAATGCGCCAGATATGAATTTTACAAGTTTAAAACAGTTTCTGGAATTTATTTTAAATTTAAAATCGCCTTGGGTCCACGGTGAGCCAGGCTCACGGTGAACCCACGCACTGTGCGCGTGGTCCGGCCCAATCTGGACCGTTGGATCCAGATCCAACGCGCGAGGGCGAGGCGGGGGCGTTAAGTTAACGTGGACGGCTGAGATTAAAAGGCTGAACCGGTACGCGATGAACGACTCGGATTAAGCCTGGGTTTTAAATAGAAACGAACGTGCGAGATTAAAACGTAACGTTTCGTTCAGATCCGACGGTGCGGATTAGATCGCGCACGAGGGAATATAGGCGTCGTCCGATCGCGATTGCATGGTCGGGATCAAATCCGACATAACACGGGTACTCGACCCGTGCCGGTCGTCTTCTCCGACGACGGCGAGCGGGCCAGGGACCATGTCGAGCGACGGCGGCCCTAGCTAAGCCTAGAAACGGAAAGAGGACGTCTAGGGGAACACGTAGGTACCTTAGGCGAGGTAGGAGGTCGACGGAGCGCGGTCGGCGGCGAGGGTAGACGACAGAGTGGTTTGGGTTCCTCGTCGGCGATGGTGCTCCGGCGGGGTTCGTCGTCGGTGGAGGGGTGGCCGAGGTTGCTGAGTTCCGTGCGGTCACAATGGTGCGGTCGGCGAGGACGGGAGAGGTCACCGGCGACGGGGAGTGGTGACCGGAGTGTGGGAGGCGGTGGTGCGCTAAATATGTTTGATTGAACATATTTAAAATTAATGTTTCAGAGAGCTAGACAAACATTTCATTCAGAACAGTATACCTGTGACAATGAGCAGTGGTATTTTGCTTTTCAGACACTAAACATGAACAATTATGAAGTAATCAATCCTAAAACAGTGTACAAAGACATATAAACATATTCTAGATAGAGTTAATATGCAGAAGTTCACTGTAGATATAGAGAATCAGATGATGAGATAGAATTTTAACTCAAGCTTGAAACTACTCAAAGAACCTATTTCAGAACAACAACAGTGAATATGACAATTTCTGCAATACAATGTTGTTGCTGTTTGAACTTGAAGATAGAACAGTCTCAGAAATTTTCCTATTCAGCCTCACTTCATTTTCAATTTAGAACATATTCAGATTTCATTTGACAAAACAAACTTGACTAGGATTGAATCATAATTTAGTGCCTGCAGCAAAAACAACTTCTCAACAAAAACTACTCAGCAAATAACTTTGTCAAGTCAACACATACATCACACTATTCAGCACATAATTTCAGAAAACCAAATAAAACCACTAAGCCTTGACAAATATGTTTCAACAGTTTAGATTTGCATAAAATAGAACAACCATTCAAAACAGAATCCAATCACAAGATCTTACAGAATTTGGACTGAAGAACCTATCAAGAAAGGATTTCACAAAAACTTGCTGAAACCTGTTTGTCAAATGAAATACAGGAACAATCTATTCGGGAAAAATTCAATAGGATGTATCACAGATCAGTATCTAGGTACATCAGAGAAATTACTCAATGAACATAACACTGGTTGATGGATTAGCAAGATGAGTTCAGATACTATTGAAAATAGACTCAATAGATCAGTTCTATCTTCAAGCAGTAAAACACAAGGTCAACAGGTCAAATTTAAATTGAGCCATAGAGATACTTGAATCCATATTGCATAGATCAATTCATTAATATACCAAGCAGATCAAGAATAAAACAAAACTCAACATTATAGATTTGATCATTGGATATACAACCACACAACTATAACAAAATCAGAACAAGGTTTCAGACAGACAAACAAACATTGCCAGATGAGCAGAACCACTAAAAACAGAAGAGATGCTGTAAAAAGAAATCTCTACACTCATAATCTTCTTAGAGAATCAGTAAACACACATGATGTACCTGGATGCAGATTGATGACTTCCACTAGCTTTTCACAGATGAATTCTCCCTAGCAGTGCTCCCAGCAATCAAACACAACAGCACTCTTGTTAAAGAACAAAACCAGAGTACTACATAACTGTTGCAGATCCAACACAGAACCGAAAATAGCAATAATCTTATGATGAACAGTATGTATTTGTGGATCAAAAGTACACAACATAGAGAATAAAATTTCCAAGATGAACACTCAAAATAGATGATCAGAAACTTCAGGAAATCACAAAGAAAATAGAGAAAGAATCATAGCATCCATCGCTAAAAAAATTGATTCTTACGCGATACAGTGCTGCCGAAAAACCTGTTGTAGATCAGAGATTTCAAGCGAAACACTGTAGCGCATCCAAAAACTCCATCCGAACAGTGTTTTTCTTCTATTTTTGTGAATGAAAATCCTCTCCCAAAAATGTCTGCCTGAACTTAGGGGATAAGATCCCTTAAATAGGCATCTTCTAGAAGACCCTTTTACAATAGACCCCTTAGGCAATTTCAAAATTGCATATTCTGAAAATTACCCTATTTGACTTAAAATAAAAATTACAAAAGACTCAACTTTCAATATATTTTAGAATAAGACCATTCTAAAAATATACCAAAAGATTACACTATTAAACTAAAACACTCAAAGTAAAACTAAACTCCTATTTATTGTATTAAAAAACATTTAATGATTAGATGGTTTTCAGCAAAAACCAACAAAGCCTCTCCTGATCGTCGACGACCGTCGTCAGTCCGCGAACTCGACCGCCAGCAAGTCTCTCCCGCTCTCGATCCCTCGAGCTGCCTTATCACTTGAACTGGCTTCCCTTTCGCTGACTCGATCGATGCTTCATCTTGATCAACCTTCAACTCACATCCTGCTCGATCTCCATGCGTACATCTGAGTCTACTCTCGACTTCGACTGACACTCTCGACCATCTGGCATTAGACTCCCCATCTAACCCTGATCCCTTGCCATCGACAGTTGACGAGTAACTCAAGCCTGCACACACGATATAAACACAGACACACACGCATATCCAGACATAAACACATGACAAAAACCCTGTCAATCACTCATCATAACCATGAACCATAGTGACAAACCTCACTATGTTCCTCACCCTATATTTTATTGTCATTGAGTCCTTGCTAAAAAAGTGTTAGAAGGTAACGATCTATGATCCCTCTCATGGATGGTTCCTAGGTTAATGGTGTTAAAATTTAAAATTGTCGGCTAGTTTAGCCTCCCCATATCCCAACAATTTGTCCATTGGTCACCCCGAGAGAAGGTGATCGGGATTACCAATGACCACAACTACTGAATTTCCTCAAATTTGATGACATTGATGCGTCGATCTAGAATCTTCTGTTGCCATTTGGTTTTGACTAATGTGGAGCCTTCGAAGACAATGTTTACAGTCTTATGAGGCTATTGGAAGTTGTTGTCATTGTTGGGATGTGTCCCTTAAAAAATTGGGAGTGGAGTTAGATCGAAGCCCTTTGATAGTGTCTCATCTCATCATCGTTCCCTACTGGTCTGTCATCCCTTCAACTTTAGTATGTTGCTCTTCGTGCATTATTACATCCTTGTGGGTTTTCTTGCGCCATACTTTCCTTTCGGTCCGTGCTTTCGTGCCCAATCCTTCACGTTGTCCATTTGGCCTTTGGCATTGTCTTGTCCATCCTCTTCTAAGCTCTCAAATCTACACCTGTCCTTCCAAGGACTCCAACTGCTTTACCCAGTCCCTCTACACCACCGTCTCATTGACTTAGTTTGGTGGGAGGAACTAGATCCAAGAGTCGTGGTATAATCTTCGGCAGACCTAGACCAGGCTCTAGTGATTCATCCCGTAAGGAAGCCTCTAGCATGCTTGGGAAATCCTCCCAACATCAGGAGCGTTGAGGAGGTGAATCCCCAAAGCTTTGATAAACACATCGAATGACTTGTTCTGCTACTTGATCAGAGAGCTGACCTAGGGATGACTCCTGCATGGTGTTGACCAAGCGCTCCACAATTTGATCGTCCTTTTGTGGGATAAAGGTATCAAGACTCTAGCTTGATGTCTATTCGAGTGGTTAGAGCTGAGCCGAAAGGGATCAACGTTCTGATCGAATTGACCACATATGTCTTGTTGCCTAGGATGAGCATTGTGTCGAGCTTGGCTGAAGGTTGACGTGAGGAAGCCATCAGATCTTGGTGAAAGCAATGCGACCCCTACCAAGCACGCCAATTATTAGTGAATCACTAGCCAGTCCACCAAAGGGGGTACCCGAGGTGGTGATTATATGTGTGTGTTGGACCGAAAATGGTGACCAGAGGGGGGGTTGAATGGGAGCTTTTAAAATTCCAGGCTAAAAATAGCCTTTTGTTTTGGTTCAGTCTTCTGCGGAATAGGCTTCGAACACACCTTTCGAAGTTTAGGTTCGGAGGTATTTCACTGCTCCAAAACCAGGCTTCGCAAGGAGCAAACGTTCGAAGTCAAGAAGGCTTCGCTCCACCAACAACACCCAAAAATACAACTCTGCTAAGTTTGTGCAGGCTCCACACACTGGGTGCCTTCGCGCAGACTTCGCACTTCACCCTTCGCAAGAGCAGACTTCCCTCTGAGGACTTCAACCCAATACTCTGCACTAGCAACTGGTACTAGGCTTCGTACTTCGGAGGTCGAGATTCACGCTAAGCATACTGCGAAGAGGACTTCGACAAGGGAACAAAACGGGCTTCGAATCAAGCCAGACGCAGTGCTTCGCTAGTAGTCAGAGAGCTAGCCTCAGTTTACACAGAGTGAACACACACTGAGAAAAACACACTTCACAAGCACAGATCACTCACACACTTCTCCAAAAACACTCCAGTGCAATAAACTCAACACAGGAAGAAGTGAGGCACAAAGAGATCAAGACATGCAGTGCAAAGTAGGCATACAAGTTCAAACAGTAAATGAAAACAAAATCAAAGTTTCATTGCTTGAACAGGGAACACAAAATGAACTCACAGGATGAACACAGAGAAAAATGGCAGCTAGCATAGGAGTTCTACAATGACTGCTCAAAGTGTTACTGTTGCCTAGCTAGCCTCCACTATTTATAGGCACTATTCACCCCCGTGAATAGACTACTTTACCCCTAGGGTTTACACTAGTTTTGTCTCATCAGAACAGGGGGGTACAGTTGGTAGTCTACTTTATTTGGAGGCTTCTTTTGTTAGCTTCGCAGAGGAGACAACATTAGCTTTTGTAGAGCAGACACGATTAGCCTTTGCAGCCTTGGAGTCTTCTAAAGCCCCCCTTCACACACGAGGGGTGCGGTAGCTTCGGTGAGAAGCCTTGAGCCTGACGTCCTTCGCTTCACCGAAGTCAGCCTTCGATACAGTGACGGTTTTGAGCCAAAGCCATCAAAGCCCTTGATCCTTCCCGCCATCACCTCTAGAGTGGACAACCATGGCTTCGCAGCTGCTCCCAGCTCGAACTCTGTCAGCCCGTGTACCGAAGCCATGCATGGCCGAAGTACCTCAAGTCAGCCACATTCTGAAGCCCCACCTTCGAAGTCCCTCCTTCGTCCAAGGCCTCCGCATGAAGCATTCCATGAGCACTTCGTCGCAATGTCTCTCCCCGAGCACACTCCTCGACGAACCTCACCCGGACCATGCCTTCGATGCACCTCGACTTCTGAGACCTTCGTCGGGTATACCTTCGAGTGCCTCCCTCCAGAGCACACTTCGAATGCCTTGCCTCATTGCTGAGGACTTTGTCCACCATACTTCAAAGTCACTCCATTCGGAGTACCCTTCGAAGTGCCTCACCTCCGAGGACTTCATCTCGGGGTACCTTCAGCCGGAGCCATGCTCCGCACCCTCTGCCTTCGCCTGGCGCACCTTGACCTAAGGACCAACCTTGACCCCACACAGCCTTCATGACCAAGCTCCCCGCTCGCCTGACATCAAGCCTCCCGCTTGATCTAGGTTCACTTGTTGAGAACCATCCATCGCCTCCGAAGTCACCTGCGTACCACAAACAGACAGACATGTGTATCCAGTACCCTGGAGATCTCTCCGGGTAAACAACCTATGGTACACACTCCGATGTACCGCCCAAAGTACCGAACCCTTCGGTACAACCAAGTCATCGTGTAATGTCGGACCCCTCTGATGGTCACCCTTCGCTGCAACAGCGGCAACAAACAGAACCCACCGAACCCTTCGGTGAAACAAACTCAGAACCCCTTTGGAGAGACCCCTTCGAATCAGAGGATAAAATCTGTCAATCACTCATCACAGACTCCAAAACCAACCCTTGGTTTCTCAATCTCCCCCTTGATGTGTGCATTGACAACCAAATTCAAGTTCAAGAAAATTTGAAAAATTTCAGCACACAAATGACCATAAAAACTCAGAAATGAGCTAAATCATGTCACTTGACAAAAGAATTTTCCTCCCCTTTTTCAAAAGAGTAAAAGCTCCTTCGGCAAATCTTTTCCCTTGGCAAGATAAAACCCCCCTGAGTTGTTTTCCCCCTTGCTGCAGAGAACTCAAAAATTTCTCCCACTTTGGCAATGCAAGCATCAAGGAGCATTTAATAGATGCACAACTTCGAAATGGGGAAAATTGCAAAGACATAAAAAGCAAAAATATGCCAACTTTAATACCAATTTTTCATGTGCTCAGCTCAATTTAACATTCTCTAAAAACATGATGACAGCATGTGATTTCATCATTTTGAAATACAAGCATCACCACTCAATCAAGGTAACTAGACAAGTAAAAACAAGGACTGCGCAAAGCTAGTCAATTTCTACTCTAGACAGACAGGTCCAGTTCAAGTGGAGCATTAAAAGCAAACTTGATGGATAAAGAATTCGTTGTTCTTTTCATAATGTCAGGGGTTATTTGTTCGTCGACCTTATACTTTCCAATCAATCCAAGCCTAGGCATGAAAGCCATCAGAAGCTTAAGGCAGTGATTTTGGCATACACTACACTATCCCAGTTCAGACCAATGTGCAATGGTAAGCAGTCTAGAATAGAATAATGCGACAAACAAACCCACCTGGATCTTTTGCTTGTAGCATGCAAATCATGGATTTTTGGATTTTTAACTAAGTGAACAGAATGTTTAGCACTTAATGAATATCCATGAGTAAGTAATACAATTTTTCAAGTTGCAATGTTTAGCATCCAAAGAAAAGGAGTCTTATTATCAAGCAGATAAAAGATAGCTAAAACAGTCCTGCCTAAACATGCTAGATCCAAGACTAAGCAGTGAGCAAGATTTGATTTTGGAAAGAAAAATCATGCACAACATGTTTCATACATATTAAATAGAGCTGAGCTGATATGACTACATGAATTAAAATCAGGCATATAAGTGCAAAAGATGTAAATGCAATTTCACACACAATGAGCATATGCAAGACAATCAAAATTTGCCCCCTCACAAAATGCTGTAAGGGTGACAAACACCAAGTTCCCCACGCAAGTAGGCAAAACGAGAAGCATCGAGAGGTTTTGTGAAAATATCGGCTAGCTAGTGTTGGTTATCAACATATTGAAGTTCAATATCACCCTTCTCATTATGATCTCTGAGAAAATGATATCGCACATCAATGTGTTTGGTTCTAGAATGCTGAACCGGGTTGTTTGCAATACAAATAGCACTAGTGTTATCACAGAAAAGTGGAACACTCTTATAATCTAACCTGAAATCCCGAAGAGTGGAAATCATCCACAAAATCTGAGAGCAACAGCTGGCTGCAGCAACATATTTGGCCTCAGCCGTCGATTGTGCAACACTAGACTGTTTGCGGGAAGACCAGCAAACCAGCGAAGTACCCAGAAAATGACAAGTACCGGAGGTACTTTTCCTATCAATCCTACACCCAGCAAAATCCGCATCAGAATAACCTCGAAGACACAAAGAGGAAGATGCAGAGTACCAAATGCCAAATTCGAGGGTATGTTTGAGATACCTGAGAATGCGCTTTACAGCTTGGCGGTGCGAAGCTCGTGGTGAAGCATGAAAACGAGCGCACAGACACACTGCGAAGTGTATGTCCGGCCTCATAGCAGTCAAGTAGAGGAGGGAGCCGATCATGCTTCGGAACTCCTTCTGATCTATAGCTTCTCCATCCTCGTCAGGATCCAATGCTATCGAAGTAGCCATCGGAGTAGCGAGGGGCTTCGCATCAGTCATGTCGAATTTCTTGAGCAGGTCCTTGGTATACTTCGTCTGGTGGACGAATGTACCTTGTTTTCTTTGCTTGATTTGCAAACCAAGGAAAAAGGTGAGTTTGCCCATCATGGACATCTCAAACTCCATGCTCATGGCATCTGCAAACTCGGCAACCAAAGCATGAGAAGAGCCACCAAAGATGATGTCATCCACATAGATCTAGACTAGGAGGAAATCTTTGCCATGCTTGAGAGTGAACATGGTTTTATCAACAAATCCCATCAAATACCCCCGCTCAAGCTGAAAAGACTTAAATCTATCATACCATGCCCGAGGGCCTGCTTGAGTCCATAAGGAGCCTTATGAAGTTTAAGGACTTTATGCGGGTATTTGGGGTTTTCAAAGCCAGGGGTTGTTTTACGTAAACATCTTCGCCTATGAAGCCATTAAGAAAAGAACTTTTAACATCCATTTGATAAAGTGTGAAACCACGGGATGCCGCAAATGCAAGTAAAATCCTAATGGCCTCAAGACGAGCAACAGGTGCAAAAGTGCAAAAGTTTTAGTAAAATCAATCCCTTCTAATTGAGAATAACCGTGAGCTACAAGTCTAGCCTTGTTTCTAACTACAGTCCCATCCTCCCCTTGTTTGTTTTTGAAAATCCATTTTGTTCCAATGAAATGAACATTTGGTGGAGGATCAACTAAAGTCCAGACTTGGTTTCTCTCAAAATTTTCAAGTTATTCATGCATGTCATTGATCCAACTAGAATCAGAAAGTGCATGACTAACATCTAAGGGCTCGAAAGAAGCAACAAAAGCGGAATCAATGAAATGAGCATGAAAACGTGTTACCCTTTGATCAAGCTCACTAATGATCTGCTCGGGAGGGTGCATCCTTTTAACATGATGTGGAGCCTCGTGGCGGGATGCAGTCTCCCCCTCAACTTGTGCGTTGGAATGGTCCAAGATGACCGATGTCGAGTTAGTTGCTTCGGGACCTTGTGCCGAAGTGATTGAAGTGGGGTCGGCTTCAGGGGTTGATGTCGAGGGTAGTAGGGGTTCATCCTCGATATCTCTGGGATCTTCATCTTTAAAGATGGTCTGCTCCATGTCATGTTCATTTGCCTGTTCAAAAGTGGAACTAACAGAGGGGGTTGATTCATCAAAAGTCACATCACATGACTCGATGACTGTTGGGGGAAAATATCTCATCTTCGGGGTTATTGCCAAAGCAGCATGAAGACAACCAGCTAGTTCGAAGATTGTCCGAAGACCTTCTTCGAAGATGCTCGGAACCCGGTTCGAAGCCCGAAGACAGACACTGGTTCGAAGTATGTCTTCGAACCAAAGCCTTTCAAGATCTTTTCTGCCAGCTAAGATGGAAGACTTATCTTCTATCCTATTAGATTAGTCTTTTACCATTTTTAGCCCTATTAAGGAAACCGAATAGTTTCCTTAATGTCGGTTGTAATAGAGGGGTAAATAGGTCTTTTCCTTAATGTTTGGGCCTATAAATACCCCCCGTTTCACCCTGTAATAGGGACCGATCACAAGTGATTCAATACACACTTTCGAACTATTCTAAGCTATTATCCTTTCGGAGGCTTAGAACAGTTTGCTTCGCAAACACTTCGTTTGTTAGTTTCTTTTCTACAGAAACCTGTTAGCGTAATCTTTTACGCCAACAGTTGGCGCCGTCCGTGGGGAACCTAGTCCAAAAAACTTCGTTCTCTACCAATTTCTTGCATCATGCCTCCTAAGCGGAGCGCACCTCGCAATCCCACTCGGAGGTCCTCTCGGATCTCCGGAGAGATACCCTTCGACACAGTCGAAGTCGGAGGGTCTTCGACTATCCCTCCACCTCAAACTCCGCAAGGGGCTTCTATCCCTCGAGGATATGAAACCTCTCCACCAACCCCTTCCATACTCCGACCGCCCGGAGCCACTCTGCCACCCTCCATTCCGATTCGAACTGATCATACCAGTTCTCAAGACCCGGAAGGTCCTTCCGGAGGAGATGAAGATAGCCTTGGAGACATGGCCACTCAAATGGCCAATCTTCAAGCCGAGGTAGCAAGGTGGCGACAAGAGGCTGCGAACAGGCTTCGCCCTCAAGCCACCCCAGCTATCCCCGAAGTGCACGAAGACGACGATCTTGATTATCCCGAAGCCCCGGAGAACGCCTCTTACGACAATGAATCTCCATTGCATCCTGAGCTTCAGAAGATTCGCTTCAATCCGAAGTTCAAAACTTCGAAGCTCTGCAAGTATGCTGGAGACGAAGATCCCAGTGAGTTTGTGCGTTCTTATGCCTTAGCGATTGAGGCTAGCGGCGGAGACAGAGAGACTATGGCGAAGTGCTTCCCATTAGCTCTTCAAGGAGTGGCGTTGCGATGGTTCTGGTCTTTAAAGCCAGGATCAATCATTTCTTGGTCACAGTTGAAGAGGAAGTTCATAAGTAACTTTCAGGGCACCTTCGTGCCCCCCATGTCAACAGGGAGCCTTTTCCAAGTAAAGCAGCTCCCCGGAGAAACATTGAGACAGTACTTCAAGCGCTTCGCTCACACGAAGTCGCAAATCCGGGGGCTGTCTACATCTTCAGTGGTTGATGCGGCTCGGGAAGGCGTCAGTCATAAAGGCCTTCTGGATAAATTGCATCGGAAGAGCATCACCACAGTATCACAGTTGATGTCGTACTTCGAGGAGTACTCGAAGTCGGAAGAAGGTTGGCTTCGGAGGACTACTGCTACTTCGACAGTGTTGACAGAAGTTAAAGCAGAAGTGAAGACTTCGGCTCAGCCACAAGAACCAGTCTCCGAAGTGCAACATGATAGAAGAAGAGGGCAAAAGCACCCTCGCTCTGAAGTCTTAAACATTGCACCCCCGCAGAAGTTTGCACCAAGAGCTCCACAGTCTGCGGGGAACAAGTCCAGCGGTTGGAGGCCACCAGGGAAAACGGCCGGCAAGGGCCAGACCCTTTTTTGCTGTATTCATGGAGAGAATCGAAGCCATGCAACTGACACCTGCAAGGCTATTCTTACCCTTCGGGGAGAATACTTGGAGAGAACTTTGGGTCGAGGTAGTACCGACCGAAGTCCAGCAGCAGCGGTGCGCTCGGAGCCGGTCCAGGCTGTGGCGCGGATAGAAAATTTTGATGCTGCAAGGCATCCTCCGGTGGCCAATGTTATGCCACCTCCGAAGCAAGAAGAAGGGCAAGATAGAGGGAAGAGAGTAGTTCTCCCTATCTCCGGAGGAGGTACCCTCGGAAGCATGTCCAAGAGACAGCGAAGAGAGTACGTTCGAGAAGTAGGCCACATTGGGACTTCGTCGTCTGCAGCTGCAATGCCGGAGTGGTCTCATGTTCCAATATCTTTCTCTGCGGAGGATGCAGCTGGTATCAAGTTCCCGCATGCAGATCCATTGGTTATTACTGCTGATATTGCAGGAACAGAAGTCCGAAGGGTGCTAATTGATGGAGGTAGCTCGGCAGATATCATATTTGTGCAAGCCTTCGATCAGTTATGCATTTCCCGGAAGCATCTCCTCCCAGCGGCTCGTCCTCTGCAAGGCTTCGCAGGACCTCCGCTAGATGCACTTGGCCAGATAGGCCTGGAAGTAACCTTCGGAGAAGGTTTACTAGCCCGAACTGAAGAAGTTATCTTTGATGTGGTGGATGCCCCGTATGCTTATAATGTCATCTTCGGGCGAGGCATGTTGAATCAGTTCGGAGCTGTGGCGCATCACAACTACTTGTGCATGAAGATGCCCACACAATCAGGAGTTCTAACAATCTTCGGAGATCAAGCCATAGCTCGGAGGGCAGAATATGGTCATGGTCCTCCTCTTGATCCGAGGCAAGTAAACAGTGTCCAAGATAATGGAGAAATTTTTTCAGCCTCCTCCGAAGCTTCGAAGAAGTCTTTTCCAAGACCAAGTCCCGAAGGAGAGATTGCAACGAAGGTCATTGTCAAAGATGGTAAAGAATACACCTTTCAATTTGGTAAAGATTTACCTCCCGAAGTTGCAACTTCCTTGGAAAAGGTCGTAGAAGAAAATTTGGATGTCTTCGCTTGGTCTGACGAAGATATCACCGGAGTCGATCGGGATATTATTGAGCACAGCTTGCTTGTAAACCCGAAGGCCCGGCCTGTTCGACAAGGGCTCCGGAAGATGTCCGCAGAGAGAGCTGCTCTAGCTAAGGACGAAGTTGAAAAACTGTTGAAGGCTGGGATTATCAGAGAAGTGGCCCATACAGAATGGTTAGCCAACCCAGTCTTCGTCAGGAAGAAGTCCTCCGGAAAGTGGCGCATGTGCATTGATTTCACATCTTTGAATAAAGCATGCCCACGTGACCCCTACCCCATGCCCCGAATTGACCAACTAGTTGACTCCACTGCAGGTTCAGAGTTACTAAGCTTCCTCGACGCGTATTCCGGTTATCATCAAATATGGTTGAAGCGCGAAGATGAAATCAAGACGAGCTTTGTAACTCCTTCGGGAGTCTTCTGCTATGTAAGAATGCCCTTCGGCCTAAGAAATGCTGGGGCTACTTTTTCAAGATTAGTTGCTAAGGCTCTAGGTCATCAACTAGGTCGCAATGTGGAGGCCTATATGGATGATATTGTAATAAAGAGTGCTTTAAAGCACCAGCATAGCCTAGACTTAGCAGAAACATTCAATAGCCTTCGGGCATGTGGGATCCGTCTTAACCCCGAAAAATGTATATTCGGAGCTAAGGCTAGAAAGTTGTTAGGGTACTTAGTTTCAAGCAGGGGAATTGAAGCTAGCCCTACTCAAATAACTGCGCTGCAGAAGATGGCTCCTCCGGAGAATGTAAAGCAAGTGCAAAAGCTGACCGGACGTCTGGCCGCACTTAGCAGGTTTTTATCAAGGTCTGCGGAGAGGAGCTTGCCAATCTTTAAAGCTTTGAAAGGGTCCGAAGATTTTGCATGGACACCGGAGTGTCAGAAAAGCTTCGAAGATATTAAAGATTATCTCAGCAATCTTGCTACACTTACGGTGCCTATTGCGGACGAAACCCTACTTCTGTATCTTGCAGCCACAGGCTCAGCAGTCAGCGCAGTCCTTGTCAGAGAAGCTGATATCAATGGGAAGTTGGTCCAAAATCCTGTCTATTTTGTATCCGAAGCATTGTCAGGAGCGAAGACAAGACACTCCGAACTTGAGAAGTTCGTTTATGCTCTGATAATGGCTTCGAGGAAGCTAAGACATTATTTTTTGGCTCAAAATGTAATTGTACCAACTTCGTATCCTTTAGGAGATATGCTCCGAAGCAAAGATTCCACTGGAAGAATTGGAAAGTGGGCAGTAGAACTAGCACCCTTCGGCATATCTTTCCTGGCAAGGACAGCTATCAAATCTCAAGTCCTAGCAGACTTCGTAGCAGAGTGGACTCCACCTGCAAAGTTGACTCCGGAGAAATCAAATGACGGAGTTTGGACTATTTACTCCGATGGGGCTTTCCAAGCATCCGGAGCAGACATTGGAGCAGTATTAATTTCACCATCAGGACAAAGAGCAATGTACTTCGCAAGACTCAACTTTAAGTCTACCAATAATATAGCGGAGTACGAAGGAATTTTATTGGGACTCCGGAAAGCACGTGCTCTAGGGGCTACAAGGATAATTATAAAAACAGATTCTCAGATAGTAGCAGGGCACGTAGACAAAAGTTTTCAAGTCCGACATCCACAGCTTGCAAAGTACTTGGAAGAAATTCGCAAGATTGAAGCACATTTCAAGGGTATTTCCATTCGGAGTATACCAAGAGCTGAAAACGTGCAAGCGGACATTTTAGCGAAGGCTGCTGCCGGAGCTGTGGATGTGCCTGACGAAGCTTTCTATGAGGAGCTCAATATACCTTCGGTGCCACAAGTTGCTTCTGCAGAGATTCTCTGCATTCCTAGTGCAGATTGGAAAGATTCAATCATAGAACTCTTGCAAGGAGGAACAAATTTGCCCGAAGAGCCCCAATTGTCAAGATTAAAGATCAGAGCAAGAAACTATCAGTTAATCAACGATATATTATACAAGGCCGGAGTATGTTCCCCTCTACTCCGATGTATATCTCAAGCCGAAGGCCAAGAAATTCTTCGAGAAATTCACGAAGGCCTTTGTGGAAGTCATTTAGCCCCTAGAGCTCTGGCAGGAAAAACACTTCGCCAGGGGCTTTATTGGCCCACAATAACAACTGATGCGGAGAGCTTGGTCCGCACTTGTCAAGGATGCCAGTGGATGGGTCGACGGAGTCATCGCACACCAACAGCTCTTCAAGTCATTGCTCCGGTATGGCCTATGGCCAGATGGGGTATGGATCTAATTGGTCCCTTTCCGTTAGCAAAGGGAAATCTGAAGTTCGCAGTGGTAGCTATCGAATATTTTTCTAAGTGGGTCGAAGCAGAGCCCTTAACAGCTATCACTTCGAATAATGTACAGAAATTCTTCTGGAAGAACATTATTTGTCGGTTCGGAGTGCCTAGATATCTCACAGTTGATAATGGAACACAGTTCGACGCAGAACCCTTCAGGAAGTTTTGCGAAGACCTAGGCATTCAACTATGTTTTGCTGCAGTGAGACATCCTCAGTCAAATGGAGCAGTTGAGCGAGCCAATGGAAATATCTTATCAGGGCTAAATCGAAGAATAGTAGGACTATCAAAGGGACTGTGGACCGAAGAGCTTCCGAAGATACTGTGGTCCATTCGGACTACGCAAACAAGGTCCACAGGTTTTACTCCGTTCAGACTGCTATTCGGAGATGAAGCTATGACTCCAACGGAGCTCAAAGGGGGATCATTTCGCAGCACCGAACCAGACATCGAAGAAGAAAGACAAGCTTCGTTAGATTTGTCAGAAGAGACAAGGCTTCGAGCTGTAGCCAATTTATCAAAGTATCATCAGCAGACGAAGACTTGGTATGACCCGAAGGTTAAGCTCAGCGAGTTAAGGCCGGGTCATCTTGTTCTACGAAGCATTATAGCGCCAGGGAAGTTAGGCAATAAATGGGAAGGTCCATATCTAATCGTCCGCTCGGGGCGCCCTGGTTCATTCAAATTAGCTAATTTAGAAGGTGAAGAGTTAGCACATACTTGGCATGCGGAGCACCTAAAGCGATACTTCGCATAAGGGCTCCTTGTAATCTGCTTGTAATCACCTCTAAATTAATAAAACATACACCCTGTGGTTTGCCCTTCCCCTTGACACTCCTAGTTTCCCGAGCGGACGCGCTGGGACGGAAGTCGATCGAGAGGGAAGTGTTATCAAGCTGGGATGTATTTCCGGACTTCGTACCCATAAAGTCGAAGCCTCCGGTGTGGTGGCTGAAATCCATCCGGAGCCCAAGCTAATACCTTGTAGGCATCCGTAAAAGAGCCAATACCACATTCTACGGAGTCCAAGCTTCGGCTGGTAGACTTCCGTAAAAAGAGCCGAAGGTGGCCAAAATCTGCGGAGTCCAAGCTGCAGCTTGTCAGACTTCCGTAAAAAGAGCCGAAGGTGGCCAAATTCTGCGAAGTCCAAGCTCCGGCTGGTAGACTTCTGCAAAAAAGAGCCCAAAGTGGCCAAATTCTGCAAAGTCCAAGCTCCGGCTGGTAGACTTCTGCAAAAATAGCCGAAGGTGGCTAAAGCAAAACAACATTTAAGCCATGAGCTCCGAATGTCTGTTCATATAAGTCCAAAGTGACAAATTTCTTAAGACACTAAAGTGTCCTCGAAGTTATCTTAATTGATTTCTTTCGTAAAAGCAAACAAAGGTACCAAGTTACCATTCTTCTGACTACAAATAGTCGAAGATATTTCATAAGATTTAAAAAATCTTTAAAATGACAGAGGGGCTCCGAACCCCCCAAAAAAATTGTACTCCGAAGTTTTTTCTTTGCGAATAACCATCTTTGAATACAGTTCGAAGTTGCTTATACCCAAAGAGGGGCTAGTAAGTATGGAGACAATTTTAAATCGGCATTCATTATTGAAACAAATGTGTCTACAGATTACATTATGAAAAATTGGTATCTATACCAAGAAGGAATCGGAGACCTCTTCGGTCCCGAGAGCTAGGGGTGGAACGACTAGTTCCAATATCGGAAGTTCTAAGAACTTTACGTTTAACTCTCTTCCTCCCCTTCGAAGCTCTAAAATCCTTCTGTTCTTGTTGAAGCTCGGCCCAAGTTCGAAGCCGCTCAGGGCTTCTCTCCCAGCTTCTAAGATCTTCAGATCTCTTATTTTGGGCTTCACCTTCGTCTTCGGACCAATTAGTGTCTTCAAAAGACGAGGTGTGTGCGTCAATCTCTTTATCTTCCTCTTTAATATAAGACAATATGTCTTTGATTACTTCGGGCGCAATAACGTCGGAGTCATCTCGAGGAATAAGAAATCGAGGACGCTTATAACTCTTTAGAAGTTCGAAGGTGTTCCACAGTGAGCGAAGTTCGTTGTTAAGCTCTAACACTTCGATATCTTCCATAAGAGGCAAAGCCTAAAAATTTGACAAACAAGACTTTCATTGATAAATGTTTACAAGCACAAAGCTTTACATGGTTAGAAATCCTAAAATATTCCTAAACCTGCGGGTTCGAAGGAGGTTGACTGCTCGAAGCTTGGCTCCGAACATGCTTCTGGCGTTGGCCTTCATCAATCCAAGCCTTGATCGCAGATCGACCTTCGGCTCTCCAAGAAGTTTGGAAGGCTCGCCAAGCAGCAGCTACACCTTCGGAAGGTTTGAGAAGTCGGTCGTCATCGAAGGTGATTGGACCTCTTCCTGCGTCCGGAGTTATTGATCGACCCAAATCCTCGTAATAGCGAAGTAGACCAACAGCAGACACTTGCCCGGAGAGTTCTCCGTATCTAATGCCCGCTGTCTTCATCTGCTTCGCCACCCCTTGGATCCTTTTTAACCGGCGCAAAAGGCTGATATTATCATCAGAAGGGAGAATTCCGGTAGTACCGAAGTACTCCAGGACTTCTAACAACTGATTCATAACCTCCGCAGCCACCTTCTCAGACTTCAACTTGTCTTCATTCAGCGCATCCTTCGTCGAAGTAACTTCGTCCAAAACCCCAGAAAGCCTAGCATTCTCAGTGGTCAAAGTGTTTTTCTGTGTCAACAATTGGCTAGCTTCCTCTTCGAGTCGGACGAGCCTAGACCCTGTAGTAGCATGCTCTGCCCGCAGTTTGTCAACCTCTGCTCGAAGCACAATCCTTTCCGCTTCGAGCTCTTTCTTTGCAGCTTCCAAGCTTTGCCTGGCCCTTCGCTCTGTTGATATTATATTGTCCATTTGAATTACTCGACTTTCAGAGATATTAAAATTCCTTTGAAGAGTGCTATTTTCTTCCCGAAGCTAAGCGATTTCTTCGTCATTGCATAGACTTGCAGCTCGGGCCAAGACAGTTTGCTGTCAAAATAAAAACTAAAGTAAATATTTATTCGAAGATAAATTCTATAATAATTCGCAGTTGCTTCGTACCTGATAGGCTGTACGTTCAATAATGGCATTAAGCTCCGTCCTGTCAGCCTTGCGCAGGATGGCCACTAATTTGGTCTCCCCTATGTCACGACTAGCTCGATCCAAAGGTTCGAGCAAAGTCCGAAGACCAATTGTTTGCCCTAAGAAAGGAGCCAGCAAGGGGAGCATGCTTATTGCCTCTTGGTCATCTTCGTTCAACGAAGGACCGGAACTTTGGCCTATGGTCTTCGGAGCCACTGGAGTTTGAACCTCCCTGGAAGATTGGCTCTCGTCTGTTGAATCAGACGGAGTTGATTCGGAGCTTATGGCAGGCAGGGGCTCTATTTGTCTTTTGCCTCTTCCAGGTCCCTTTTGAGTAACTCTCGGGGCTGGCTCCGAAGTCGTCGAAGGCCCAGGAATTATTTCCTCCTGACGGACTTCTTCCATAGGAGTGGGCTCTGTTAAATAATGAAAAATATTATACATAGTATAAAAATTCAAATAAATACAAAAAGTTATTCGAAGTCTACCTTCGGCATTTTGCGGAGGAGTCATCGTCGGACTGTTTGGTGGATCGAAGGTAATTCTTCATCCGAATCAGCCGTTAAATCTTGAACTGCAGGAGCATCGTCCTGGGTAGTCCTCGTTGCTTCTTCAGGAATCGAAGCCATAGTGACTTCGACCCCACCTTCATTCACAGGAACTCCGTCCTGAGTTACATCTTCTTGAACTACCGAAGTCCTTGGTTGATCAACATTTTCTCCGGACTCCGGTACGTTCGCAGGTACTTCGGCTTGTGCGGCCCTTTGAGTTTCATTCTCTTCTATCAGGTGCACAAGTAACCTTCCCGTTTCTTCTTGGGAGTCGGAAACCGAAGCTCTTGAGCTCGAAGGCACAGGATCTAAAGGTGCGAGGTTCTTCGGCTTCCGAGCCATCCTCTTCACTGGAGTTTTTGCTGAACTTGAAGTTCCAGCTTCGGCTTTCCTTTTCTGAGGCCCTTTCTCCAAAGGCGCCCAATCTATCAGAGGAGGAGGAGTGAGTTTCAGCATTCCCCATACTCTGTTAAACCTCTCCCAACTCCCAACCAGTTTAATTCGCCACTCTTTCTCAGTCGGAGTTGGAGCACCCAAGATTTTTTCCGAAGCCCTTATAATCTATTCTGAAGTAACAGGGGCTGAAGAAACTGCAAAATAGATAATTCAAGTCAGTTTTTTCTTCGAAGTAAATATGTTTAATGCATGTTGGTTTCGAAGTTACCTGTAGGACTTGAAGTCAAGTTAATTTTGCGAAGACCACCTTCGGAGTCATCTTCGAAGATGATAGGCCAGTTGGCCATCAGTGGAGGAATTTGAAGGCCGATGAATTCTTCAGCCAAGTCTCGCATGCTAAGCCTTCGGCTAACCTTTTCAAGCAGGTTCAAACGGGCTTCGAATTGGCCTTCGTCGGGACGCACCAAAGCTTCCTTTCGGAATTGGATTTCTTTAAGAGGTCCGGCCAGAGGATTGCTTGCCCCAACTTCGGCATAGAACCATTTCAGAATCCAATCGGTGTACCATCTGGCGTTGATAGCTTTAGCAGTAAAGCGAAGGGCATACTCATCCCGAAGTCTAAAGTTGATACTGCCAAAAGATATTACTACTTTTTCACCTTCGGGAGTTACAAAGGTTTTCGGCTGGCAGGTTGCTCTATGTAATGCAGCGAAGATTTCCGCCCTTCCTTCACATCCTTCGGCTCTTAAGGCCCACTCAAAGATAGCTAATCTAGCTATCGCATTCGGAGACAGTTGGGGGAGAGTTACATGGAACAGGTCGAGTACCTCCGCCAAAAAGTCCACTGCAGGAAGACCCAAACCAGCTTCGAAAAAAGCTTCGAACACTACTACTTCTCCGGGTCTTGGCACTGGAATCACTTCTTTCCCTGGTTTCCGAATCATAACTCCCGCACCAATATTCCCTCCTACTGCGATTGTCAAGGACTCTCTTTTGCAGGTCGAAGGCCCTAATTCAAAGGACTGATCTAAATATTTGGTTGATGGAGGGCACAGACCTTGTTCATCGGGGATTTGGGGATTTCTTCCCCCTGCCGCCATGGATGATCCTGCTTGCATCGAGGGTGCCGCCGCCAATGTCGTCGCCGCTGCTGCTGCGGCTGCCTGCTGCCGAGCCAAAGCTGAAGGAGGCGCAGATCCTTTGGTCTTCACCATTATGATCGCTCGGTTGTTCAAGAACTCAAGGGACTCAGGAACTCAAAGGTTAAGGCTCAAGAACTCAAGGGGCTCACAAAGCTTTTGATTGAGAGGAACGGTGAAAAGGTAATCGGGTAAGTTTTGGGCTCTTTATTTATAGCCTAAATTTTCCGTTTGTTACCGTTTGAGTTCTGCCCTTTCGCATTCTTGCCCGTTATTCTCCTCCGAAAATAATGCCTCGTATAACTTCCGTTAGAAACAGAAACTAACGGCTATTTTTTCTAAGTCTAAAAAGATTTTCGAACCTCCTGAGTCAGTTCTAAGATAGTTCGAAAAGTAACTATCTTATGACTGATTCGAAGTTCATATCTTCATGCATTTCGGAGATAAAACGAAAATCAATAACCCCTATGATTGGTTATCTTTTCTTTCCGTATACTGCTCTCCTAACGTACAGGTCGAACGGAGAAGCGTATTCGAGGGGCTACTGTTGGGGGAAAATATCTCATCTTCGGGGTTATTGCCAAAGCAGCATGAAGACAACCAGCTAGTTCGAAGATTGTCCGAAGACCTTCTTCGAAGATGCTCGGAACCCGGTTCGAAGCCCGAAGACAGACACTGGTTCGAAGTATGTCTTCGAACCAAAGCCTTTCAAGATCTTTTCTGCCAGCTAAGATGGAAGACTTATCTTCTATCCTATTAGATTAGTCTTTTACCATTTTTAGCCCTATTAAGGAAACCGAATAGTTTCCTTAATGTCGGTTGTAATAGAGGGGTAAATAGGTCTTTTCCTTAATGTTTGGGCCTATAAATACCCCCCATTTCACCCTGTAATAGGGACCGATCACAAGTGATTCAATACACACTTTCGAACTATTCTAAGCTATTATCCTTTCGGAGGCTTAGAACAGTTTGCTTCGCAAACACTTCGTTTGTTAGTTTCTTTTCTACAGAAACCTGTTAGCGTAATCTTTTACGCCAACAATGACAGTGTTAGACTCCAAACTATAAACACGATAAGAATGACCATGAGTAGTGTAACCTAGAAAGATCCCGTTAGAAGAGCACGACTCAAATTTATCCAAATTTCCACATTTTAGGATAAAACTACGACAACCAAAAACTCAAAGATGAGTAACTTTGGGTTGTCTCCCAAAACGCAGCTCATAAGAAGTCAAGTTTAAAATTGAGCGCAAGAAGATTCGGTTTGAGATGTAACATGCAGTGTTCATGGCCTCAGCCCAGAATTTACTAGGATTCATGTGCTCATCGAGCATCGTCCTAGCCATCTCAACCAAAGTGCGGTTCTTTCTCTCACCAACACCGTTCTGTTGAGGAACCCGCGGAGCAGAGAATTGATGTTCTATGCCATGCTCCATGCAAAAGTCAACAAAGACATTGTTCTTGAACTCAGTGCCATTATCACTTTGAATGAATTTCAATGCACCAGGGAGTTCAGTGAAAAGTCTCAAAGCCAAGCTCCAAAAGTGTGAAAACACTTTATCCTTGCTGGCAAGAAAGAAGACCCAAGAGTAGCGAGAGAAATCGTCGACAATGACTAACACATACCACTTGCTGCCTAAAGAACTAACCCGAGAAGGACCTACAGTGTCCATGTGGAGAAGTTCTTCGGGTTGTTCAGTCATCACAGTGGTGACTGGCGAGTGCAAAGCGGCAATCATTTTTCCATGTCGACATGGAGCACAAACTAAATTCTTCTTAAACTTGAGCTTGGGCAATCCTCGGATCAGACCTAGGGCACTCAGGTGAGCGAGCAACTCAAAGATCATATGCCCTAGTCTCCTATGCCACGTCCAAAGCTCAGAAGTCGAATGTGAAACAAGACAATGAGAATAACCAGATGACTCAGAAAAATCAGCTCTAAAAACTCTTCCAACTCTAAAGATCTTACAAACCACAACGCCATCAGAATTGAGTACTTGCGAAGTATCGAGATGGAATCACACTTCGAAGCCCTCATCAAGCAATTGAGATACAGAAAGAAAATTGCATCCCAAGTTTTCAACCAAAGCAACATCTTTGAGAGTGAAATTCGAGTTGATTCTTACCACACCTTTACCTTTCACTCTACTCCTTCGATTGTTGCCGAAGGTGATATGTTCCTTTTGCTTGGTTGTGGTGAGGCTGGAGAACCATGCTGCATCTCCGGTCATATGGCGTGAACAACCGGAGTCCATGATCCACGTGCCCTCCAAGCCTCAGTCTGGTGCCTACACATGATAAGAAAATCTTGATCGCTCAGTGCTGGGGTGAGTGAAAACATGACGAGGCATCTAGCACTGAGTGATACGAGTAGTAGGCATAATAAAGATAGACTGTCTACGCACAGGATAATCATAATGATGCAAAGTGCAAGGTCTACCTACATGTTGTGACCCAAATGCATGATGAGGTCTCCTACCCTGTCGAGGTAAAAAGTTACTCGCACGGAGTCTACCACCATATGGAATATGGTGAACACCTCGAGGAGCAAAACCTCTCCGAGAAGTACGAGGAGCCTCGAAAACATGATGTGAGTAAAACTCAGACTCATGCATACCTCAAGATGGGTAATGCATGTCCTAGAAACTCATCGCTTGGGAGCGTCGCTCATCCTTGATGCGACAAAAACAGAACTCGGCCAGATGACCCACCCGTTGACAGTAGGAACAATGAAAAACTCTCCTAGGGGTACTCTCATGGGTCATAGGAGCAACTCTCACAAGCTCCTTGGGCTTCTGCTGAATGGTTTTCTTGGGAGGAATTTTCTTTGCAGGAGGAATGGTTTTCTTTGGAGTTTGGGTAGGCTTTTTGGCTGAAGGAGTGTCTAATAGAGCTCTTTCTTTCTCTAAGGTAGTGGGTGAGGTAAAAACAATAATGTTCTCACTGTCTGAGGGAATCCTCTCAAAACCCAATCCTAGAGTTAACCCTGCTCTGTCAGCACACATCTTGGTCTTGGCTAAGAGAAAATCTATCCTACCCTTTCCCTCAGTGCATTTGTTAACCACAGAAAGAAGGTATTCATTCACAGTCATGAGGTGTTCAGCTCGCTCTCTAATAGTGCCTAGATGGTCCTTAAGGGTTATGCAAGTGTCACACACAGGTTGCATATCCTTAGAACTACCAGCCCTCTCCAATCTAGCCTCTAAATCATGAACACGCTTATCACGTAAATCAATGCTCTCACATAATAACGAACAGTTCATGCATTCAGTTATATCATGAGGACTATAATCAACTATCAAAAGCTGCTTCTGTGTAGTCTCAAGCTCAAAAAGAGTTTGAGCATGCACAGAACGCAACTGAGCAAGCTCACCCATGACAAAAGTGCAATATTCACATTCAACATCATTAATCCTAGACTTAAGCATGACATAATCAGTAGAAATAGATTCTAGCCTAAGTCTAAGGTCTTTTCTATCTCTAGCAGCTTGAACAAGCAACCTATCCTGACCAAGAACTACCTCATTTAGTTCATCTAATTTAATTGAAAGCTGGTCATAGGATAGTGGTACCTTAGATGAGTCAAGCTCATCGCCGCTGTGATCGCTATCGGCCATGAAGCAAAGGCCGGTGAAATCTTGTCCCTTCTTGTCCTTCTTTTCCTTCTTCCTTGGAGACTCCTCCTCCTCAGAGCTCGACTCCTCAGTTGAGGACGTGTCGATGTTGCTGAGAGCAGCAACAAATGCTCTGGAAGCGGCTTTGGCTACCCTCTTAGCCACCTTGCTGCGCTTGCCCTTCACAAAGGGTTTCCTCTCCTTTTTGTGGTATTTGGGGCGCTCACTCTCATCTCTCTTCTTGAGTTTTGGACAGTTAGTCTTGATGTGAGAGGTGTCGCCACACTCAAAACAACCACTAAAACCACATCTCCTCTGATCCCGTCTCTCATGGTGAAAACGGGTGAACCTTCTGGCAATGAGAGCAAGCTTTTCATCATCCAGAGTGTCCACCTGCTCCTTAGTGACGGAGACCAGGGAGGACAAAGCAAAACCACCCGCAAGAACACAAGTGCCAGACATGCTTGGTTCTGCAGTGGTGCCACGGCTAGTGCTAGAAACTAGTGCCAATGGTTGTGGCAAAGAGTTCCTATGCACTGTAAGAGATGCCTTGGCAATCTCTATGGACTTTAGCTTGCTGAAGAGCTCATCACAGGTCAATGAGTCATAACCTACGAACTCCTCAATACTGGATATCTTCACTTCCCATATGCTATGATCAAGAGCATAGAGAAGCTTAATAGCTCTGTCATGATCATTGTAAGCAAGCATCCCGTTGGACCGCAAGTCACTCACTATCGCATCAAAGCGAGAAAACATGTCATCTATAGATTCACCAGGCGCCTGCACAAACAGTTGATACTGTTGATTGTATGTGCTTTGGCGCCTAGCCTTAATCTGTGTAGAGCCCTCATGAAAGATAGTGAGTGTAGTCCAAATCTTCCTAGCTGTCCTAAGGTGCTGAACCCTATCAAACTCACTCCGACTCAAACCAATGAACAGTATATTTCTAGCCTTGGAGTTGGCATTATACTGATCCTTCTCTGTTTGAGAGGTGTGAGTTTTAGGGATGGAGTATTGTGAGTCCACAATCTCCCAAATTGCATTTCCTTGGCTTAGGAAGTAAGCCTCCATGCGCACCTTTCAGTATGCAAAGTCCGTCCCATCGAACAGAGGTATTTTACTAACTTTGTTCATGTCACCAACAGATCACAAAATCGGTTAAGGTCAACTGGTGATCTTAACCCACTCTGATACCAATTGTTGGACCGGAAATGGTGACCAGAGGGGGGTGAATGGGAGCTTTTAAAATTTCAGGCTAAAAATAGCCTTTTGTTTTGGTTCAGTCTTCTACGGAACAGGCTTCAAACACACCCTTCGAAGTTCAGGTTCGGAGGTATTTCACTGCTCCAAAACCAGGCTTCGCAAGGAGCAAACGTTCGAAGTCAAGAAGACTTCGCTCCACCAACAACACCAAAAATACAACTCTGCTAAGTCAGTGCAGGCTCCGCACACTGGGTGCCTTCGAGCAGACTTCGCACTTCACCCTTCGCAAGAGCAGACTTCTCTCTGAGGACTTCGACCCAATACTCTGCACTAGCAACTGGTACTAGGCTTCGTACTTCAGAGGTCGAGATTCACGCTGAGCATACTGTGAAGAGGACTTCGACAAGGGAAAAAAAACGGGCTTTGAATCAAGCCAGACACAGTGCTTCACCAGTAGTCAGAGAGCTAGCCTTAGTTTACATAGAGCGAACACACACTGAGAAAAACACACTTCACAAGCACAGATCACTCACACACTTCTCCAAAAACACTCCAATGCAATAAACTCAACACAGGAAGAAGTGAGGCACAAAGAGATCAATACATGCAGTGCAAAGTAGGCATACAAGTTCAAACAGTAAATGAAAACAGAATCAAAGTTTTATTGCGTGAACAGGGAACACAAAATGAACTCATAGGATGAACACAAAGAAAAATGGCGGCTAGCACATGAGTTCTACAATGACCGCTCAAAGTGTTACTGTTGCCTACCTAGCCTCCACTATTTATAGGCACTATTCAGCCCTGTGAATAGACTACTTTACCCCTAGGGTTTACGCTGGTTTTGTCTCATCAGAATAGGGGGTACGGTTGGTAGTCTACTTTATTTGGAGGCTTCTTTTGTCAGCTTCGTAGAGGAGACAACATCAGCTTTTGCAGAGCAGACACGGTCAGCCTTTGCAGTCTTGCAGTCTTGGAGGCTTCTTTTGGAGTCTTAGAGGCACAAAAACTCAGAAAAGAGCCAAAACATGTCACTTGATAAAAGATCTCCCCCTTGGGCAAAAACTCATGCAAAGCATTCTCCCTATCTTTGGCAAAAACATCAATGCATCATGAAAGCCATTACTCTCCCTTAACCAAGCAAATCAATGCATCATGAAAGCCATTACTCCCCCTTAACCAAGCAATCATCCAAAAGCCTCCAAAAGAATCATGTAAACCATTTCCCCCCTTTGGCAATGCAAGCATCAAGATGATAAAAAGACGCAAAGAGGGGTGTGAGGGTAGAGTATAGATGCAAGCTTCTGAAACATGAGCAATTCCAATTACAGTACAACTAATCATTTGCCTTGACTATTGTCTAAAAGTACTATATGAAACACTCAGATGAATACTATCTAAACAAAAGCACGAGCAATAATTTTCAAATTTTAGCAAATAAAAGCATCACCACTCAGACTAGCATCTAGACATGGCAAGGCATGAGATGCAAAGCTAATCACATACTAACCAGATAAGCATATCCCACTACAAGGAGCTTCAACAAACTTGACATGCAATTGATTCAAGCTTTTTGATTTTTATTTTTTTTTCATTTTAGTGCCAGGAGTTATTTGCATGTCAACCTTATGCTAACCGACCAAGCTAAGCTTAGGTTGAAACCATCAGAAGCTTAAAGCAATGGTCACAGCATACACTTCAATGTCCCAGTTCATACCAAAGTGCTATGGTAAGTAGTCCAGAACAAAGTAGTGCGACAAAGCAAACCCACCTGGATCTTTTCAATTTCAACATAAAACAACATGAATATCAATCATTTTCATTTCATTTTAATTCATTTTTCATTTTCATTTTTTTAATTTTTAGCACAACATTTTTGATAAGATCAAGTTGCATATTAGCATCCAAGTGAAAAGGACCTAGCTATCAGGTATGTAAAAGATAGCAAAAGCACTCAACCTATTCATGCTAGTTTCTAGACTAAGGAGTGATCATTTTCAAATTTTCATAAATAAAAGCTATACTCATGACAAATATCAGATGTATTCAAGCAAAGTATAATCAACAATATTAAAGACAATACTTCAAAGGCATAATAAAGCATGTACTTGTAAAAGCAATTAATCATATAACAGAAGCTCATGCAGTGCTACACAACTCCCCCTCAAAATATGCTAGAAGATCTTGAATGCTCAGTGTTGGGGTGAGTGAAAAATTGTTTAGGAATCCAGCATTGTATAACTCGAGAACTAGATAAAATAGTAGACTAATTATGCACAGGGTATGAACCATGATAAAAAGTGTGTGGTCTACCTCCAAAGCGCGATCCTGGAAAATGACGAGGTCTCCTAAACTGTCAAGAATCAAAGCCTCTTACATGCGGTCTAGCACCATATGAAGCATGGTGTACACCACGACGGGCAAAATCTCTCATGAAACCATGGGGAGCCTCAAAATCAGGATAAGAGTGAAAAGTAGACTTATGCATACCAAAAGATGGGTAATGCATGTCTTGAAAGCTCATCGCAAAAGAACGTTGTTCATCCTTGATACGATGAAAGCAAAACCCAACAAAATGACCCACCCGATGATAATAGGAGCAGTGATATACTCTCTTGGGTGTGTGAGCATAGGTCTCAGGTGTAAATCTCACAGTCTTCTTGGTTTTTTGCTGAGAAGTTTCCTTTAGTGGACGAAGGGCTTTTTTGTAGGTTGAGTAGGATTCTTGGTTTTTTGAATGGTGTCTAACTGAGCTCTTTCTTTCTCAAGGGTTGTGGGTGGAGTGAACACTGTTTCACTCGGAGTGTTTGGAGTGGTTCTCTCATACCCAACCCTAGAGCTAACTCTGCCCTATCAGCACACAATTTTGTTTTAGCCAAAATCAAATCCATCCTACCCTTCCCTTCAGTGCATTTTTCAACCATAGAGAGAAAATAATCATTTTCACATTTTATTTTTTCAACTTGCTCTCTAGCAAAGCTGAGTTGGTCCTTAAGGGTGATGAATGTGGGACACGCCGGCTGCACATCCTTAAAACACTCAGCACTCTTCAATCTAGCCTTGAGTTCATCAACATGCCTATATCTCAAATTAATGCTTTCAACAAGTAAAGGACAATTCATGCATTCGTTGATGACAGCAGGACTAGAGTCCACCTCCAAAACCTGTTTTTCAGTTATTTCAAGTTTTTCAATAGTTTGAGCATGTGTAAAACGCAACTGAGCAAGTTCATTCATAACAATAAGACATGACTCACATTCATCATCATCAGACTTAGATTTTAAGATTGCAAGTTTAGTGGATAAAAATTCAAGTCTAAGTTTTAGTTCTTTTTTTCTTTAACAACAAGTTTAAGTAATCTATCTTGAGAACATATAACATCATGTAATTCATCAATCTAAACAATAAGCTGATCACGGGATAGATATACCTCAGATGTGTTAAGCTCGTCACTGTTGTGGATGCTTTCGGTCATGAAGCAAAGGTCGGTGAAGTCCATTCTCTTCTTCTCCTTCTTTTCTTCTTTCTTGGATGGTTCATCTTCATCGGAGCTTGGCTCCTCACTTGATGTACTGTCGATGTCATTGAGGGCGGCTACAAATACTCTAGCTACTCTCTTGGCCACTTTGTCGCGCTTCCCCTTAAAGAAGGGTTTCTTGTTCCACTTCTGGTACTTGTTCTCATTTTCATTTTTCATTTTTAGTTTAAGGAAATTCGCTTTTATGTGAGAAGTATATCCACATTCAAAACAACCTCGAGACCCTCCTTTCCTCTGATCTCGTCTATCATTATAGAAGCGTGTGAACTTCTTGACAATGAGAGCTAGCTCCTCATCATCTAGAGTGTCCACCTGTTCTTTCGTGACAGAGACCAAAGAGGACAAGTCAAAACCACCAGAATAAGCACAAACTCCAGAACCACCAGAAAGACTCCCTCCAGATGAGGTACCACTGTTAGGACCGGAAACTAAAGCAATAGAAGGCAATAAAGAGTTTCCAAATCCTAGACGAGACGCCTTGGCAATCTCAGTGGACTTAAGCTTACTGAAGAGTTCATCGCAAGTCAAAGTGTCAAAACTTGTCGACTCTTTAATACTAGAGATCTTCACCTCACATATGCTACGATCAAGAGCATAGAGAAGTTTGATCTCCCTATCATGGTCTGAATAAGCTAAAGTCCTAGTAGAGCGCAAATTGCTCACAATCCCATCAAATCGAGCACATATGGCATCTACAGATTCGCCAGGGCCTTGCACAAACATTTGATATTCTTGATTATATGTGCTTTGCCTCCTAGCCATAATCTGAGAAGTGCCCTCGTGAAAGGTTTTCAAAGTAGTCCAAATTTCTCATGCAGTTTGTAGGTGCTGGACCCTGTCAAACTTATTGCAACTCAGACTGATGAACAATATGTTTCTTGCTTTGCTATTACAGTCGTACTGTAACTTCTAAGTCTCTGAAGTACGAGTTTGTGGGATCGGAATGACGACTAGAGGGGGGTGAATAGGCGCCTCGACAAATTCTCGTGAATCTGATGGCCTGTTCAGATCACCCAACGCACCTCTAAAAGATTGCAAACTCAAACTTGATGAACACTAGTTAAGAATTCAGATCAAACAGTTCAATTAAAATTTTTCTTCTAAATCGGGGTTTCAACTGCCAAAATATTATTGTCGGAAAATGATTTGATGAATTATAGGTCTGAATCGGTAATTGGAACTTCGACAGAATGTGGTCGACTATTTAAACTCCGACAAAGTTCAGAGAAAGCTAAAATGAACATAATCTGGACTTTTGCAATTTTGATTTTGATAAATCACAGAATACACAACCCTGCTGAACACTCCTTGATGACAAACAGTAAATACCCAGAAACTGATTCAAAATTTAGAGTTCAGAAGTTTCAAACTCAAATTTTTTGCTGCTGCAAATTTAGAATGTGTTCAAACATAAAATCTGATTAAATTGAATAGTGAATACTAGATTACAAAAGCTAATTCTAATTTCTGGTGAAATCACAAGAGTTCTAAAAACTCCTTGAACATGAATAGTAACCCTTGTTTCAAACTGATTACAGAATCAAGTATTCACTTTAACTTCCATTCAGATTACGTCAAAAACATTTCAGTTTCAAAACATTGTATGAAAACAGTTCTAGAGTTTCAACATAACTTGATCTAATCCTGAGCAGAATTTTCAGATACAGTACAGTATTTTGAGAGATGATTAGAGCTGAAACTGAAAAGTAATTTCAGAGGATATATCTGATCTGAATCAATAGTATCTAAACCTGAAAACAGATTTCAGAATTTCAGTCCATTTCAAAACAAAAAAACTGATTCTATCAAACTGATTTTAATTAAGCTAAGCTGTAGTTTCTGAACTTTTCTGGACAAGGAACAGTATCACATAGCTCAATTTATATTCATTCACTAATCATAATCAGTGCAAAGATTAACAGAAATGTTGATAGAATAGTAACTTCTAACAACACTTTTGTCAATCACAAAGTTTTTAGGCTAACCACCAGAACAGAAAATAGAATACAGAGTTTCAGTAAATTTTAGCTGAATTGAAAACTGATCACAGAAGCATTATGTGGTAGACTTGATTTGCATTCTGGAAACTCATATTCTAGTCAATACAGATCAAGTCCTAGCTTCAAGAGATCAATTCAGACTTCATATTGAATCAATCAAGGATGCATCAAAAGAAGTCATACCTTTGATAAAACTGTCTCAGATCAGGAGTGATAAAAATAGAGAAACAATGAAACAACTTACTCCAAGGTTCTATTGAAGATCTTCTCTGATTTCTTACTTCATTTCTTCAATTCAGATTTGAATCAAAAAGTCAAGAACCAAAAACTGATGAACTAGTTTTGTCTCTAGTTAAAATTTCAGTACTATACTGTTAATCACATGACATAACAGAAACAACCAGCCCAAATTCACAAGAAAGGATCAAGAGAGTTTTTCAGCATAACAACCAGCAAGATTTAAAAGTTGGTGAAAACTTAGCACAACATCAGTAGCACTAATGTTCTTCCAAAACACACCAACTAACATCAAGGAACTGATGGCCAGAAAATTGCTTTCTAGAACTGTTTAACACAAAATTCATTCCAAGATAATGAACAGTGTTAACCTTGCTATTCTTTGGTAGGGAAGAGAAATCCCTTCACAATCCGTGCTAGCATGCAATAAACATGAATAGCAAATCTGAGGAAAAACTTGTAATAGATCTAAAGTTTCTGATTCAAATTAATTAAGGAGCAGAAAAAGCACTCTGCATCATATGATGAATAGTTGCATTGACATATTATCAAATAGGCAATCTGCAGTATAATTCCAGACAAAATATATCAACATCATCAACAACATCAACATCAACAAAGCCTTTTAGTCCCAAGCAAGTTGGGGTAGGCTAGAGTTGAAACCCAACAAGAAGTCACCAAAAAGAGAGAGAGAGAGAAAGGGGAGGGGAAAAGCTTTTAAGAGCACTAAAAGGGAAAAGGCCTAATCACGGTTCGGGCATGTGGATAGCTTCTTTCCAAGCACTTCTATCCAAACACAACTTCTTTGGGATATTCCATTCCTTCAAGTCCCTTTTGATTGCCTCCTCCCATGTCAAGTTTGGTCGCCCTCTACCTCTCTTCACATTATTGACCCGTCTTATGATACCTCTGTGCATCGGTGCCTCTGGGGGTCTCCGGTGGACATGCCCAAACCATCTCAACCGGTGTTGCATAAGCTTTTCTTCAATTGGCGCTACTCCTAGCCGATCGCGTATGTCATCGTTTCTCACTCGGTCTAATCTTGTGTGCCCACATATCCAACGCAACATACGCATCTCTGTGACACATAGTTGTTGGATATGCCGCCTCTTAGTAGGCCAACACTCAGCCCCATATAACATAGCAGGCCTAATCGCCGTCCTGTAGAACTTGCCTTTCAACTTCTGTGGCACTCTCTTGTCACATAGGACTCCCGATGCTTGACGCCATTTCATATATCAACCTAACAAAAATGATTTAGCAGTTTGAAGAGTAATCTAATCATGTAGCCCATCTAGGACAAAGCAGTGTGCAAATCATGGTAGTGAAGTATCAAGAGCACACAAAACCAAACAGTAATTACCCAGAGCATGAACAGGAAAAATATCAAGGATCAAACAAATACTTTCTTGATAGATTTCTTTTTTAGTAATGAGATGTCACTTTTGAGCAGCAAAAGAATAAAGAAAAAATTGCAGAAACTGGTTGCAAACTTCAAAACTGGAACAATCAAATCATACACAACAAAAGTTGTATAAACATCAAACTCATGTTCTGCAGTGAAATCACCACAAAAAGCTTCACAAAGTCGAATCCAAACTAAACAGATTTCTACGCTAGGAAGAATTTACAGAAAGCCATCGCTGCAGTGTTCTGGTTTTTGGATCTTCAACAATGTCGAAAATTTGATGCTCCCAGCAGAAAAATAAAGCAGTAAATTGATAAAGTAGATATGTGGTTCAGCCAAAAAGAGAGCCACCAGTCTATGGCTATGGACCACTATTTATAGTCGAGCCATGGGGGAAAATTCTAAAAAGAATCCTCTAGAACCTCTATTTTACATAAAGGTCCTATTCCTTGTAATATATTTTCAGAATTTAAGAAATCTTGAAAAAATACTAAAGGAGAATATTTACTCTAGACTCTTAACTTTTTATTACACAATGACTCAAAACAAAAAGGACTCCTAATTATTGAAATTAGCAAATCTAGAGATGTGATGGGTTTCAGTAAAAACCGACAAAGCCTCGCAACCTTTCGACTCATGACACCGCTTTGCGACTTCGAGCGCCAGCAAGCCACTTCCGCTCTCAATACCCTCGAGCCGCATGAATACTTGCCATGGCCTCCCTCTCGCAGACCCGGTCATCATACCATTGCTTCCATCTGTCCGTCTAAGTCTTGCTCAGTCTTTTCGTGCACTCTTGAAATCTTCTCCAACTTCGCCCGGCCTCCCTGATCCTCCGGCATCGAGCTCCCCGCTTGACCCTCGATCACTTGCCGTCGACAGTTGGTCAACATCTCCATCCTTCACATTCAAGACGGGCCAAAACAAGAACGCGACGCACCACCAAAACCCTCGACACTCAATCCTCAATTTTACATCGAACCCTTCGATGCACACAACCCACCACTCAACCAATAGCTCAACCGCTCATCCTTGTCAATCACTCATCATACAGACAGAAACCACCCTTAGTTTCACAAAATTTCAGGAATTACATATTGGGAATCAACAATGTCCCAAATTGCACTTCCTTAGCTTAGTACATAAGCCTCCATGCGCACCTTCCAATAAGCAAAGTCTCGACCATCAAACACCGGAATCTTCATGTTTTTGTCCATGTCGCCACAAGGATCACAAATCGGTTAAGGTCAACTTGTGATCTAACCGGCTCTGATACCAATTGTGGGATCAGAATGGCGACTAGAAGGGGGTGAATAGGCGCCTCGACAAATTTTCGAAAATATGATGGCCTCTTCAAATCACCTAACGCACCTCTAAAAGAACAAGAACACTCAAAAATAATTCAGAGATTTTAACTTCCTGGTCGGACTTTGAATTTCCGAAATTCTTTTTCTCAGTCGGCACTTGATTCACCGACTTTCTCAAATCGGACACTAGAACTCCGACTTCACAGGCTTGTCGGTAAATGAGTTGCCGACAGAAACAAAAATTCACAGCAAAAACTAATACAGAACCTACTCACTGATACAGTATAGTAGCACAACTTTTAACTAATACAGAAGTACTAGTACATAAATAACATTCTATGAATGAAATTTTGCCTCAATCAGATCAGTGAGAAGCAATTTAATCAGAACAGTGATTGCAGTGCAGAAGGGAAAACAAGGCACTCAGCAATTTTACAATGATTAGTGTTGACCAAGATACAAACACATTGCTAGCAAAATATTCAATACAATCGGATTTGTTGTATCAGAATGCATCTGGTCAGTATAAAATCAAAACTGAGAGCAATCAGAACCTGAACTTCTGGTGAATTCATAGACTGAAATGGCACTATCAATTAACTGATACAGAAGCTGAAATTTTAGGCAAATCAGAACACTTGACGGTGCACAGAAGTTTTGCCAATATTAGAACAGTGAATATTAATTAAGCAAGACTGGGCATCACTACAAAGAATCAGCTGTCTGCTGAAAATAACTTGCGTTTGATTACTGTCACCAACACAGAGAAAAGTTTCCAGCAACAATCCTGATACTAGTGCTTAACAATACTGTGTTGAATCTGAACAGAACTTAGCAAGACTGTAGAAAAACTTGTCAGAGATCGCCGTACTGTCTTGCCACTAGAACACCGGCGATTCCTGATTGAGAGCACACACACCTTGCTCGGACAGAGAACACAGAAAAAACACACAGTGTTGTGCTGCCAGCAAAATGAAAAGCAGCAGTTCTTCGAGAGTTCATTACTTGGTATTTAGATGCATACAAGAACATGGCCACCGGCCATGCACGCACGCACGCACGCAAGGTGGCTTGACTCCGGACTTTCAGCACCATGACACTAGATCATGCAAAAACAAAGACACACATTACTTACGAAGAAAAACTAACTTAGTGCACAAGGCTTATTCTAACAACTCTCCCCCTAATCCTTGTCGCACTTGACTTGTGATGTATTCATTCCAATCTTGGTGCAGAGTTTAGTGAACTTGTTACTCAACGGCTTGGTGAGGATATCTCCCAATTGCTCTTCTGTCCTGATGAACTCTACTGCCATTTGTCCCTTGTCCACATACTCTCGGATCATATGAAACCTTACATCGATGTGCTTGGATCGATCATGATGGACAGGGTTCTTAATCAAAGATATTGTGGACTTATTGTCCACCCTCAGGACTGGCATCCCAATTTCAGCATCCATGAGCTCAGACACTAATCGTGCCAACCATACTCCTTGACATGCTGCTGTTGCAGCTGCAATGTATTTGGCTTCACAGCTAGACAGAGCTACCACCCTTTGTTTTGAAGATTGCCAGATAATTGGACTTTTTCCAAAGAAAAATATGACCCCTGAAGTGCTCTTTCTGCTGTCTAGATCTCCAGCTAGGTCGCTATCGCTGTAACCCAGCAATTTTGCCTTGCCCCCTCTCTTCCTTGGGTAGAACACTCCAGCTTCACTTGTACCAGCAATGTACCTCAAAATGTACTTCACGGCAACCAGGTGATCTTCATGTGGTGTCTCCATGTACCTACTCACATACCCCACAGAAAATGCAAGATCTGGCCTGGTGTTAACCAAATACCTCAGGCTCCCCACAACACTTCTGTATTCAGTAGCATCCACCAATGGCGTATCACTCTCCTTCCTCAACTTCAACTTCGGCTGCATTGGAATATGACATGGATTACACTCTAGCAACCCCTTGTTTTCGAGAAGTTTCCGAGCACAACACCCCTGAGACAATGAAATGCACGAACTGTCTTGCTTCACTTCAATTCCCAGATAGTAGGACAGTAACCCTAAATCACTCATTTTGAAGACATTAGAAATCTGCAGTTTGAATTCTTTAATGTTACTGTCACTGGTACCAGTGATGATTAGATCATCCACATAGACACCCACAATCAGCCTTTCACCTTTTCTGCCACGGCCATAGATGGCATGATCTGACTCACATCTAGTGAAACCCAATTCAATCAATCTCTGGTGTAATTTCTGGTACCATGCGCGAGGGGCCTGATGTAAGCCATAAAGAGCTTTATGAAGACGCAGTGCCTTGTGTTCATGACCTGGCCTAACAAACCCAGGGGGTTGTTCCACATATACTTCCTCCTGAAGATCGCCATTCAAGAACGCCGTCTTCACGTCCATGTGATGGACCTCCCAATCCTCCTATGCTGCTAGGGCCAATAACAAACACACTGTTTCCAGTCTGGCTACCGGCGCAAAGACCTCCTCATAGTCTACACCGTGCTGCTGTGCGTACCCCTTGATGACTAGGCGTGCCTTGTATCTCACCACAGCACCGTTCTCATTTCGCTTCACTTTGTACACCCACTTGAGGCCAATGGCACGCCGCCCTAGAGGGACCTCAGTGAGTGTCCAGGTCTTGTTCTCTTCAATGGCACGCATCTCCTCCTTCATAGCCTTGCACCACACCACCTCGCGAGCTCTTCGCCCACTGAAGAAGGTTCTTCTGCGCTCACTGTGAATAAATCCTCCTGAATGTTGCGAACAGCATAACCAAGATGTGTTGCTGCACCTAGGATGTCATCCATGGCTCGCATCCGCAGAGGTGCGTCATCATGATCGGTGTCCAGATTCTCCTCGTCTGGCTCCTCAGTCTCCCCCATACCAGATGACATATCTTCCACGTCGATGGGGGCCGGACTTATTGGTGAAGTCCCTGGCTCCGATCCCGCTCCATCTACACTGTCCTCCACCACCTCATTTGGATCAACTCGGTATTGGACAATGAACTCCCCAAATTCAGTGCAGTCATTTCCTTCACTGGTATTCCCTCCATCAGCCCAATCCCAACATGCAGATTCATCAAACACCACATCTCGCATTATGGTAACGCGTTTGGTGACCGGGTCGTACGCCCTGTAAGCCTTGGTGCCACGTTCGTAGCCAACAAAGATCATTTTTTGGCCACGGTCATCAAACTTCTTCAAATGTGGCGTCGTGTTCCGCACATATGCAATGCATCCAAAAGTCTTCAAGTGATGTACTTCTGGTGTTCTGCCATACCACATCTCGAACGGTGTCTTACCATTGTTTGCCTTGCAGGGAACACGGTTCAAGAGATAAACTGCAGTGACCACCGCCTCCCTCCAAAACCATCTGGGTAATCCCTTTGCCTTCAACATGCTTCTTGCCGCACCTACAACCATGGAGTTTCTCTGTTCAACGACTCCGTTCTGCTGTGGCGAATATGCTGCTGTTAGTTGTATATGCACTCCATCTGCCACACAGTATTCAGTGAACTCCTTGGAATTGAATTCACCTCCACGGTCTGTACGGAGTGCTGAGAGCTTACAAACAGACTCCCTTTCAGCATGTCTCTGGAATTCCTGGATTGCCCAGGCCGCTTGATCCTTCGACACAAGTGTTGAAATCCACATGTATCGGCTCTTGTCATCGACGAGCAGCAGGAAGTAGGCACTCCCGCTTGACGTCGTCGGCTGTATGGGCCCGCACAAGTCGCCATGGACTAGTTCCAGCACACGGCCAGCTCGCCACTTCGCCTGTTCTGGGAATGGAGTCCTCCTCTGCTTCCCAGCCATGCATGCCTCGCACACCTCATTGACTTGCCCGATGATGGGTAAACCTTGCACTATCTCTTCTCGAGCCATGAGACGTAATGCAGGCATGTTCACATGCCCTAGTCGAGCATGCCATCGCTGGGCCTCCAAGGTGTCGTGAGTTGAGAGACAAACGGACGATGCTAGCTTCACCTTCAGCACATAGAGGCGATTCGCCCCTCTCTTCATCCTCGCCAATAGCCGCCCACCTGGCTCGCGTATGTCCATCTCGCCGTCCTTGATGGAGATAGTATAGCCGGCTTCATCCAGTTGACCAACACTGATGATGTTGGCCTTCAGTCGCAGAATATAGTAGACATCCGCAAACTCCCGCAGCTCAACATTCTTGCACTTGAATGCAACCTTGTCGCAACCTTCGATTCCTGCCGCCGAGTCATCTCCAAATCTGACTGTGCCTTGCGCCTTCTCATCCATCTCCGAGAACGCCGACCGGGACCCCGACATGTGATTCGTGGCCCCAGTATCGCAGATCCAATTTTCCTCGTCAACCTCCACCATCCCCAGTTGGGTGAATGCCTTTTCCTCACGGTGATGCACCAGATGCGCAGTACCGGCGAACGGCAGTGCAGCGTCCCCAACTCTAGGGACGAGGAGCTCCCAATAGCCTCCATCGGCGGTGGGGACGCCAGGATGTGTCGCTGTTGCCACTGCATCGCCTTCTTCAACCTCCGTCCTCCCCTGGGAATGAATCAGTGGAGTGGCAGTCAGAAGCATCATTGCCTCTCCTCTTGGGCTGTAAAAACCGTCTCCTTCTTGGGCTTGTTGGGGCACTCATTCCCCCAGTGTCCATATTTGCCGCATTTTCGGCACTGATCGCGGCCCAGCTTCATTTTCGGTGGTCCGGACGACGACGACCTGTTGGTGTCAGATCGATCTCCGCCCGAACCACGTCCTCTTTCACGTCTTCCGCCATGCTGGCCACCGCCTCCTTTGCCGCTGAACCCACCACCAGACGGTTTCTATGAACTCCGCTGTTTCCATTTCTCTTCCCAAGCCTCCTCCGAGAGATACAGTTTTCATTGTGGTTCAGCGTTGGAGGTGGCGCCTCCAGCTCCTCCTCAGCTGCCCTCAGCCACCCCGTGACATTTGCCAGAGTTAGGTTATCGACATCGAGGAGCATTTGAATCGCCAAGACTATCTGCTTGTAGCGCGGCGGCACACTCCTCAGAAACTTGCCGACCACCTTGGACCTCCACCTTCTCGCCGAGAGTGGCGAGCTGCTGGACCATGCCGTTCAACCGCATCGAGAAGTCCTCAACGGTTTCCCCGTCCTTGAACACCACCGTCTCGAACTGTCACAGCAATTGCTGCGCCGTGGATGCCCTCACGCGGTCATCTCCGACCCGCAAAGACTTGATCTCCTCCCAGGCTTCCTTGGCGGTGTATTTGCTTGCCACCACAGAGATCATCTCAGGCGGCACCACACTAGACAGAACGTCCAATGCCATCATGTCCTCCTGTGGATCACCACCACCTGGATCAACGGCGCTCCAGAGACCTCGAGCCTTCAGTTTCACTTTCATAAGCAGCGCCCAGTCTGTGTAATTCGTTCTTGTAAGAGTGGGGTAGCCACTCCCTCCTCCCACCTCACGAATCACACGCTGGATCATGCCGCCGCCCGAAGTGTCACCGCCATCTGTGGTCTTGCCGCCGTCCTTCTTCAGTGGTGGTGAAGACATGGCGTACTTGATCGCGCGATCCCGATTCCACCTACGGTATCTCGCTGCGATCGAGTCCTCCCGGTCAGAGATCGCCGTAGTGTCTTGCCACTAGAACACCGGCGATTCCTGCTTGAGAGCACACACACCTTGCTCGGACAGAGAACACAGAAAAAACACACAGTGTTGTGCTGCCAGCAAAATGAAAAGCAGCAGTTCTTCGAGAGTTCATTACTTGATATTTAGATGCATACAAGAACGTGGCCACCGGCCATGCACGCACGCACGCAAGGTGGCTTGACTCCGGACTTTCAGCACCATGACACTAGACCATGCAAAAACAAAGACACACATTACTTAGGAAGAAAAACTAACTTAGTGCACAAGGCTTATTCTAACAAAACCGAAACTTCCAAAAATGATCAAACTCAGTAGCAAAAGTTACTTAGGCACTTGAACATCAAACAAGCATATTCAGTTTAAACAAAATGAGAAATAACTGAGATCATCCTTCAGATGCTATTGGTTCTATTTGTGTGATTTCAGCATCAAAGAAGTAGAACATCAGTGAGATGCTTGGCTAACTATGATGAGTAGCAATTACTTCAGAAAATGAACAAGCAAGCAATCACAACTTCAATTCAGATTAACTTTTGAAATTGAGAAGCAACATTGGATTGCACTTGATATGGAGCAATACTCTTGAGGCTTTACAATGAACATCTTTTTCACAATGAATCAGGGATCAATTTGGTGAAATTATATCCACACAGATACAAAAACCCAGGAAACCAGGGAATAAAAACTGAACTAATATAAGGCACAGTGAATCCCATAAAACATTCACTCAACAGTTGGAAATCGGCTCAGTTGCTCACGGTAATGAAAACAGGAGACAAAAAATACTGGTTCTAGATACAAGAACAGCCCCCAAAAAGGTTCAGCCAACAGTGATCAACTGAAACAGACTGAACAAACATTAGAATCCCTTTGGCAATCTTGAAACCTCAATTGCCATGACGAATTACAGGTTTCACAGCCGAAATCTTACAGAGAGTAGTAATTTTCATCAATCTGAGTACTTGGCAGTGAAGGTTCTAGAACTAAATCAACTTGTTCAGAGAACAGACTTTAGAAGAGGCAGAAAGTCTTGCCGGATGATCTGTTTAAATTGCTATTGCTGATTTCGGATGATGAACAGAGAGATGCGGGCAAACAAAATAAATCAGGGAAGAAATGCAATAGAAACTTGCGGCACTCTCATGGAAATGCTATGCAGATCACTAATTCGGAAACATTGGAGAGAAGACCATCAAGAAAAATACTTGGACTCCGGTTGCTTCCTGGCAAAAATACTTCTCATGGCTGAATACAACTAGCAGAAAAATTGAAGTGTGGAAGTACAATTAGGAGCAAAAATAGTTTGGTCTAATTGAGAGGCACCAAACCAGAACCATGCATTCCTGTAGCACATCAGAAACTTGAACAAGTCGGAGCTCCTGTATTCTATCCGGCAATTAAATATCCAGTGAACACATCACTCACGGTAGTAACCAATGAACAGAAGTGAAGATGGCAACCACAGCATAGACTAAAAAAATTCATAAAGAGAAACTGGTCATGCAATCAGTGGATTCACAGCTGTACTGAAAAATTATTCTCGGCTGATACGGCAACAACAAGAACAATTCAGGAGCAGAATCACTCAGGAGAAAAGAACGGCAATAAAAACGATGAACAGGATCTTCTTAGGAAAACTGAAAACAGTACTAGTTCTTGGCGCTATGGATGTCCGGCACGGCAACGCTGGCACTGGGCACGACGATGAACAGAAGCGAAATCCAGAGCAAAACCGAATAAAACCAAAGCACAGTGATTCCCTCAAAAGACCGACCACAGTACTGCATGCGTACCTGTAGCAGCTACGGTGGCGCTGGCGTGATTATGCATTGACGGCGCAGTACTTGGGCGAAGAACAGTGGCCGGCAGCAGGAAAGATAAAAGAAATAATGTTCTGAAATTTCTGGATTAAAATGCCTCAAATGGCAGCCACCAGAGTTCTAATAAAGTGGACAGCCCAAACCCTAGGGTATGGAGGCCTTTAAATAGGCACACCCTAGGGGGACACTTTACAAAGAGACCCTTGAGAATATTCAAATTAGCTAAAGGACTATGAGGTATTTTCAGAATTACATATTATGAAAAATACCCACATTTGACTCTATTTTATTACAACTTGACTCTATACTTTTAATATATTTTCAGAATTTTGGAAGTTCTGAAAACTACTAAAAATTTACACTTACTCTAAATTACTAGACGAAAATAAACTCCTAATTATTGGAATCTAAAAACATTTAGAGATGAGATAGTTTTCAGCAAAAACCGACAAATCCTCCTTGATCGCTGACATGTGACGCCAATCCGTGAACTCGACCGCCAGCATGTCTCTCCCACTCTCGATCCCCTAGAGCCGCCTGATCACTTGAACTGGCCCCCCTTTCACTGACTTGACCGTCACGCTGTCTCGACCATCCGTCCGTCCATGTCTCGCTCTATCTCCTTGTGCACTCCTGAGATCATCTCTAACTTCACCCGACATCCTTGATCCTCTGGCATCGAGCTCCCCGCTCGACCCTTGATCACCCGCCGCTGACAGTTGGTTAGCATCTCCACCCTGCACACATGAGACAAGCCAAAACACGAAATGTGATGCACACCGAGTGACGCACACCGATCCCCTCTGTAGGACCGAAAGTAGCGACCAGAGGGGGGGTGAATGGGCGCCTTAAAATTCTTTTGAATCAATGGCCTGTTCCCAATACCCAACGCACCTCAAAAGGACTACGCAGCGGAGAATAAACAGAAGGCCTAAGTCTAAGGGTATCTAACCTAGAAGCAACAGATGTTAAACAGAGAACTATTAATGAAGTGCAACTAGGCAGATGAATACTGTGAAAATAGGCCTAAACTTCCCAATGAAATGATCTAAGTATATGTAAGGGGAAATGAAAAGTTACTGTCCAAAGTTGTCTCCTGTTCGAAGCTTGTCGAAGTCTGCTTCGCTGGTCGAAGCCTGCTTCGGAAGTTGGTGACGAAGCCTGTCCGAGATGCTGAAGGTGTCACGGTCTAGCCTAGTTCGAAGTGGCAAGCAGCGAAGTATACTTCGAAGCGAAGTATGACAATGCCGGAGCCTGGTTCGAAGTATGTACTTCGAAGACAAGGCTTCGAACACAGCTTCGAACCGAGTGCTTTGGAGCAAGAACCTTCGAATAGAAAACTTCGAACACAACACACAAACAGACAACCTTCGGACAAAGAAGTGAAGCCTGTCACACAACAGAAAACCAAATTCGAAGCCTAAGCTCTAACTTCGAAAGGAGTGAGCTTCGAACTGAAAGGCGAAGGCTGATATGCGTCAGAGAGAATAAAGCGAAGTCTATCAGAGGAACAAGCTCCGAAGACAACTTCGAAACCCGTCGAAGTGAGGACTTCGAAGGGCTCAAGTCGGAGCACCTTCGCACAGACGTTCGAAGTAGAGATGCTGACAGTTTTTAAGAATACTTCGAAGCCAGACACACAAAAAACAAAACTGCAGTCCGAAGTTCGAACGAAGCCTCTGAGGGTATACGTTCGAAGCCTGCCTCACGGAGCTGAGGGGCTTTGAAACTAAGATGATGGCTTCGCCAGAAAACAGTCAAAAAGGCATTCAATCCAGTCTGCTTCGATCAAAAAGCTGTGCGGTAGAAGGAAAAAGGCTGGCAGCGAGTACTGTAGCTACAGTAGCAGTACTACTTGCAACAGCAAGAACTAGTACTACTTCTCACGAAGAACACACGCAACAGGGACACATCCTCAGGAATAAAATCAACCAGCACAACAAACAGAAGCTTCTTGAATCAGAGGAATCAATGCACACACCTCCACAACTAACAAAGAATTCAATCTCACGGGAGCAAAGTAAATGCAAGGCAAAAAAGGAATGAACCAATGCCTGGCGGCGCACACAGGAGAGAGAGAGCGTGAGAGGCAAAATAACCCAATGGATTAAAAAGTGAATTCTGGAAGGGTAGTCCAAACCCTAGGGATTGGGGTCCTATTTATAGGCAGCCCAACACTAGGAATATTCTACTAGCCCCTTAGGGTTTTTACAGACTCAAGAATAAAGAAAAAGACTCTACTGCCCTTAGGTATTTTTACAGACATGACTGAGTGATTGTGGGCCTAGAGATACAGATGACTTATCCGGAAGCTAAGTTTTCGTAGCGACTACGGCTTCTCTTCTAGACAGTCGGATACAAGATCGACGGTTGTCAGTTTTGTGCCGAAACTGACAAAGCCTCCACCAGCTTTGCACCAGGTACCCGGATTGGGCCGGCCCGACTCCGCAGCTCTCTCAGCCCGGGAATCGCTCACCGCCCGTGTACCTGAGTCAATCCTGGTCAACAGCCCAGTGGGTCTTCTACTGCTTCTGACCCATGCACCCGGATTGGGCCAGCCCGACTTCGCAGCCTCCTCTGCCCGACAGTCGCTCGCTGCCCGTGTACCTGAGTCACACGCGGCCCATGAAACAGCAGATCTCCTCTCTTCTTCAGTCCTCTTTGACTATTCGTTGACAATGACTCATCACTTCTGGAACCATGAGGCCCACGCTATTCAGCATGGCTCCTCAATCTCCCCCTTGATGAGTGCATTGTCAACACTCCTCTTCTTCAGCTCTTCAGCATCTGCGAACAAATGTGGAAACACGAAAACAAAACACAAGAAAAACAAAGAAGAAGAAAAAATAAGGTAAAAAGTTTTAACCCTAATGACCAAAAGCCAAACAAAAGCAAGAAACGGTCATTATGGTTAACCAAAACGTAAGAGCTCAAAATGAGTGCGATTTCAGAACAACAAGGATATCAACAGAGTAAGAACTCCCCCTTAAACTCTGATCCCAAATTTTCTCCCCCTTGTTGACAAGTGAACTCATCAAGCACTCAATAGAGACACAGACTCCCCCTGAAATGCAACTCCCCCTCAAAATATGCAGTGAATTCAACTGGAGTGCATAAGGAGTGTAGAAAGCATGCTTCTCAAATATGATTGACTGCAATTACAGCATCTAACAAGTATAGCAAAAGAGATACTGTCTTAAGACACATGGCATGATCAGTGCAACAGATGATATCTAAAGAAAGTCATTAGCACACATTTTTCAATTTTTGCAAACAAAAACATCACCACATTTTCCAGTTAACAAGCAATGTAAAGCATGAGATGCAGAAGCTAACTGATATCTACCAAGATAAGCATTGTCCAAAACAAAAGTGCTTCAGCGAACTTGTTATCTTTTAAATGTTCAGGCTTTTTCAATTTTCCTTTTTCATTTCTGCCAAGGGTTATTTGCATGTCAAACCTTATGCTAACCGACCAAGTCAAGCCTAGGCCAGAACTGGACCATCAGAAGCTTAAGACATTGGTCTTGGCATACACTACACTGTCCTAGTTCATACCAACGTGCTATGGTAAGCAATCCAGAACAATGCAATGCGACAAAGCAAACCCACTTGGATCTTTTCAATTTAAGCATAAAAAGGCATAGAATTTTCATTCACTTTTGATTTTTATCATTTTTATAGCTCATTTTCAATGCTAAAGCATAAAGATGTCCAAGTTGCATATCTGCATCTATGTGATGAACTAGCTACAAGGCATGTAACAGATAGCAAAAGCACTCAGGCTACACATGCTAGTTACCGGAAGCAACGATGATCATTTTTCAAGTTTAAAGCATAAAAGTCATGCATATGACAGATATCAGACATATCAAGTGAACTGAACCAAAGCATGATCATTGACAAGTAATCAAAAGCATGTACCAGCTAGAATAAGTAAAGCAATTCAATCATATAACAGAAGCATCTCTAAAGTGTGATATGTGAATATGCAAGGTATGAACACACACAAAAAGACTCAAGAAAAAGAGTAAAGAAGAAGAAAAACTGACGCAAAATATCCTAAAAAGGATACACAACACCCAAATCCCCTCGTAAACGCTCAAATGTAGACTGATCTAGGGGTTTGGTGAAAATGTCAGCCAACTGATGATGGGTATCAACATGAACAAGGTCAATGACACCTTTCTCATATTGATCCCTCAAGAAGTGAAAGCGCACATCAATGTGTTTGGTTTTTGAATGGAGACACGGGTTTTTCCCTACACTAATAGCACTGGTGCTGTCGCAAAACAATGGAACCCTGGTAGGAAAGAACAACCCAAAATCTCGAAGAGTGGAAACCATCCAAACCAACTGTGAGCAGCAGCTAGCAGCAGCTACGTACTCAGCCTCTGTGGTCGAAAGAGCAACTCCAGATTGCTTTCGAGAAGACCAAGAGACAAGAGAAGAACCAAGAAACTGGCAAGTACCGGAAGTCGACTTGTGATCCAACCGGCACCCACCAAAGTCGGCATCCGAAAAGCCAGATAAATCAAGAGATGATGATGCTGAATAGTAAAGACCAAGATCAGGCACATAGGTAAGATACCTGAAGATACGCTTGACAGCTTGCCGATGAGACGCGCGTGGTGAAGACTGGAAACGCGCGCAGAGTCCCACGGCGAACTGTATGTCCGGTCTTGTTGCCATCAAGTACAACAGCGAACCGATCATCCCTCGAAACTCCCTTTCATTGACCTTGACACCGCTCTCATCCTTGTCCAGACCCCCAGAAGTGCCCATCGGGGTCATCTGCGGCTTCAATTCACCACCAAAGTCAAATTTCTTTAACATATCACGAGTGTACTTACCTTGGTGGATGAAGGTGCCGTCCTTGGTTTGCTTGATCTGGAGCCCTAAGAAGTACTTGAGCTCACCCATGAGGCTCATCTCAAACTCACTGTGCATCTGCTCAGAAAACTTGGACACAAGAGAATCAGTAGTACCGCCAAAAATAATATCGTCCACATAAATCTGAGCGACTAAGAAATCTGAAGCATCTCTGAGCAGGAAAAGAGTTTTGTCCACAGAACCCATCACAAAGCCCTTCCCCAACAAAAAATGCTTTAACCGGTCATACCAAGCCCTGGGGGCTTGCTTCAACCCGTATAAAGCTTTGTGCAACTTAAAAACATGTCGAGGAAACTTAGGGTTCTCAAAACCGGGGGGTTGCCTAACATAAACCTCCTCTTCTATGTACCCGTTCAGAAAAGCACTCTTAACATCCATTTGAAAAAGCTTAAAACCCTTTGAAACGGCAAAAGCTAGAAGTATACGAATGGACTCAAGACGAGCAACAGGAGCGAAGGTTTCTTCAAAGTAAATACCTTCCTTCTGGCAATAACCCAGGGAAACTAGTCGAGCCTTGTTGCGCACCACAACCCCATCTTCACCTTGTTTGTTCTTGAATACCCATTTGGTGCCTATGGGGTTGCATCCTGGTGGCGGCTCAACTAATGTCCAAACCCGATTGCGGACAAAATTCTCAAGCTCTTCTTGAACCCGATTACGGACAAAATTCTCAAGCTCTTCTTGCATAGCGTTAATCCAATTAGAATCAGAAAGAGCATGAGAAACGTCTCTGGGCTCGAAAGATGCAACAAACGCAGATTCAGCAAACACAGCAAGAGAGGCAGAAGAACGCAAAGTTCTCTCAGTCAAATCACCAATGATGAGCTCTGAGGGGTGATCACGCTGAACTGCTCGGGTTCCCTGGTGATCCGAAGTCACCTCACCGGAGTCAGTATCTGGCACCTCTGGACTCGACTGAGGGGGCTCGATCGTAGTGGAAGAAGTGATCAGAGGTCCGCCCTCATCCTCAGTCGAAGTCTTAGAAGGTGTGGGCTCTGCGGGGGATGCAGAAGGCCCACCCTCATCAGCAGCTGGAGTATCCTCATCTTCCTCGAAGATGGACTCTCCGAGCTCATCATCACTAGAAAGCTCAAAAGAAGGAGTCAAAGAAGGCAAGGACTCATCAAAAGAAACCTCACAAGTCTCGACAAGCAGCTGGGATTCGAGGTTCCAAACACGGAAGCCTCGAGAATGCAATGCATAACCAAGAAAAACACCATCCCAGCAATGAGACTCAAACTTGTCCAAATGCCCTCCCTTCTTGAGCACAAAGCACTTGCAGCCAAACACTCGCAAGTGGCTTACCTTGGGCTGTCTGCCAAACCGCAACTCATATGATGTCTTACCAAGGTAAGCTGTCGCGCCCCGATTTAATAAATCAGGACTTTATTGAAATTCCCTAGAAAATCAATAAAACAAGACGTTCATCATGCGACCACGTACAATACGGGCAATCATTCATGGTTCGTAGACCGCATTAATACAAAAGTGAATAAAGGTGAAGAAAAACTAATAAAATAAGGGTCCTAGATGAACGTCTCCTTCCAGTCTCGCCTTGACTGGGTTGCTACTCCAGACCTGCATCCTCCTCGTAGTAGACGGGCTCTGATGGTGTAAGTCAACGGGGTGAGTACAGATGTACTCAGCAAGCCACCGAATGCAATTATAATGCAAGGTAAATAACAAGGGAGAAAGTGGCTAGTTTTGCGGAAGCAGCATAATTGTAAAGCATTAAGTGTGATCAATTTATTAGTACTGAAAAGTAAACATGTGTATGCATCATCATCTTCTAACTCGAGGAGTACGTTTCACCTTCTCGCACAACAGTCCTTACATGCCATGAATAACTCAAACATTCAACTAATTGTAAACTAACTGCGAGTAGTCACACAACCCGCCCTTGACCGTGGGCTCAGCTTTTCGAAAAGATTGATTTTACTCTGATCAGAGATGTACCACTGTACCCACAAGGCACGCACTCATCACTTACACCGAAGTGTAACGAGATGACCCATTTCACGGGAACTCGTGCCAAAACCTTCCATATGGTCTTCCCCGACTCAACAGCACCCTCTTATAGGTTTCATATGGTGTCCCGACGCGTCGGTGCCCCACCATACCCCCCCTTGAGCCTCCTTTGGTACAAGTCGCCCGCAGGCTAGCCCCTTGCCCCCTCCACTATGGTGCTGAGAGACGGAGTGTTCCACACTTCCAGTTAGGACTTACCCATTAGACTTGTGGTTGGTACTGAAGTGCTTTGCAACAGATCCCGCAGACCGGTCCTTATAGTGCCCCGGGTGCGACCAACCAGTTTCCGAGCTTGCACCCGGAACCCACCATACTTATAATCTAGCCAACTCCACAGAGTCCAGAGACAAGAATAACGGGGTATTTCATATACCAGAATCCATCTATCTACGACTCATTCTTTATATCCTATAGCAGTTGTGCCGGTACATTGGGCACTAGCTAATATAATATTTGTAGAGTGACAAGGAGTTAAGGCTCAATAAGCATGGCTTGGGTTTGCACACAAGGACGGGGATCTAATAAATATAAGTGTAAGGTTTGATCTTTGACTAATGCAATATTAACCTATGAGTTATAGCGATACTTTATTAAAACATGGGCTCAATTATGATCAACTGTTTCCACAGAGATGGTCGATGACTTGCCTTTATCCGTGAATGGTGAAGGTGGAACCTCGGGGTAAGACTCGGGATCTTCGATGACGTTGTAGTCTTCTCGATACGGAAAAGTAAACACAACATTCAATAAACAATCCAAAATCAAGCATATAAGCATACAAGTTGTTGTTGGATTTAAGTAAGTGAGATAGAGTCTTAAATTCTAGGGAATTGTTACTTAAATATTTAAGGTTGATTCCTAATGAGATTTCTGAATTTATGACTTGATGTAATTTATTTCTCCTAGGGGTTTTTATTTCCTCTTGTTAGAGATGAACTAAAAAGGTATTAACTTTGATGTTTTTATGGTATCAAAGATAGTGACTTTAAAATATTAAGTCTTTGAAGTTTGTTATAAAGTATGGATCTTTACTATTAAAAAGGGCTTTGTGTAATATGATTTAATGGAACAAAGTGGGTAAAAATGAATATTCTATTTTTATTGTATTAAAAATAGTAAACTCAAGTTGTTAGGTTCTCTAAAGTTATTATATAAGTTGTCATGACATTTTTATAAAGTGTTTAACTTCTATTATATGAATTACTCAATTATCCTACAAGGGCTTTTGCAATATTAATTAATAGATTAAAGTGGGCAAAGTGAACATGTTGTTTTTGTTGCATTAAAACAGTGGAATAAATTCATTAAGTCCTCTGAATTTATTGAATAAGTATTCATGATATTTTTGTAAAGGGTTGCATTTTTATCATATGAGTTAATCATTTATTTTAAAGGGCCTTGAAAAGGTTATTTAATAAAATGAAATGGGCAAAATGAATCATTATATTTTTATTGGCTTATAAACAGTGTAAGGGAGTCATTGTGTCCCCAGAAATTAATATATATTTTAAGGATTTTTCTGGATTATTTAAATGTAATATGATTTAAATCCTAAAGGGGACTTAGAAATGTAATTCAATAAAATGTCATGGACAAAATGGTTATTCCATTTTTATTGTATTAACAACAGTGAAATGGGGCCATTATATCTTATGAAATTAATTTATAAATTTTTAAGGGTTTATCTGAATTTTTTAATTAAAGTATTAATTAAACCCTAAAGGGGAATTCTCTTCATTATTTAATAAGATTATTATATGCCAAGTAAACATATTGTTTTTATTGCATGAAAGTGTGGAGAATAAAAAGATAAATTTTCCAGAATTAAAATGGTGAAATTTGGAGTTAATTTGAGCAAGATATGAATTTTGGAAGTTTAAACCATTTTTCTGAATTTTATTTAAACCAGAAATCAGTCTCTGGTCCACGGTGAGCCAGGCCCACGGTGGACCAGCGACTGCGCGCGTGAGCCGGGCCACTCAGGACCGTTGGATCTGGATCCAACGGGCGGGTACGATGCGGAGGCTTTTAAATCGAAACCGACGGCTCAGATGAGCCCGTACCGGTTCGATTAGAACTGAGGGCCCAAATTAAATCCTGTGGTGTTTTAATCTGCGCCGCTCGATCCATATCGCACGGCTAGGGTTTCGTCCGGCACGCTCGCGGCACGGGGGAGACCGAGACCTTCGTCTCCGACTCCGGCCGAGCGGCGGCGAGCGATCCCCGTCGGCGGAGAGTGCTTCCGGCAGGGCTAGGGCCAAAAATGGAATCAGAATAGCAAGGGGGCTTCAGGCATACCAGCGGCGACGACGTCGAGGCAGTGGCGACGATCAGCGGTGAGGAGGTGGCGGCGAAGGCTTTCGGGCTCGATGGCGACAAGGCGATCTGGCGGCGATCCGGCCCAACGGAGGTGAGGCCGGGGCAGAGGGCGGGCCAACGGTCCCGACGGAGGCGACGGTGAGGGCGGTGGTGGCCCGGAATGCCAGTGATTGACGGCCGAAGCTTGAACAGAGGGGAGGGAGAGAAAATGGTTGGCGGGGTTCGGTAACGCAGGTGGTATTGCTCTGGAGGTGTGGGCGAGAAGCGGTGAGTGCAGGAGCTTTTATAGAGGTCACCGGCGGCGAAATTGGAAGGCCAAATGAGGGAAACCGAGAGGGATTTGTCAAGTCGCCGGCGAGGTTTCCATGCGCTCGGTTTGCTTTCCAAAAGGGATGAAACCGCGTGGCAATAGCCGGGATGGGATCGCCGGGGCTTGGATTTGAGAATCCGGGCGGCAATTTGGCGCGGGGCCGACCGGCGGCAAAGATGGCAAGGAGGGAGCCGTCGGGATGGAGGGGGAGATCCCCTTCCATTGTTGAAGACGATCCTGACAGGTGGGTCCCACCTGTCAGCGAGCGCGCGGGAAGGAGTGAGGGGATGACAAGCGGGCCATGCTTGGCAGCGGGAGAGGGGGCGCACTACGGAGACTGACGTGTGGACCCGGCGGAGCGCGCGGGAGAGGAGGGAGAAGGGGTCGGCGCCGACAGGCTGGCCCCGCCTGTCAGCGAGAGGGGCTGCGTTGGGCTGGGCCGAAAGGCCTTTGGAGGAGAATTCAGGGTTTCGACCCAATAAGAATTTAAATACTTTTTCTAATTAATTTAATTCCAGAAATTGGTTTATTTGTTTAAGGCTTGAAGCACTGTTGATAAAATTTTGTAAAAATTCTCAAAAATATTTCTTGGCCTCTAGTTTATCCCATAAAATTTTCAAGTCCAAATTTTGAATACTTGTCTCTGTTTGGCTTTAATAGGGCTCTTTTAGGATTTTTATTAATAACAAAATTTCAGAAATTCTTTTATTATTATATTTCTTTTATTTTATTCCCTTTTAATTTTGGGGCTGTTACAATCCTATCCCCCTTACAGAGAATCTCGTCCTCGAGATTCGAAGCGAACCTCGGGAAAACTAAGGAACTGAGTTCTACTGGTGCTCCAGATTAGGAGATGGTGTTACATCAGAAATAGGCAAAGCGATCTCCGAAACTGGGTTGGTTGAGATTAACTTGGGGGTGTCTTTGGTTGTATCTGGTTTTTCTTTGTGGTGATCTGGCGTATGTTTCTCTGGATTTGGGATGGAGGATGGCGCCCGTTTGGGGTAGGGGCACTTGTTGGCGTAGTGGCCTCCTTGGCGGCAGTTGTAGCACACAATCGGCTTGCCGTTCCTGTCCCTCTTGTATCCGGTAGCTTGTGCTGGTATCTTTCTGACTGGCGGTGCTTGGGGTGGGATGTTTGTGCTTGGTCCTCCGAGGGTGGTTCGTGGCTTGGCAGAGGTTGGGGCTTGAGGTGGAATCACTCTGGTTTCTGGTATAGTTGCTTCGTTCACCAATCTTTGAAAGTTGGCGAAGTCCCCGTAGATTAGTTGAAGGGAGAGCTCGTGTTGGTGTTGCTGGAGACGGAACAACTGTGCCTGCTGCTCTTGCATCTGCTTTTGTAGTTGTTGCATCTGGGTAAGCAGTGTGGCGATCAGTTGGTTCTGTTTTGTCATCATCTCCGCAAGTGTGGGATGATAGACAACAGGGGTCTGCTGAGGTACAGGTGCACCCCACTGAGGCAGATTGCCAGAGGTGTTTCCATCATGTGGAGCTTTTGATCCTTGGTTATTGGCCATCCTGAAGTTGAAGGGTTCAAAAAGAAGGTGCCCACATTAAGGGAAATTGTTACTGATTTTATTGCCTAAGATAAATTGACCTAGATGCTTACATATTTTATTTCAGTTCCTTATTATTTTTCACACTCATGCCTTATATTATTTTTAATATAAATGATTTATCATGTATTTTATTCACTCAACATTCATGTATTTTATTAATTTGTGTTAGAGGTTTAAGATGAAGTGATGTTGATTATATCTTATTGAATTCCTTGGTACCAAAATTTCAAGAAAATTTTTGGAACGTGATTTAATGCTTAGGAGAATTTTTAGGAGAATACTCTAGCTAATTGTTATTTAAATGAAATTTTTAGGTCCATATTTTAGTTTTCCTCTTTCTTGATTTATCCTTTTCTTGGAATTTATTCATTAATTACTTTATTTTATTTTTAATGCCTGGCGAAAATCAAGGTGTTACAATCCTAACCTCCTTAACAAGAATCTCGTCCCGAGATTCGGAAAGGCTAGAAAGTCCCGGATATGTTTTAGCTAGGAATCACTTCTTTACACTAGAGACTTTAAATCTACATCTTCCTAGGTTGGGTTTGGCTAAGGTAGGGCTTTCCTGATAACGTGTCTTGATTTCACGATTGGAGTTGACCTTGCAGAACGGTGATGAACAAATCTGGTTGAGTTGAAACTTAGAGGTAGATTCTCTCCTTTAGGTTGGGATTATGACCTAATAGGTATATGAGGAAATGGGATTAAGTTTTTATTTCAAAATGTATCGTTCTTGCGATTACATATATTTATATATTCATTCATGCCTTATTTTTGACATGAATGGTAATACAATCAAGTAAAAAGAAAAGCAATCAACCGTAAATCTACGTCTATGGTAGCTCGGGGACGGCTCAATCACAGGCTCGTGGGAAACGGTCTGGGTCGAGGAGCTGGATGGTTCGGCGGGTGGGGCACTGCGGGAGATCCTCTTGGGCCTCACGGTGGGGATCCGAAGGGGTTTCTTCTTGCGAGGCGGAAGAGGTGCGATCTCCTCAAGATCCTTCTTCAAGTCTTTGAGCTGCTGGCGGAGCTGGGTATTGACCATGGCGCCCTGGCGTAGGAGCTCGTTCTGACGCCTCAATTCCTCCACCTCGAGGGTCAACTGGGGGTTCTACTGAAGCTGTCGACGGAGCTCTGCATTCTCGCGGGTCAGGTTCTCCGAAGTGTGGCGGTAGAAGTCGATGGTGTCGTGCTGACTATCTGCGTCGAGGACGGCCTCCGTGTGGAGGTTGTCCATGGCCTCCAAGAGTCTCATCGTGCGGGTGATGGCGGAGTTGCTCTGCGTGAGGGGGCTGACGTAGATGCTGCGGTGACTCCCAGGTGTACGCATGGGCATGAAGCGGTAGACGGTGTCGCGGAGGTGGCAGTCGTAGACCAGTCGAAGCTCGGCGAGGGACTGAAGAGCGGCTCGCTGGCTGGCCACCACGAACGAAGGTCCTCCGACTCCATGGGTGTAGAAGGGTGGCTGCGTGGAGGAGGGGCGGATAACAACCGTGACCTCGCAGTAGCTCTCGCTCGCATCGGGAAAGATCTCGTGGAACGCAGGCTCATGGGGAAACCCCAAGAAGTTGACGAGCACGCGAAGCTCGCGGATGAATCCGGCCTCGTCACGAAGAGTCCTGCTCATGGTATGGACCGGCATCTACAAAAGAGAGAAAGTTTTTGTGTGAAAATCTTGGAAGATGAGAGGATAAGTAGTTTTTGTAAGAAAATATAGTGGATTTATAAGTCCTAAGGTCAGGTCTGTTTGGCTTCCTACAGTCAAGTCGGCTCTGATACCATCTTGTCGCGCCCCGATTTAATAAATCAGGACTTTATTGAAATTCCCTAGAAAATCAATAAAACAAGACGTTCATCATGCGACCACGTACAATACGGGCAATCATTCACGGTTCGTAGACCGCATTAATACAAAAGTGAATAAAGGTGAAGAAAAACTAATAAAATAAGGGTCCTAGATGAACGCCTCCTTCCAGTCTCGCCTTGACTGGGTTGCTACTCCAGACCTGCATCCTCCTCGTAGTAGACGGGCTCTGATGGTGTAAGTCAACGGGGTGAGTACATATGTACTCAGCAAGCCACCGAATGCAATTATAATGCAAGGTAAATAACAAGGGAGAAAGTGGCTAGTTTTGCGGAAGCAGCATAATTGTAAAGCATTAAGTGTGATCAATTTATTAGTACTGAAAAGTAAACATGTGTATGCATCATCATCTTCTAACTCGAGGAGTACGTTTCACCTTCTCGCACAACAGTCCTTACATGCCATGAATAACTCAAACATTCAACTAATTGTAAACTAACTGCGAGTAGTCACACAACCCGCCCTTGACCGTGGGCTCAGCTTTTCGAAAAGATTGATTTTACTCTGATCAGAGATGTACCACTGTACCCACAAGGCACGCACTCATCACTTACACCGAAGTGTAACGAGATGACCCATTTCACGGGAACTCGTGCCAAAACCTTCCATATGGTCTTCCCCGACTCAACAGCACCCTCTTATAGGTTTCATATGGTGTCCCGACGCGTCGGTGCCCCACCATACCCCCCCTTGAGCCTCCTTTGGTACAAGTCGCCCGCAGGCTAGCCCCTTGCCCCCTCCACTATGGTGCCGAGAGACGGAGTGTTCCACACTTCCAGTTAGGACTTACCCATTAGACTTGTGGTTGGTACTGAAGTGCTTTGCAACAGATCCCGCAGACCGGTCCTTATAGTGCCCCGGGTGCGACCAACCAGTTTCCGAGCTTGCACCCGGAACCCACCATACTTATAATCTAGCCAACTCCACAGAGTCCAGAGACAAGAATAACGGGGTATTTCATATACCAGAATCCATCTATCTACGACTCATTCTTTATATCCTATAGCAGTTGTGCCGGTACATTGGGCACTAGCTAATATAATATTTGTAGAGTGACAAGGAGTTAAGGCTCAATAAGCATGGCTTGGGTTTGCACACAAGGACGGGGATCTAATAAATATAAGTGTAAGGTTTGATCTTTGACTAATGCAATATTAACCTATGAGTTATAGCGATACTTTATTAAAACATGGGCTCAATTATGATCAACTGTTTCCACAGAGATGGTCGATGACTTGCCTTGATCCGTGAATGGTGAAGGTGGAACCTCGGGGTAAGACTCGGGATCTTCGATGACGTTGTAGTCTTCTCGATACGGAAAAGTAAACACAACATTCAATAAACAATCCAAAATCAAGCATATAAGCATACAAGTTGTTGTTGGATTTAAGTAAGTGAGATAGAGTCTTAAATTCTAGGGAATTGTTACTTAAATATTTAAGGTTGATTCCTAATGAGATTTCTGAATTTATGACTTGATGTAATTTATTTCTCCTAGGGGTTTTTATTTCCTCTTGTTAGAGATGAACTAAAAAGGTATTAACTTTGTTGTTTTTATGGTATCAAAGATAGTGACTTTAAAATATTAAGTCTTTGAAGTTTGTTATAAAGTATGGATCTTTACTATTAAAAAGGGCTTTGTGTAATATGATTTAATGGAACAAAGTGGGTAAAAATGAATATTCTATTTTTATTGTATTAAAAATAGTAAACTCAAGTTGTTAGGTTCTCTAAAGTTATTATATAAGTTGTCATGACATTTTTATAAAGTGTTTAACTTCTATTATATGAATTACTCAATTATCCTACAAGGGCTTTTGCAATATTAATTAATAGATTAAAGTGGGCAAAGTGAACATGTTGTTTTTGTTGCATTAAAACAGTGGAATAAATTCATTAAGTCCTCTGAATTTATTGAATAAGTATTCATGATATTTTTGTAAAGGGTTGCATTTTTATCATATGAGTTAATCATTTATTTTAAAGGGCCTTGAAAAGGTTATTTAATAAAATGAAATGGGAAAAATGAATCATTATATTTTTATTGGCTTATAAACAGTGTAAGGGAGTCATTGTGTCCCCAGAAATTAATATATATTTTTAAGGATTTTTCTGGATTATTTAAATGTAATATGATTTAAATCCTAAAGGGGACTTAGAAATGTAATTCAATAAAATGTCATGGACAAAATGGTTATTCCATTTTTATTGTATTAACAACAGTGAAATGGGGCCATTATATCTTATGAAATTAATTTATAAATTTTTAAGGGTTTATCTGAATTTTTTAATTAAAGTATTAATTAAACCCTAAAGGGGAATTCTCTTCATTATTTAATAAGATTATTATATGCCAAGTAAACATATTGTTTTTATTGCATGAAAGTGTGGAGAATAAAAAGATAAATTTTCCAGAATTAAAATGGCGAAATTTGGAGTTAATTTGAGCAAGATATGAATTTTGGAAGTTTAAACCATTTTTCTGAATTTTATTTAAACCAGAAATCAGTCTCTGGTCCACGGTGAGCCAGGCCCACGGTGGACCAGCGACTGCGCGCGTGAGCCGGGCCACTCAGGACCGTTGGATCTGGATCCAACGGGCGGGTACGATGCGGAGGCTTTTAAATCGAAACCGACGGCTCAGATGAGCCCGTACCGGTTCGATTAGAACTGAGGGCCCAGATTAAATCCTGTGGTGTTTTAATCTGCGCCGCTCGATCCATATCGCACGGCTAGGGTTTCGTCCGGCACGCTCGCGGCACGGGGGAGACCGAGACCTTCGTCTCCGACTCCGGCCGAGCGTCGGCGAGCGATCCCCGTCGGCGGAGAGTGCTTCCGGCAGGGCTAGGGCCAAAAATGGAATCAGAATAGCAAGGGGGCTTCAGGCATACCAGCGGCGACGACGTCGAGGCAGTGGCGACGATCGGCGGTGAGGAGGTGGCGGCGAAGGCTTTCGGGCTCGATGGCGACAAGGCGATCTGGCGGCGATCCGGCCCAACGGAGGTGAGGCCGGGGCAGAGGGCGGGCCAACGGTCCCGACGGAGGCGACGGTGAGGGCGGTGGTGGCCCGGAATGCCAGTGATTGACGGCCGAAGCTTGAACAGAGGGGAGGGAGAGAAAATGGTTGGCGGGGTTCGGTAACGCATGTGGTATTGCTCTGGAGGTGTGGGCGAGAAGCGGTGAGTGCAGGAGCTTTTATAGAGGTCACCGGCGGCGAAATTGGAAGGCCAAATGAGGGAAACCGAGAGGGATTTGTCAAGTCGCCGGCGAGGTTTCCATGCGCTCGGTTTGCTTTCCAAAAGGGATGAAACCGCGTGGCAATAGCCGGGATGGGATCGCCGGGGCTTGGATTTGAGAATCCGGGCGGCAATTTGGCGCGGGGCCGACCGGCGGCAAAGATGGCAAGGAGGGAGCCGTCGGGATGGAGGGGGAGATCCCCTTCCATTGTTGAAGACGATCCTGACAGGTGGGTTCCACCTGTCAGCGAGCGCGCAGGAAGGAGTGAGGGGATGACAAGCGGACCATGCTTGGCAGCGGGAGAGGGGGCGCACTGCGGAGACTGACGTGTGGACCCGGCGGAGCGCGCGGGAGAGGAGGGAGAAGGGGTCGGCGCCGACAGGCTGGCCCCGCCTGTCAGCGAGAGGGGCTGCGTTGGGCTGGGCCGAAAGGCCTTTGGAGGAGAATTCAGGGTTTCGGCCCAATAAGAATTTAAATACTTTTTCTAATTAATTTAATTCCAGAAATTGGTTTATTTGTTTAAGGCTTGAAGCACTGTTGATAAAATTTTGTAAAAATTCTCAAAAATATTTCTTGGCCTCTAGTTTATCCCATAAAATTTTCAAGTCCAAATTTTGAATATTTGTCTCTGTTTGGCTTTAATAGGGCTCTTTTAGGATTTTTATTAATAACAAAATTTCAGAAATTCTTTTATTATTATATTTCTTTTATTTTATTCCCTTTTAATTTTGGGGCTGTTACAATCCTATCCCCCTTACAGAGAATCTCGTCCTCGAGATTCGAAGCAAACCTCGGGAAAACTAAGGAACTGAGTTCTACTGGTGCTCCAGATTAGGAGATGGTGTTACATCAGAAATAGGCAAAGCGATCTCCGGAACTGGGTTGGTTGAGATTAACTTGGGGGTGTCTTTGGTTGTATCTGGTTTTTCTTTGTGGTGATCTGGCGTATGTTTCTCTGGATTTGGGATGGAGGATGGCGCCCGTTTGGGGTAGGGGCACTTGTTGGCGTAGTGGCCTCCTTGGCGGCAGTTGTAGCACACAATCGGCTTGCCGTTCCTGTCCCTCTTGTATCCGGTAGCTTGTGCTGGTATCTTTCTGACTGGCGGTGCTTGGGGTGGGATGTTTGTGCTTGGTCCTCCGAGGGTGGTTCGTGGCTTGGCAGAGGTTGGGGCTTGAGGTGGAATCACTCTGGTTTCTGGTATAGTTGCTTCGTTCACCAATCTTTGAAAGTTGGCGAAGTCCCCGTAGATTAGTTGAAGGGAGAGCTCGTGTTGGTGTTGCTGGAGACGGAACAACTATGCCTGCTGCTCTTGCATCTGCTTTTGTAGTTGTTGCATCTGGGTAAGCAGTGTGGCGATCAGTTGGTTCTGTTTTGTCATCATCTCCGCAAGTGTGGGATGATAGACAACAGGGGTCTGCTGAGGTACAGGTGCACCCCACTGAGGCAGATTGCCAGAGGTGTTTCCATCATGTGGAGCTTTTGATCCTTGGTTATTGGCCATCCTGAAGTTGAAGGGTTCAAAAAGAAGGTGCCCACATTAAGGGAAATTGTTACTGATTTTATTGCCTAAGATAAATTGACCTAGATGCTTACATATTTTATTTCAGTTCCTTATTATTTTTCACACTCATGCCTTATATTATTTTTAATATAAATGATTTATCATGTATTTTATTCACTCAACATTCATGTATTTTATTAATTTGTGTTAGAGGTTTAAGATGAAGTGATGTTGATTATATCTTATTGAATTCCTTGGTACCAAAATTTCAAGAAAATTTTTGGAACGTGATTTAATGCTTAGGAGAATTTTTAGGAGAATACTCTAGCTAATTGTTATTTAAATGAAATTTTTAGGTCCATATTTTAGTTTTCCTCTTTCTTGATTTATCCTTTTCTTGGAATTTATTCATTAATTACTTTATTTTATTTTTAATGCCCGGCGAAAATCAAGGTGTTACATAAGCTCTAAGAAAAATGCGGTTGGCCAGATAGCAAGCCATGTTCATGGCTTCAGCCCAGAAACGCCTAGGAGTCCTGTGCTCATCGAGCATCGTCCTGGCCATCTCGACTAGCGTGCGGTTCTTTCGTTCCACAACGCCGTTCTGTGGGGGAGTGTAAGGAGAAGAAAACTGATGGTCCAGACCCTGATCACTACAGAAGCTGACGAACTGAGAGTTCTTGAACTCAGAGCCGTTGTCGGAGCGAATTGCTCGCATCCGACCATTGTTCTCATTCTTCAGCTTCAAAATCAGGTCATGAACAAATTGAAAAGTTTCATCCTTAGACTCCAAAAATAAAACCCACGAGAAACGAGAAAAGTCGTCAACTATGACAAGTGCATACCATTTCCCACCGACTGAACGTACTCGAGCTGGACCAACAGTGTCCAGGTGTAAAAGCTCGCCCCGATACGAAGTCATCACCTGAGTCACAGGTGAGTGAGAAGCGACAACCATTTTCCCATGACGACAGGGATGACAAACTAGATCCTTCTCCATCTTAAGCTTGGGCAATCCTCGGATGAGGTCCATGGAGCTTAACCTGACTAGCAGATCAAAACTCAAGTGACCTAACCTCCTATGCCACTTCGAGAGCTCAGAAGAAGATCCAGCAATCAAACAGCGAGAAGGGCCAAAAGAACTAGAGAAGTCAATTCGAAAAACTTTACCGAAGGGTAAAATCTGACAAACCAAAGACCCTCTAGAATCAACCACAGAAGAATTGCCCTTCTTAAAACGCACTTCCAAACCATCCTCAAGAAGTTGCGACACAGAAATCAAGTTGAAGTTCAAATTTTTAACCAAAGCAACATTCTTTAAAGAGAAATGATCTGAAATGCAAATTGAGCCTATGCCACTTACTTTCCCTTGACCGCTGTTCCCGAACGTGATATATTCTTTGGAGCTCGGGGGAGTGAGACTGGAGAACCATCTGCGATGTCCCGTCATGTGGCGAGAGCATCCTGAGTCCATGATCCAAACATCCTCCAGTCCCCGGTCCTGCACAATCAATGTCTGTAAGTGGGAGCAAATGGTCCGGCACCAGGTTTAGCAAAAGAGCTAAACCAGTGTCGAGCCATCTGCTCAAAAGATGGAAAGCGAAAACCATCAAAAGAGTTTGGACCAAAATGCGGCTCAAAGCGCGGTCCTCGGTTCTGCCTAACCCTGCGGCCACGAGGTCCAGAACCATAGCCAACACGGTCTGGAACTCTGCCGGAACGGACACCACCAACTAGAGCACGGGCAAGAAAGCCGTCTCCTCTACCACCACCTACACGACGCGGCCTGGCCTCCAGCCTCTCCCCGCGCCGAGGAACATGCAGTCTACCCTCCTGCTGGTAGAACTGCTCCTGATCACTACGAGCCCTCTCTGCTCTCTCAACCCTCTTCCTCCTGAAGCAGAACTCCGCAAGATGCCCGTCTCTCTGACAGTACTCACAATGATAGGTGGGCTTCTTGGGATGTGGTTGAGGCTTGGGATGTTGGGGCTTAGTGGTGTTTGGTGTTGTCTTCTTGGGTTGAGAAGGTCCAGGAAGAGAGTCAAGAGAAGAGTGGAGGTGTTTGGACTTAGGAACCCAGATAGGTTTCTTGGGTGGAGCTTTGGGTGGTTCATGAATCACTCCATCCTTGGGCTGACAAGCCTGGGAGGTCTCAGTGGAGTGAGTCTTGGGGTATCTCTGCTCAGGAGTCATTTTACTCCACTCCACTGCCCGGCTAATGGCACTCTCAAAGTCAACCTTGGTGTAGGTGTAACCTACCCCAAACCCATCCTGCCTCTTGAACTGCTGGATCATCATGCCAAGCTGTGGCTCTCTGGCACTGATCCAACTCAGGATAGACCGGAGGTAAAAGTTCTCATTCTGATAATCTGCTAGCTCCTCTCTCAAGGAAGCTAGAACCTCCACCTGAGACAAACAGGTCTCACACTCACTCTCAACTTGGACAGACTTCTCGGCTTTCAGCTTAATTAATTCCATTCTAAGAGACAGGCAGTTCTCACAGACAGTGGGTGGAACTGACAATGTCTCAAGCTCTAGCCTAGTCTGCGCAAGCTCAGCTCTCAATCTCTCCAAATCACCCAAATGTTCATTACCCTTGGATTTCAGCTCAGCTAAGGCAGCTAGATGGGATGGGCAATCAACACAGGGTGCGACGACAGTGGCTTGAGCATCTTTCAGCTCCAGCTGAGCGCTTTCAAGCTCAGTGGCCAAAGCGTCCCTCTCCTCAACCCTTTCTGTGTACCTGGACTTCAGAGTCAACAGGTCACACAGAAGCACCTCACACTTCGGGCACTCACTGCTATCACCCAAGCAAGGGGAAGAAGATAGACTCTCAATTCTGCCGTTGGCTACGGCAAGCTCACTCTCTAACTCGTCTATCCTTTTCTTAGCCCCTCTAAGCAGTTTTTCCCGATACTTTAACTCCTGACGATTGCTCTCAAGTAAATCAACAATTTCTCGCTCATAAGATGATACCTTGTTGTCGTCGTCGTCGGAGTCGTCGGAGGAGCTCTTTTCTTCCCTATCCCCAAGAGCCATTGAACAGAAGCTCTTGCGGGATCTTCGGCGCTGGTGTGAGCGGCTCTTCGGCTTGTCTCCGAAGGCCATGAAGCAGAGGCCCGCCGGATCGTCCTTGTCCTTCCCCTTCCTGATGGCGATCTCCTCATCGCTTGAGCTCGATGAAGAGGAAGAAGACGTGGACCGCTTGGAGTAGCTCTTCTCCATCTCGGCGAAGAAGGCCTTGTCGCGCTTCTTGTTTTCTCGCCGGTAGTCCTTCAGGGCCTTTCTGAAGAATCTGGTCTTTGGCTTGCCCTTGTTGAAGGAGGAGCTGTCGTGCTTGCCAGAGTCGTGGAAGCCACCACCGGTGCCCTTCTTGTGTCCATTGCGCTTGGGGCAGTCGGCGATGAAGTGTCCTGGTTCACCACATTCAAAGCATCCAGATTTTGTGCCGTGTATTTTGAACATTCTCTTATCATAGACACGACGCACCCGGTTGTTAAACAGACACAAATCATCATCTCCCAAAGACTCAAGCTGGTCCTCAGTGATAGACATCAAGGAGAACCCAGCACAGCTCACAGAAGAGGGATCAACAGAAGGTGTAGCAAGGGCCAGGGATTTTGATCCAGAACCAGTGAGATTTGATCTCAACTGGATATCTACCTCAGTGGCCTTCAGCTTGCTAAATAACTCAGAAATGGTCAAGGTATCGTAAGAAGTGCTGTCAACGATAGAGGATACCTTGATCTCCCAGATCTTTGGGTCCAAGGTATGGAGAACCTTGAGCGCCTGCTCATGATCTGAGACTAACTGAGCACCCTCAGCCTTGTTGTCCCGAAGCTTGTTTATGATCGACTGAAAACGACCAAACAAAGCCTCAACAGATTCACCCGGCTTCTGTGTGAAATTCTCATATTCACGCCGGTAGGTCTGATAGAGCCGAGCCTTGACCTGTGCTGTCCCCTCATGGTGTGCCTTGAGGGTAGCCCAGATCTCTTTCGCAGTGGAGAGATGACTCACACGCTCAAACTCAGTGGGACCTAAACCAGAAAACAGAATGTTCACAACCTTACTGTTGCTCAGATGCTGAGCAATGATACCAGCAGTACCTTGCTCAGTAACTGGCAATATGACAAACGTGGTGTGAACGCAAATATCCCAAATGTCCGAACCCTGGCTCATAAGATAGGCTCGCATGCGAGTCTTCCAATAATTATAGCCATAGGCTTCCAAGGACGGGACCTTGCCAGGAGACGTCATAGTCACTACTGGGGTTTAGAACCGGTTAAGGTATGGAAAAACCCTAACCTTGCTCTGATACCACTTGTAGGACCGAAAGTAGCGACCAGAGGGGGGTGAATGGGCGCCTTAAAAATTCTTTTGAATCAATGGCCTGTTCCCAATACCCAACGCACCTCAAAAGGACTACGCAGCGGAGAATAAACAGAAGGCCTAAGTCTAAGGGTATCTAACCTAGAAGCAACAGATGTTAAACAGAGAACTATTAATGAAGTGCAACTAGGCAGATGAATACTGTGAAAATAGGCCTAAACTTCCCAATGAAATGATCTAAGTATATGTAAGGGGAAATGAAAAGTTACTGTCCAAAGTTGTCTCCTGTTCGAAGCTTGTCGAAGTCTGCTTCGCTGGTCGAAGCCTGCTTCGGAAGTTGGTGACGAAGCCTGTCCGAGATGCCGAAGGTGTCACGGTCTAGCCTAGTTCGAAGTGGCAAGCAGCGAAGTATACTTCGAAGCGAAGTATGACAATGCCGGAGCCTGGTTCGAAGTATGTACTTCGAAGACAAGGCTTCGAACACAGCTTCGAACCGAGTGCTTTGGAGCAAGAACCTTCGAATAGAAAACTTCGAACACAACACACAAACAAACAACCTTCGGACAAAGAAGCGAAGCCTGTCACACAACAGAAAACCAAATTCGAAGCCTAAGCTCTAACTTCGAAAGGAGTGAGCTTCGAACTGAAAGGCGAAGGCTGATATGCGTCAGAGAGAATAAAGCGAAGTCTATCAGAGGAACAAGCTCCGAAGACAACTTCGAAACCCGTCGAAGTGAGGACTTCGAAGGGCTCAAGTCGGAGCACCTTCGCACAGACGTTCGAAGTAGAGATGCTGACAGTTTTTAAGAATACTTCGAAGCCAGACACACAAAAAACAAAACTGCAGTCCGAAGTTCGAACGAAGCCTCTGAGGGTATACGTTCGAAGCCTGCCTCACGGAGCTGAGGGGCTTCGAAACTAAGATGATGGCTTCGCCAGAAAACAGTCAAAAAGGCATTCAATCCAGTCTGCTTCGATCAAAAAGCTGTGCGGTAGAAGGAAAAAGGTTGGCAGCAAGTACTGTAGCTACAGTAGTAGTACTACTTGCAACAGCAAGAACTAGTACTACTTCTCACGAAGAACACACGCAACAGGGACACATCCTCAGGAATAAAATCAACCAGCACAACAAACCGAAGCTTCTTGAATCAGAGGAATCAATGCACACACCTCCACAACTAACAAAGAATTCAATCTCACGGGAGCAAAGTAAATGCAAGGCAAAAAAGGAATGAACCAATGCCTGGCGGCGCACACAGGAGAGAGAGAGCGTGAGAGGCAAAATGACCCAATGGATTAAAAAGTGAATTCTGGAAGGGTAGTCCAAACCCTAGGGATTGGGGTCCTATTTATAGGTAGCCCAACACTAGGAATATTCTACCAGCCCCTTAGGGTTTTTACAGACTCAAGTAAAAAGAAAAAGATTCTACTGCCCTTAGGTATTTTTACAGACATGACTGACTGACTGTGGGCCTAGAGATACAGATGACTTATCCGGAAGCTAAGTTTTCGTAGCGACTACGGCTTCTCTTCTGGACAGTCGGATACAAGATCGACGGTTGTCAGTTTTGTGCCGAAACTGACAAAGCCTCCACCAGCTTTGCACCAGGTACCCGGATTGGGCCGGCCTGACTCCGCAGCTCTCTCAGCCCGGCAATCGCTCACCGCCCGTGTACCTGAGTCAATCCTGGTCAACAGCCCAGTGGGTCTTCTACTGCTTCTGACCCATGCACCCGGATTGGGCCAGCCCGACTTCGCAGCCTCCTCTGCCCGACAGTCGCTCGCTGCCCGTGTACCTGAGTCACACGCGGCCCATGAAACAGCATATCTCCTCTCTTCTTCAGTCCTCTTTGACTATTCGTTGACAATGACTCATCACTTCTGGAGCCATGAGGCCCATGCTATTCAGCATGGCTCCTCACCCTCGGCATCCACTCTCCATAACCACACATCGATCTCATCGATGCAATCAAGCCATCACTCACTGATCTCACCAGATCGCTCAACCTTATCAATCACTCATCATAAAGACAGAAACCACAGTGCGACCTCACTTGGTTTCACAAAATCGGTTAACATAACTACAGTTGATCTATCAATATGGCAAGCAGGGGAGTCATATGTTTGTTAGGAAAGGTTTGGGAAGGAAATTTCTTGTGAGTATCAGATGATGGCATTGCACTAGTTAGCGAAGAACCACCCAAGCTCGTGCTATAAATACGGAATTGAAGACGACTTCGGCTAGGACGACGCCGCAACTGATAAACCACTATGACGCGGGAATCAGGCCGAACTCAGTCCCTACAAGGTACTACGGGCCCCAGCGAGACAGTAGCGAGTTAAAATTACAACGTCAAGAAGAGGAAAGGCCAAATGATGAGACTAAGGGAATATTTTATGATCGTTCGGATGAAGTACACAACCAATGCTTACGGTATCGCCTTGAGATAGCCGATGCAAGGGCATTGCCTTTAGCCCCTAAACACAACAAGGAGACTTCGGTGCAGAAGAGACCGAACGAAGTGACTAAGGAAAACATCTTAAGCGCTCAGTCAAACTACATACACCGATGCCTATGGCATCACCTTGATATGGCCAATGCGAAGGCATCTCCCTAGACAAAATCATCAAGAATGAAGAGGAGGCAACACAGGAAACTCAGCGAGCAACAGCACAAGATATAAAGAAAAGCTGGTATATATTTATGATGTTTGATTATAAAGAAGTGTGTTACAAGCCCCCGATCGGTGTACAGAAGGACCTCGTCCGCTCAACCTCTACAGAGCGCCCTTCACTAAAGCACGGACCAACTACGACCGCCTCTTGTTCACCCATGTTGTAGGAGTGGGGGTGCTGGTGCCAAGGTTCATAGTGGCATATACTGGTTCGTATCGTATCGACCATCCTCTTAGGCTCATGGAAGGTGCCTCCTCATCAACGTCATGCAAAAGGAAAAGGCAAAGTCCAATCAGATGAGAAAAACAAGAGAAGCAAAAAGAAAAAAGGAGGTTGAGGTACTCACATCAAGATCCGCCTCGGCGCTAGTCGGATGAAGCCATTCCCGGTAGACCGACGAGGATCAGTTGAAGATATGAAGATTCACCTCACCCCACCACTCGCGGAAGCCGGAAAATGTCACCCGACAAGTCCTCTAGGTGGTGACCCTTCTGGAGGGCAGCCCATCGACCATATGGGAGAGGCGATCCCACTCTAGCGCACTCATGACCCTTCCGCGGGCCTGGATCCATCCGACGAAGAAGAGGCGAGGAGGAAGATGGTCAAATCCCAACTACCTCGAGAACACCGATGAGTGGTAGAACTCATAAGAGCACCGCCATGAACGTTCATCGGTAAAGCTGACTAGGAGCAAGCAGTGAAAGGAGGCGATGAATAAGATACGAAAAGACTCGGCGTCCCGAGATACATTGGGGAAAACCAGTCGGTCGGGGAGTGCGCACTCTGAATGGAAACCAAAAGAAAACCAATAAAACTGACTAGGGAACCCAAGGTTGAAGAGTTTGAAGGATGCGGCCAAAGTCGCGGAGGAGATGGGGACGGAAGGATGAAATGAGGCCACTTCGCCCAAGGAGCGACACCAACGGAAAGTGGGAGGCACTGACTCCAAAAAATTGTTGGGGAAGAGCGACTAGGAAAATGGGGCCTCTCCAATGGCCTCAACGGTATATACATTTAGCCAGAGTTAGAGAAGCCACCATGGACCCCAGCATCAGCCGATGAAAATGCCAGCCGATAAGTCAACTGACACGAGGGGGAGGAGACGGTAGGTGTCCCCAAAGAGATAGCAACCTAGGGTGATCCGCTCGTGGGCGGCAAGTTATTCGGCCAAGTAATGGAACTGTAGAGTCGGGGTCGAGGCCGACATGTAGAAAACAAACTCCTCTAGGCAGAGGGTGAGAAAGGCGATGTCTTCGTGGGTATTGACCGGGCCGACTTTCTGGTTGTGCCGCCTGATGTATCAGCTCCAGTTATCGGCCGAGTCGGTACCCAGGTTGTGTGACGACTAGAAACAAATAGAGAAGGGAATGATCGGTGAGCTAATGTCAAGGCAAGTCAAAAAATAGATGTTGAGCAAGGAAGGGTTCATTGGTCAATGGATGAAAAGGAAAGCGTTGAGGGCGTACGACCAAAAGTAACACAATGCGGCCAACATCGGTTCGTTCTTGAATGGCGCGACTAGGGAGAGACCGATATAGTGACCGATATCGATCTCATCCTAGAAAGTGTGGTAAGTGGCCGATACCCTAAGGTACCAGTCACGCCGGCCAGGGATAGAGGAAGGAAAGGGCATGACGCTAAGGTCCCAGTTAGAAGAATGCATGAGGGAACACTTGAAGGGTATGTATTCGGCATGTTTCAGCATTCACGAAGTCGATCGGGTCAGAGTCACCTAAGGGGCCCAAGAAGAAGCTGTACGGGTGAGTGGCGATCGGTATGAAGACCTGGTTCCGAAGAGCCTGCATGTGGGAAAAGTGGCTTAGAAAAGGGATGAAAACCACAGAGGGAAGAAAGAAGGCCAATATATGAAAAGCAAAGGCATACCAGTGGGATCCTGTCCAAGTCAGCCATTGTACTATTCTCTCGATTTGATGTAATGTAGAAAGAAGCGGCAAGATGGTGGTGATCAAGAAGCAGCAGAAACTAATGACGATGGTTGAAAGCCGAAGTGGTGGTGAGAAGAAAGCGTGGAAGGGAGAATATGGAAGACGGGTATTTATTGACCATGGTGATTCTTTGGCTACCCCATTGGACCAATCGTAAGAAGCAAAGGAGAAGAGTTTCCGGCTAGCGATAATGAATGTGAGATGACCATGTAAAATACTTAGTGGTGTAAGTAATTATTATTGGTAGTTTCGAAACGTCAGATGCCTCTTAACGCCTCAAAACTAGGGGGCATGTGTTGATGACAAGAATTGGTAAAGCCCAAGGCCCACCAATGAAGGCGCACATTCAACGGAAGGTCAAGGAAGATCCAGTCAAGAAAAAGTCAAAGAAATCCTGTCCGCAACAACTGCATGATCGGAAGGAGGCCGATGGAGATAAGAGCGGCATGAGGTTATAGATTCATCCAAAATCGGCTGATAGATTACTTGGACGGTAAGTCTACGGACTATAAATATGTATCCCCTAGGTTAGGTTTAGTTTAACTCTCGTTCAATCTACAATCAGTGCATCGCCACCCTTGTGCCCCAAGGTTATCTAGCGAGACTCGGGCTCTCGGAGCTAGGCTGCATCAGTTTGATCTCCGGCGAAGAGGTGAGTCCCGCCACCCTCAGCTTCCGTGCCAACTAGGTTAGTATCCTCATGACTGCATCGGTTTGGTCTGATCTCTTGAGGAGAACAGTGAAATAGCATGGTCATCGGTTATTCTCAGTGTATTTGGCTAGGTCTAAGGCTGCATCAGTTGGGTTTGATCTCTTAGATTGAGGTGATCTAAGTTTGATAGCTTGAGGCTTCATCGGTTAAGTCCGACATCTCTTGCTGTTGTATCTTTTTCATGTCATATACTATTCATCTAAATAAAGTTTCTCTGATTCGTTGATATATTGTTCAGATCATCGTGACTAGCTACTGTCTCGGTTAGGTCCGATCTAGTTATTATGGTGATTTCCATGATATAGATCTATTGTCTGGCGTGTTTTATTTATTTCTATCAGAGTACAAGCTGATAGGTTATCTTCAATTCATCTCCATATCATGTTCACCATCGAAAAGTGCTCATCGGCTTATATGCACGTCCCGTTTTTCTCCATCGACCGATGGTGTGCTTGTTCAATTGGGTTAATCCGGGCTATCGACCGTCTGGCCGATTGCACGATGCTTCATAGCTTTATCTTTTATGCCACAGAAATCGGCTTGCCAGCCGATCGGCTATGCTACTAACGTCTGTATTTTCCGATTCCTTATCAGTTGTAGGGTCAAACCGATTGGCACGCCCTAAACTCTTTTCTAAGACATAGGACCTAAACTAGAGTTAAGCAAATCTCCTAGGCCACGCGTGTTTCAGTGTGTGACCAAAAAGCACGCCAACAATCTCACAAGCCTCTCGTGTGTCAAAGTGTGACCAAAAAGGCACCAACACGCTTTTTGGCACGCCCGGTGAGACATTTTCAGCAACTCAGCCATGACAGATGAGATCAACAATGACAACATCATCTCGATCACTATGGACACACTGAATGAAGATCAAAGAGCAGAGGCGCGGAAACATGTGGATGATTTCTAGAAGTTATGCCTGCAAGCCTATGGTATGACTCGGTCGGGTCCTATCCAGAGGGACCCATTGCCAAGATCGGCTACGGCCATAGGAACTAGCCATCTAGCAGAAATCCCTCACATCAGTTTTCAAGAAATCATCGGCAATGCCCTTCATCAAGCATAATGAACCTGATGGTACAAGGAAGACCGATCTTTCGATGAGAGATGGAGGATGTGGTGAATTTGGTGGAGGCCGACGTTGGCTGCCCGACTACCACAACCAAGATGGTGTGGCGCCTTGAGTGACAGGTACACCATCTCCTGATAACTATGATTTGGGGGTGGAGATCGACGTTGTGCTACCTGACTACAACAACCACAAGGATGTTGCGTCTTAGCGATAGTTACACCGACTCCGGTTGTTGCTTCTCTTGCCGTGCCAAGAACAATCTTGAACCTACAAGCAATCGAAGAACAAGCAAGAATAAGATGACAAACAAACACTCACAGATCTGATAGAAGTTGGAGTTTTGATTCAAGTAATCGGGCGGTCTAGCCGACACGCGTGTTTACAAGGAAGTAGCAGCAGCTAACTTACATCAAACAAAACCCGAGTTCTTTTTGTGGCTACTACTTGCCTAAAAGAAAAGACTAGAAACTTAGGATGGAGTCACGAGGGTTCTTCGGTAGTTTCTGGATGTTTCGTCTATTCTCTGCCATTGATTCTTGATCCGTTGGAAAGTAGACGAAGATACCTTTCCACAAGTACTTATTTGCTTTAAACAACCTCAAGAGTTGAAAGATATGCTCCATTTAATCTTGGACTTCTACAGTTACAAGAGTACCTTCGGGAGTAGCAATATTTATTGCATTGTTGCCTTCTCCACTCCTAGTTGGATCAATTCCTAAGCACCTAAGGATAATAAAGTCATCACAAGGATTTAATAGTACCCCATTGGAAAAAGAATTAACTTGAACAGCTAGGAACGAGTTCACCTGATAATTAAGTTCACGTGCACGGGCGCGTGTCATTGGTCCTTGCTTAGCTATAAGCAGTGAAGGGGATGTCGTTGTGGTTGTATCAATGGCAGCGATGTCCTCATCAAAGCACTCATTAATCAATCCAAAACACCGGTCAACACCCTCCACGGTGAATCCGACAGCCTCCGAAACTAAGCTCCGGGCTCCGGAGGTCGCCTTTCTGAGGTCAGATTGGAGTGAAAATATTTGGCGAAGGAGCTCCGAATGTAAACTCTGCAAAATACAAAGATCAAGTGCCAATTTGGCCTAGAGACCGAATTATCAAGTATAGTAATGGAAAATAGACAGAACGAAGGATAGCAATCTGTTACGTAGATTAATGGATGGTTCACAGACGAGCCAACAAGGAATTGCCATGGTTACAACGTGATGCACGGAGGGCTTCCAACGCAAACCCACGAAGATGGACTGAACTAAGGTGCAAAAGTAAATGAAAAGTAAAGGTATGTTTCATAACTAGGGTTTTGAGTTGATCTGTGGAGATTGATTATTGAATCGGCCTCACCCCTATATTTATAGGGGCTAGTCTTGACACTCTTGGCTACAACTCTAACTCTAACCTGATTATGATTCGGCCTAAAACAGATAAAATTTTATTAGGGATCAAAACAACCCAAAACCCTAATAGATTCACCCTCCAGGCCTACCTGAAGTGGGCATTCAGAAGACCTGCCGAAGTGGGCCCTTTGGGCCGAAGCTGGCCTACAAAGTAGGTCGCCGAAGGGGCAACCGAAGCCCCATGCGGATGGGCCTTCGGCACTTCAAGGCTTCGGCTTGTGCCAGGAATTGTATATTTTTGGCCCAAAATTACCAATCTTTAATATCTTGACAATCTCGGCCATTAATACCATTTTCTACTGTCAACAGTTATTATATCCCCTTGTAAGCTTCATTTCGTGTAAATTCTAAAGCAACTTCTTCTAAATCATATATTCCTGTGCTCCTGACCATGTATTGTTTCATTCTTTGCCAAAATATGTTACTGTTTCACTCTTTGTCAAAATGAGCACTAGGAAATACATGCTTTCTCATATGTAGTTTGAGGCTTTGAGCTCTTAATTCATCGGATGTTCTTGCTGAATTTTGTTGTAGGGTGTCTACCATCTTTTGGCAAATCTTGTGGAGTATTGTAACTCTAGTATTCATGCAAATATTCATGTTAGAGATGCTATAATTGTTTTTATCTAAATTTTTTGTTATGCTGTTTTTTTATTGAGCTGCTGAAATGAATATTTATATATTCAAAAAATATTTATATCCGTTCTTGTGCTACCTATATTCAAAGGAGAGGATAATCCTGACTGTTTGAGATCAAGCTAAGGTGGCAACTAGGGGCTTATGTGAACCAACAAGCTGATATTCTTGAGAAGTGAGTGTTGCTACCACAAACTTGTCCCACTTCTGAAAATCATAGGAAACAGTGCCTTTAATTACTACACGTTGTATAATTTTAATTTCTGTCCTAATTGAACTTTAATTTCAATATTGCAACAATAGTCCTCACAAGTACAGTAGTTCAAACCTTTTGATGAATATTAGTTCTGATTCTGTTCCTGTCAGCTGTTTACTTGCGATGACCTGACAAATTCTTTAACTTGCAAGATGTTACAAATGATCATATTTTATTGAACAGATATCACGCAAATGGACTCATCATGTGACCACTCTGCAGTTCTTTGTGTTCGGCATTTGGTCATTGTGGGAAGGCTTTAAAGAAGATGGGTACTTACTGCAGCTTTGCCTCTCAGTTAACCTTAACCTGCTATTTTTTTGGACTTTTAGTGAATGTCTTTAGTATCTGAATTACTTACTCTGCAGAGAGTCGGAAGAATTGGTTGAAGTGGAAGCTGTGAGCTGGTTGGCAAATTTCATCCATGCCTTGTATTATATTGGACTACAGTTCAAGTAATGTATTGCTAAGTTTTGCCTCAATATCAGGATGCGGACTCATCTATATAGGAATATATTCACATTTTGTATGCTTATAGAGAATTCTTTAAAAAAATTATTTATATGTCTGTCATACAAAAATACAAACAACTATCCTACCACTTTGTTTGACTAGTTATATCTGTGTTGTGAGACAGGAAACACATTATCATGTTTTTTGCTTATTTTTTGTGAACAAAATATCATGTGATTTATGTCTATCTATTATTTCTTAATTTTTAAAATTAAATTAATTGAGAATTTGGAAAGTGCTATAGCTAAACCACGAACTGGTAGAAATTCTCTGTTTGGTTTCATTTTTGTGGAAAGTGGTATAGCTAAACCAAGAATTGTCATGTTGCTTGCTATGTTGCACGGCTAGATAAAGCAAAAAGAAAAAAGGCTTAACTTCTATCGGCCACAATAAGCCGATGGAAGTTAACTATTTTTTCCCATCTAAAGGTATAACTTTCATCGGTTAGGCTTGGCCGACGGAAGTTAGTTACCTTCAGTCGGCCGCCGACGAAAATTAGCTATTTTTCATCGAAACGCCTCCTTCAGCCAGAAATCGACGGAATTTAGGGTTTTGTCGATGAGAGTTAGCTTCTTCCATTAGATTTTTCCTAACTTCCATCGGCTTTGGCTGATAGAAGTTTACTGGATTCTTGCAGTGGTAGTGACTCTATGCAGAGGTCGGTTTGGCTGAATGGTCCAATAACAAGAAATAGGTTGCATGCCCTTGGGTGAAGCCAGCTGATAAAGAAGAAAAATACGACTTCGACGTCAACAAGGCCGATAAGATATTTGATCTGTTGCTCAAGGAGAAGTAGATCCACTTGTCACCTAACCACGTGATACCACCTGCCAATGAGTTGAAGAAGAGGAAATACTATAAGTGTCACAACTCCCCATCGCACCACACCAATGAATGCAAGGTGTTCAGTCAGCAGATCTAATTGGCCGTAGAGCAAGGCTGAATCAAGTTTGACGATGGGAAGAAGCCGATGAACATCAATGAACATCCATTCCCAGTCAACATGGTGCATGCGAACCACTCTGGCGATCGGCATGCGAAGAAGAATGAGCGAGCCAACAGTAGTGTCACTTCCTCAAACCTCATCGAGAAGTATCAAAGGAAGTCGAAGAAGAGGATGGACAGCGAAGACAACCACGACTACTCACGTCTCAATCCCCATTAGAATTGTGAGTTCTTTAGGCTTTGCAGGAATGAGGGGCTACGTCTACCATCAATGGATGATTGCCCGGGGTGTGGTGTCAAAGGCAGGACACGAGGTGATCATCGGCCACACAACATCCAGCTAAGGCCGTGTGGTTAAGAACGCGTTCACCAAAGGTTGTTACCACCAAGGGTATCGGTGCTCGAGAGGCTCGGCCCCACCAATTCTGAGGAAGTCAACCAAATGACCAACGATGGCAAAACCGCACTAGAGAACCTGCGATGGTGCCCTAGTGGGATTTTCACAAGGAACTAAAAAAGAAGGGTGCGACATCTGTGGTAGAGAGAACTGAAGGCACAAAGGTGTGATGAGGAAGCTGATCGGCCCTACAGAATCAAAAGTGAATGGCGAGTGAAATATGAGGTCGACCACAAGCATAAGAAAGATGTAGGGGTAAACATGGTTTCCTTCTTCCCAACGGAGTATCGAGCCATCTCAGAAGACAACGCAGAACAAGCCGATACAATGACCTAACTAATGTTGGCTCTGTAGCTAGCAGGTTTCGACAAGCCAGAAGACCCTAGGCATCGGCACTTTAGACCTCTTTATATTAAGGGTCTAGTCAACGGAAAGCCAATGTCCAAAATGATGATAGACGAAGGGGCGGTTGTCAACTTGATGCATTACGCCACCTTTCGTAAGCTGGGGAAAATGCCGGAGGATCTCATCAGAACTAATATGTTATTAAGGGACTTCGGCAGCAACTCGTCAAACAGAATGCGAGTGCTAAACACAAAGCTGATAGTTGGAAGCAAGATCGTGTAGACTACTTTTTTGTCATAGAGGGAAAATGATCTTATAGTCTGCTGTTGGGGCATGATTGGATACATGCGAACTACTGTGTCCCCTCGACGATGCACCAGATCCTGGTCCAGTGGGTCGGCGATCATGTGCAAATCATTCCCGCTGATAGATAAGTTAACATAGCAACAACCGATCTGTCAATATGGGAGATGGAAGTAGTCGTCTGTATTTCACAGAAGGCTTGGGATGGTAATTTTCTTGAAGTATCAGATGATGGGGTTAGCCCGATCAGTAAAGAGCTACCTAATCTCACCCTATAAAGACGACATCGACAAAACGAAGGATGGACTCGGTCAAGGCATCATCATAACCAACTATAGGAGTAAAGCATTAGACATGGTGGCAGACTGAGGCTAACCTTTGTGAGTACCCAAATTCCCCAATGAAACAAGAATGGATTGAAGATGACTACGTCGAAGGTACGGGAAAGGGTCGAATGAGAAATACTTAAGGAAATATTCTTCGATCGTTCAGACGAACCTTAAAGGATCTACACGTGAAATAGTCGATGCCAATGGTATCGCCTCAAGATGGTCGATGCGAAGGCATCACCCTTAGACAAAACACAAAAACTCAACATCAAGCCAGGGAGTCGATGATAATTTATCATGAAAATATAACGTTTACATCATACGCCACTACAAGGAAATATCAAGACAGAGCACGTCGTATGCCTTCGATCGCCCGCTGTCGGATCGCGTCGATGCTCCGGAGGATAGCATGGTCTTCGACATCGGAGCTAGGGATGTCTTGGAGGGCCTGGCATCGATGTTGTGCAAGGCGGATGGCACTAGTGAGTCATCGTCATTGGGCCTCGATCCGGTCCGGAAGGAGGCCATGGTGTCTTCCTTCACAGTGATCCTCGGTCGTACTCCATCCAAACTAGAGGCTAGATCGGCTTTATCCAACCAAAGTCGGTCCAATTCTTGTAGTATGACCGACAACTCGCCCTGGAGATGATATAGAAGGGCACTCTTGGTCATTGCCGTTGCAACATGGACTTCGATTGCCTCCCATTGCGATGCATAACTAGCTCAATCGGCCATCTATGTCAGCGCCCGCCGCACGCTTGGCCGATGGAACTCCAGGTATGCGGCCGGTGTGAGGACATCAGCTAACTCTGGGGAAACAAGTTTAGGATGCCATTAAGATGCCACCTTATCGGCCCCGAGTCATTGACCAAGACCTCTACCGGGTTCTCAAGGTGACATAGTAGGTCTAATAGCACCTCCTTCACGTCTGGGGGAGTAGGGTCACAACCGACGTGTGAGTATCCGTGACCTCCTTGTCAGTCAAAAGAAAAGGACCGATGTTGAAGGGGAATTTTTGGGTGAAGTACTGAATAAAGAAAAGAGTTAGACAAGAAGCAACAACATCACGATAACAGGTACAAAAGTACTTACGTCAGCAGGCCTAGCAGGGGTTGCCGATTGCGAGGCATTCTCGGTAGAAGAAGCAGTGGCATCACCCTCCACTATAGCCACTAGAAGGATATGAGAACCTTCCTCTTCAAAACTTCCCTAGGGGCAAGCAGGTCCACAGTACCGTGCATCGGCTACATTCAAAGTCGATGTTAGTCACGAGGAAGGCAAAAGAAGATAAAATAAGAAAAAAATACCTAACGAGGGCTTGGAGTAGGAGGAACCCCAGCATCAGTCGCCACGATGACGATGACAGCAGTCACCCCCTCATCTGCCGGTACATTGGTCTCAGTTGTCATGGCCACATCAGCAGCATTGGCCGATACATTAGAGTCGGTAGTTATGGCCCCTGGTGTGTCGGCCCCAATGATGGTTTCCATGGTAGTGTCTCCACCAAGCGGGATCAATTGAGCGCCAGCGGGATCATCCGTCAGTCGATCAAGCGTTCGCACAGTTGAAGAGGCGGGTGGTACCGACTGATGTAAAATGGGATGCGATTGAATAAGTGCCTCGCATGAAAATTTTTGCGAAGGAAGAACGGATAAGGACACCAGACATGTTGGGAACAAGTCAGTAAATTACCTGATCGAAATGAGCTCTGATGGATCAGCGCACCACTACAACCGGTGCTTTGCGCTTATGGATCAGGGTTTTGACCCGCCTCTTGGCGAAACACTCCGTCGGGGTAGGAGCCTCACTCCTCAAGGGTGTAGTGGCTGATATCGGCCCATATGCTATTGGTCGGCCACTCCGACTCATCGACGGAACATCCATCTCGTCCTACATGACGAAAGGATAAGAAAATAATGGGAGAAATATGCAAAAGGGTGAACCGGTATGTTACCTCAGGAGCCTCATCGATGTAGCCTAAAAATAACCGCTCATAGTAAGTCTTCGGGTGCCGATCGAATAGGTGCTGCTTTCATTCGCACTGCCATCGAACAAAGTTAGTGGAGCCAGTTCTGTAGGCCGATTAGGGGGCAAGGTCACCGTAGGGAACCTTATCAGGTAGCTAGAGAAGATGATCATATTCTAAATTGTCTCTGCCTTCTCCACGAACTTGGATTTGGCCGATGAAAAATAGGTGAGGAGAAATTTGGTCGAATCCCAATTGTCATGAGCACACCATCGGATGATAGAATTCGTAGGAGGCTTTCCGAAGGTGGATGATGAAATTGGTGGGCAAAAGACAAGGAGTGGTAAAAGCTTTAAAAATTCCGATGGATTCCTCATCCCGGTTCACATTCTTTAACATAAAACGATGAGGGTATTCATACTTAGACAAGAACTCATACATGAACCAGATGATTTTGTCATTTAGGAAGTCGTAATAGAACACCATGAAGCAAAGGCTTAGAGAATTGGTGGACATCCGGAAGCTGGAGCGATAGGCAGTTGCCTCACCCAAAGATGAACATGGGCGATATGTCAGCTCGTCCGATTCAGGGTAATCAGACGAAAATTCCATCATAGCAAGAGGAGGATTGTTGATGACTCTAGCGATATAGATATTGAGTCAAAGCTGCAAAAACCACTAGGGACCGCTGAAGTGGCCGACAGACTCGCCAGCCGATAGCTTGGCCGATACCTAGTGGAGAAGATAATAAGTGGCACCAAGGAGGTATCGGCCGATAGGAATTTTCTTCTTCGTGGCTAGATGCTCGACCAAGGGTTGAAGATGAGAGATTGGGCCTAGATTGGATCCGCAAAAGACAAATCTATCCAACCAAAGGTTGAGGAAGGTAACATGCTCACGGGATTCTATAGGGCCGGTTTTATTATTATGCTTCAAGATGTACTTGCTCCAGCCACCGGTGGATTTCACGTCAAGGCGGTAGGTAGGCTTATTTAGAAGAGAAAAGAGGTTCTGAGGAGAGAAAATATCAAGAGAAGTAAAAGTAAAGACATCTAGCAAAGAAAGACTCATCGAACCATGGCCAAAAACGAAAGCGTTGAGGGCATCAGACCATAAATAACAAGCAGCGGCAAGCAGCGGTTCGTTCATGTAGGGTTTGGTAAGAGAGAGACCGATGCAATGGCCGATGCTAATTTCATCCCAAGATAGACGATGGATAGTGTTGGACCGGAAACGGCGACCAGAGGGGGGGTGAATGGGAGCTTTTGAAATTTCTGGCTAAAAATTAGCCTTCGGGTTCAGTTCTGTCTTCAGCGGAACAGGCTTCGAACACAACCTTCGAAGGTCTGGTTCGGAGGTACTTTGACAGCTCCGAACACAGGCTTCGCAGGAACAAAAGTTCGAACCCAAGAAGACTTCGCTCCACTAACAACCCTGGAAAAACTACTCTGCTAAGTCAGTGCAGGCTCCGCACATGAGGTGCTTCGAGCAGACTTCGCACTTTACCCTTCGCAAGAGTGGACAGCCCTCTGAGGACTTCGACCAAGTACTTGGCAACAGCAACTGGTGCTGGGCTTCGTACGCGAAGGTCTACACGCACACACAACGGACTACGCTAAGGGCTTCGACACAAGAAGCACTACGGGAAACGATCAGGGCTTCGCTAGTAAGCAGCGAGGTCTTGCCTCGTGTTACACAGAGCGACAGCACACTGAAAAACACACTTCGCAAGAAAAACACCCTTCGCCAAGACAGGCTTCGGTGAACTAAAAACTAGCGAGGTATGCAACGCGAGCTCAAGCAAAAGCACACAGAAGCAGGGCTTCGCCGCTTGAACAAGGAACACAAAATATATTGAACTCTGGATGAAAACCAGCGAGGTCTGTGTACAGGAGCTCAACAGTAAATGCTCAAAGTGTTAAATGTTACCTACCGAGCCCCCATATTTATAGCCCACAGTTCACCCAAAGGAATTGACTACACTACCCCTAGGGTTTACATTCATTTTGTCTCTACAGAACTAAGGGGTACAAAAGGTAGTCCACCTTTATTTTGGAGGCTTCTCTGTCAACTGCAGAGGGGACAGTGTCAGCCTTTTACAGAACAGACAGTGTCAGCCTTTTACAGTCTTTGACTTTCTGGAACCTCCCTTCGCACGCGAGGGGTGCGGAAGCTTCGGCGAGAAGCCTTGAGCCTGGTAGCCTTCGCTTCGCCGAAGATGACCTTCGATACAGTGACGGTTTTGAGCCGAAGCCATCAAAGCTCCTTGGGCCTTCGCACCACCACCTCCGGAGTGGATCACCACGGCTTCGCAGCTACTCCGAGCTCGAACACCGTCCGTCCGTGTACCGAAGCCATGCATGGCCGAAACACCACTAGACATCCTCACTCCGAAGCCCCACCTTCGGAGTACCACCCTTCGAAGTCCCTCCTTCGTCCAAGGCCTCCGCATGAAGCATTCCATGAGCACTTCGTCGCAGTGCCTCTCCCCGAGCACACTCCTTGACGAGCCTCACCCGGACCATGCCTTCGATGCACCTTGACTTCTGAGACCTTCGTCGGGTACCTTCGAGTGTCCCCCTCCGGAGCACACTTCGAACTCCTCGCCTCCGCAGAGGACTTGGTCCACCAACTCCGAAGTCACTCCATCCGGAGTACCTTCGAAGTGCCTCACCTCCGAGGACTTTGTCTCAGAGTACCTTCAGTCGGAGCCACGCTCCGCACTCTCTGCCTTCACCTGGCACGCCTCGACCCGAGGACCGACTCGGACCACCTTCGCAGCCACCGTGACAGAGCTCCCCGCTCCCCTGGCATCAAGCCTCCCGCTTGACCCAGATTCACCTGGCTCGAACCTTGTCCGTCGCCTCCGAAGTCCCTGCGCACCACAGACAAGCAGACAAGTGTATCCAGTACTCCGGAGACCTCTCCGGGTTAGCAACCTCCGGTACACACTCCGGTGTACCGCCCAAAGTACCGAAGCCTTCGGTACGAACCCAGTCATCGCGTACTGTCGGACCCCTCCGACGAGCACACTCCGCTGCACAGCTGCAGCAAGCAAAACACCGAACACACTTCGGTGAAACCACCTCCGAACACCCTTCGGAGGTACCACCTCCGAAGCCCCTTCGGAGGTACCCTTCGAACAGAGGGTAAAAACATGTCAATCACTCATCACAAAACACTGAAACCAACCCTTGGTTTCTCAATCTCCCCCTTGATGAGTGCATTGACAACCAAATCGAGGTTCAAGAAAATTTAAAGACTTTCAGCACACAAGTGACCATAAAAACTCAGAAAAGAGCCAAAGCATGTCACTTGATAAAAGAATTTTTCTCCCCCTTTGTAAAAGAGTACAAGCCCCTTTGGCAAATCTCCCCTTGATAAGAACTCCCCCTGAGTTAAGCAAATTTTTCTCCCCCTTTATGTCAAAAATCTCTCCCCTTTTCGAAATTATGCCTTCTTGCGACAGAGAACAAGGCAAATCTCTCCCCCTTTGGCAATGCAAGCATCAAGGAGCAGTCAAAAAAATGCAAAGCTTCGAAATGAATAGAATTGCAAAGACATATAATGCAAAAATATGCCAACAGTAATACCAATGTTCATGTGCTCAGCTCAATTTAACATTCTGTGAAACAAGATGATGGCATGTGATTTTGTCATTTTGAGATAAAAGCATCACCACTTAATTATAGTAGCTAGACATGTGAAGGCAAGGACTGCGCAAAGCTAACAATTTCTACCCTAGATAGACAAGTCTTGTTCAAGAAGGAGCTTTGAAAGCAAACTTGATGATTAATTAATTTTGTTGTTCTTTTCTTACTGCCAGGGGTTATTTGTTTGTCCACCTTATACTTTCCAATCAGGCCAAGCCTAGGCATGAAAGCCATCTGAAGCTTAAGGCGGTGATTTTGGCATACACTGCACTATTCCAGTTCAGACCAAAGTGCAAAGGTAAGCCGTCTAGAATAGAGAAGTGCGACAAACAAACCCTCCTGGATCTTTTTCATTTAATCCAGGTAAAACATGGATTTTGATTTTGATTCAGATGAAATAAACATTTTGATGAATATCCATGAATAAAGAACACATTTTTCAAGTTGCAAATTTTAGCATCCAAGGAACAGTGTCTTGCTGTCAAGTAGATAAAAGATAGCTAAAAGCAGTCCTTTCTAAACACGCTAGATACACGATTTGTGCGGTGAGCAAGTTTTGATTTTTGAAAATAAAACATCATGCACAACCAATGTTCCAGACATATTTCATAGAGCTGAGCTGACATGATTTCTTTGAATTAAAGGCAGGCATATAATAGCAAAAGATGTAAGTGCAATTTCACACATAATGAGCATATGCATGACAATTAAAATCCTCACAAAATGCCGTAGGGATGACAAATACCAAGTTCCCCACGCAAGTAAGCAAATCGAGAAGCATCGAGGGGTTTTGTAAAAATGTCGGCAAGTTGGTGTTGGGTATCAACATATTGAAGTTCAATATCACCCTTCTCATTGTGATCTCTGAGAAAATGATATCTCACATCAATGTGTTTGGTTCTGGAGTGCTGAACCGGGTTGTTTGCAATACAAATAGCACTAGTGTTATCACAGAAAAGTGGAACACTCTTATAATCTAACCCGAAATCCCGCAAAGTGGAAACCATCCACAAAATCTGAGAGCAACAGCTAGCTGCAGCAACATATTCGGCCTCAGCCGTCGATTGTGCAACACTAGACTGTTTGCGGGAAGACCAGCAAACCAGTGAAGTACCCAGAAAATGACAAGTACCAGAGGTACTCTTCCTATCAATTCTACACCCAGCAAAGTCCGCATCAGAATAACCTCGAAGACATAAAGATGAAGATGCTGAATACCATATGCCAAATTCAAGGGTGTGTTTGAGATACCTTAGGATGCGCTTTACCGCTTAGCGGTGCGAAGCTCGTGGTGAAGCCTGAAAACGAGCGCACAGACACACTGCGAAGTGAATGTCCGGCCTCGTGGCAGTCAAGTAGAGGAGGGAGCCGATCATGCTCCGGAACTCCTTCTGATCTACGGCTTCTCCATCTTCGTCAGGGTCCAATGCTACAGATGTAGCCATTGGAGTGGCGAGGGGCTTCGCATCGGACATGTCGAACTTCTTGAGCAGGTCCTTGGTGTACTTTGTTTGGTGGACAAAAGTACCTTGTTTGCTTTGCTTGATTTGCAAACCAAGGAAAAAGGTGAGTTCACCCATCATTGACATTTCAAACTCCCTGCTCATGGTATCTGCAAACTCGGCAACCAAAGCATGAGAAGAGCCACCAAAGATGATATCATCCACATAAATCTGCACTAGGAGGAAATCTTTGCCATGCTTGAGAGTAAACAAAGTTTTATCAACAGAGCCCATCAAATACCCTCGCTCAAGCAGAAAAGACTTAAGTCTATCATACCACGCCCGAGGGGCCTGCTTGAGTCCATAAAGAGCCTTATGAAGTTTAAGGACTTTATGTGGGTACTTGGGGTTTTCAAAACCAGGGGGTTGTTTTACATAAACATCTTCACCTATGAAGCCATTAAGAAAAGCACTTTTGACATCCATTTGATAGAGTTTGAATCCCCGGGATGTCGCAAAGGCAAGCAAAATCCTAATGGCCTCAAGGCGAGCAACAGGTGCAAAAGTTTCAGTAAAATCAATCCCTTCTAGTTGAGAAAAACCCTGAGCTACAAGTCTAGCCTTGTTTCTAACAATTGTCTCATCCTCCCCTTGTTTATTTTTGAAAATCCATTTTGTTCCAATGAAGTGAACATTAGGTGGAGGATCAACTAAAGTCCAGACTTGGTTTCTCTCAAAATTTTCAAGTTCCTCATGCATGGCATTGATCCAACTAGAATCAGAAAGTGCATGACTAACATCTAAGGGCTCGAAAGAAGCAACAAAAGCAGCATTAGTGAAATGAGCGTGAGAACGTGTTACCCTTTGATCAAGCTCACCAATGATCTGCTCGGGAGGGTGCATCCTTTGAACATGATGTGGAGCCTCGCGGCGGGATGCAATCTCCCCCTCAACTTGTGCGTTGGAGTGGTCCAAGATGACCGATGTTGAGGTAGTCGCTTCGGGACCTCGTGCCGAAGTAGTTGAAGCAGGGTCAGCTTCGGGGGTCGATGTCGAGGGTAGTAGGGGTTCATCCTCGAATTCTCCGGGATCTTCGTCTTCGAATAAGGTCTATTCCATGTCGTGTTCATTTGCCTGTTCAAAAGCAGAACTAACAGAGGGGGTTGATTCATCAAAAGTCACATCACATGACTCGATGACAGTGTTAGTTTCCAATTTATAAACACGATAAGAATGACCATGAGTAGTATAACCCAAAAAGATCCCGTCAGAAGATCGCGACTCAAATTTATCCAAGTTACCACGTTTTAGGATAAAGCAGCGACAGCCAAAAACTCGAAGATGAGTAACCTTGGGCTGTCTCCCAAAACGCAGCTCATATGATGTCAAATTTAAAATTGAGCGCAAGAAAATTCGGTTTGAGATGTAGCAAGCAGTGTTCATGGCCTCAGCCCAGAATTTTCTAGGAGTCCTATGCTCATCAAGCATCGTCCTAGCCATCTCAACCAAAGTGCGGTTCTTCCTCTCAACAACACCGTTCTGTTGAGGAACCCGCGGAGCAGAGAATTGATGTTCTATGCCATGCTCCATGCAAAAGTCAACAAAGAGACTATTTTTGAACTCAGTGCCATTATCGCTTCGAATGAATTTTAATGCACCGGGGAGTTCAGTGAAAAGTCTCAAAGCCAAGCTTCGAAAGTGAGAAAACACTTCATCCTTGCTGGCAAGAAAGAAGACCCAAGAGTAGCAAGAGAAATCGTCGACAATAACAAGTACATACCACTTGCCGCCTAAAGAACTAACCCGAGAAGGACCTACAGTGTCCATATGGAGAAGTTCTCCGGGCTGTTCAGTCATCACTGTGGTGACTGGCGAATGCGAAGCAGCAATCATCTTACCATGTCGACAAGGAGCGCAAACTAAATTCTTCTCAAACTTGAGCTTGGGCAATCCTCGGATCAGGCCTAGGGCGCTCAGACGAGCGAGCAACTCAAAGCTCATATGCCCTAGTCTCCTATGCCACTTCCAAAGCTCAGAAGTCGAATGAGCCACAAGACAATGAGAAGAACCAGACGACTCTGAAAAATCAGCTCCAAAAACTCTCCCAACTCTAAAGATCTTACACACCACAACGCCATCTGAATTGAGCACTTGCGAAGTATCGCGATGAAATCGCACTTCGAAGCCCTCATCAAGCAACTGAGATACAGACAGCAAATTGTATCCCAGGTTTTCAACCAAAGCAACATCTTTGAGAGTGAAGTTTGAATTAATTCTTACCACACCTTTACCTTTCACTCTACTCCTTCGATTGTTTCCGAAGGTGATATGTTCCCTTTGCTTGGTTGTGGTGAGGCTGGAGAACCAATTTGCATCTCCGGTCATGTGGCGCGAACAACCGGAGTCCATGATCCACGTGCCCTCCAAGCCTCGATCTGTCGCCTACACATGATGAAAACGTCTCGATCGCTCAGTGCTGGGGTGAGTAAAATAATGACGAGGCATCCAGCACTGAGTGACACGAGCAGTAGGCACAGTAAAAGTAGACGGTCTACGCATATAAAAATCAGAATGATGCAAAGTGCGAGGTCTATCTACATGCAAAGAACGAAAAGCATGTCGAGGTCTCCTACTCTGACGAGGTACAAAGCTACTCGCCCGAGGTCTACCACCATATGGAACATGGTGAAGATCTCGAGGAGCAAAACCTCTCCGACAAGCACGAGGAGCCTCAAAAGCAGGACGATAGTAAAACTCAGACTCATGCATACCTAAAGATGGGTAATGCATGTCCCGGTAACTCATCGCCTGAGAGCGTCGCTCATCCTTGATGCGACGAAAACAAAATCCAACCAAATGACCCGCCCGCTGACAATAAGAACAATGGAACATTCTCCTAGGGGCACTCTCATGGGTCACAGGAGCAACTCTCACAGGCTCCTTGGATTTCTTTTGTGTGGTTTTCTTGGGAGGATTTTTCTTGGCAGGAGGAGTGGTTTTCTTTGGTGGATGGGTAGGCTTTTTGGCTAATAGGGTGTCTAACAGAGCTCTCTCTTTCTCTAAGGTGGTGGGAGAGGTAAAAACAGTTTTGTTTTCACTAACTGAAGGTATCCTCTCAAAACCCAAACCTAGAGCTACCCCTGCTCTGTCAGCACACATCTTGGTTTTGGCCAAGAGTAAATCCATCCTACCCTTTCCCTCAGTGCATTTGTTTACCACGGAAAGAAGGTATTCATTTTCTGACATGAGGTTCTCAGCTCGCTCTCTAGCAGTGCCTAGCTGGTCCTTAAGGGTAATGCATGTGTCACACACAGGCTGCACATCCTTAGAACTACCGGCCCTCTCCAATCTAGCCTCCAAATCATGAACATGCTTATCACATAAATTAATGCTATCGCGTAATAAAGAGCAGTTCATGCAATCATTAATATCATGAGGTCTAGAATCCACCTCCAAAAGCTGCTTCTGTGCAGTCTCAAGCTCAGAAAGAGTTTGAGCATGTACAGAACGCAACTGAGCAAGCTCACCCATGACAACAGAATAGGACTCACATTCAGCATCATCAATTTTAGACTTAAGCATGGCATATTCAGTAGAAATATTTTCTAGCCTAAGTCTAAGGTCTTTTCTTTCTCTAGCGGCTTGCACAAGTAATCTATCCTGACCAAGCACTACTTCATTCAGCTCATCTAATTTAATTAGAAGCTGGTCAGATGATAGGTTTACCTCAGATGAGTCAAGCTCATCGCCGCTGTGATCGCTGTCGGCCATGAAGCAAAGGCCGGTGAAGTCACGTCCCTTCTTGTCCTTCTTGTCCTCCTTCCTTGGGGACTCCTCCTCCTCAGAGCTCGACTCCTCAGTTGAGGATGTGTCGATGTCGCTGAGAGCAGCAACAAAAGCTCTGGAAGCGGCCTTGGCTACTTTCTTAGCCATCTTGCCGCGCTTGCCTTTCACAAAGGACTTCCTCTCCTTTTTGTGGTATTTGGGGCGGTCACTCTCATCTCTCTTTTTGACCTTGGGGCAATTGGCCTTAATGTGAGAGGAGTCGCCACATTCATAGCAACCACTAAAACCACTTCTCCTCTGATCCCGTCTCTCATGATGAAAGCGGGTGAACCTCCGGGCAATGAGAGCAAGCTCATCATCAGCTAGAGTGTCCACCTGCTCCTTTGTGACGGAGACCAGGGAGGACAAAGCAAAACCATCTGCAAGAACACAAGTGCCTGATGTGCTTGGTTCTGCAGTGGTGCCACGGCTAGTGCTAGAAACCAATGCCAATGGCTGTGGCAAAGAGCTTCTGTGCACAGCAAGAGATGTCTTGGCAATCTCTGTGGACTTCAGCTTGCTAAAGAGCTCATCACAGGTCAAAGTATCATAACCTGTGGACTCCTCAATGCTGGATATCTTTACTTCCCATATGCTACGGTCAAGAGCATAGAGAAGCTTGATAGCCCTATCATGATCACTGTAAGCAAGCGTCCCGTTGGATCGCAAGTTACTCACTATCGCGTCAAAGCGAGAAAACATGGCATCTACGGATTCACCAGGAGCCTGCACAAACAGCTGATACTGTTGATTGTAGGTGCTTTGGCGCCTGGCCTTAATCTGAGCAGGGCCCTCATGAAAGACAGTGAGTGTTGTCCAAATCTCCCTAGCAGTCCTAAGGTGCTGCACCCTATCAAACTCACTCCGACTCAGACCAATGAACAGTATGTTCCTTGCCTTCGAGTTGGCAATATACTGATCTTTTTCAGTTTGAGTGGTGCGGGTATCAGGGATGGAGTATTGTGAGTCCACAATCTCCCAAATTGCATTTCCTTGGCTTAACAAGTAAGCCTCCATGCGCACCTTCCAGTATGCAAAATCTGTTCCATCGAACAGAGGAATTTTACTGCCTCTATCCATGTCGCCAACAGATCACAAAACCGGTTAAGGTCAACTGGTGATCTTAACCCGCTCTGATACCAATTGTTGGACCGGAAACGGCGACCAGAGGGGGGGTGAATGGGAGCTTTTGAAATTTCTGGCTAAAAATTAGCCTTCGGGTTCAGTTCTGTCTTCAGCGGAACAGGCTTCGAACACAACCTTCGAAGGTCTGGTTCGAAGGTACTTTGACAGCTCCGAACACAGGCTTCGCAGGAACAAAAGTTCGAAGCCAAGAAGACTTCGCTCCACTAACAACCCTGGAAAAACTACTCTGCTAAGTCAGTGCAGGCTCCGCACATGAGGTGCTTCGAGCAGACTTCGCACTTTACCCTTCGCAAGAGTGGACAGCCCTCTGAGGACTTCGACCAAGTACTTGGCGACAACAACTGGTGCTGGGCTTCGTACGCGAAGGTCTACACGCACACACAACGGACTACGCTAAGGGCTTCGACACAAGAAGCACTACGGGAAACGATCAGGGCTTCGCTAGTAAGCAGCGAGGTCTTGCCTCGTGTTACACAGAGCGACAACACACTGAAAAACACACTTCGCAAGAAAAACACCCTTCGCCAAGACAGGCTTCGGTGAACTAAAAACTAGCGAGGTATGCAACGCGAGCTCAAGCAAAAGCACACAGAAGCAGGGCTTCGCCGCTTGAACAAGGAACACAAAATATATTGAACTCTGGATGAAAACCAGCGAGGTCTGTGTACAGGAGCTCAACAGTAAATGCTCAAAGTGTTAAATGTTACCTACCGAGCCCCCATATTTATAGCCCACAGTTCACCCAAAGGAATTGACTACACTACCCCTAGGGTTTACATTCATTTTGTCTCTACAGAACTAAGGGGTACAAAAGGTAGTCCACCTTTATTTTGGAGGCTTCTCTGTCAACTGCAGAGGGGACAATGTCAGCCTTTTACAGAACAGACAGTGTCAGCCTTTTACAGTCTTTGACTTTCTGGAACCTCCCTTCGCACGCGAGGGGTGCGGAAGCTTCGGCGAGAAGCCTTGAGCCTGGTAGCCTTCGCTTCGCCGAAGATGACCTTCGATACAGTGACGGTTTTGAGCCGAAGCCGTCAAAGCTCCTTGGGCCTTCGCACCACCACCTCCGGAGTGGATCACCACGGCTTCGCAGCTACTCCGAGCTCGAACACCGTCCGTCCGTGTACCGAAGCCATGCATGGCCGAAACACCACTAGACATCCTCACTCCGAAGCCCCACCTTCGGAGTACCACCCTTCGAAGTCCCTCCTTCGTCCAAGGCCTCCGCATGAAGCATTCCATGAGCACTTCGTCGCAGTGCCTCTCCCCGAGCACACTCCTTGACGAGCCTCACCCGGACCATGCCTTCGATGCACCTTGACTTCTGAGACCTTCGTCGGGTACCTTCGAGTGTCCCCCTCCGGAGCACACTTCGAACTCCTCGCCTCCGCAGAGGACTTGGTCCACCAACTCCGAAGTCACTCCATCCGGAGTACCTTCGAAGTGCCTCACCTCCGAGGACTTTGTCTCGGAGTACCTTCAGTCGGAGCCACGCTCCGCACTCTCTGCCTTCACCTGGCACGCCTCGACCCGAGGACCGACCCGGACCACCTTCGCAGCCACCGTGACGGAGCTCCCCGCTCCCCTGGCATCAAGCCTCCCGCTTGACCCAGATTCACCTGGCTCGAACCTTGTCCGTCGCCTCCGAAGTCCCTGCGCACCACAGACAAGCAGACAAGTGTATCCAGTACTCCGGAGACCTCTCCGGGTTAGCAACCTCTGGTACACACTCCGGTGTACCGCCCAAAGTACCGAAGCCTTCGGTACGAACCCAGTCATCGCGTACTGTCGGACCCCTCCGACGAGCACACTCCGCTGCACAGCTGCAGCAAGCAAAACACCGAACACACTTCGGTGAAACCACCTCCGAACACCCTTCGGAGGTACCACCTCCGAAGCCCCTTCGGAGGTACCCTTCGAACAGAGGGTAAAAACATGTCAATCACTCATCACAAAACACCGAAACCAACCCTTGGTTTCTCAGATAGTCGATACCCTAAGGTACCAATCACGCTAGCCGGGAAGAGGAGAAGGGAAATCTCTAAAACTATTGTTCCAATCAGAAGGGGACATGGAGAAATTCTTAAAGGGGATCCAATTGATTTCGGCGTTTATAATGTCAGTGGGATCAGGGTTACCCATCAGACCTAGAAAATAGTACGTCGGGTATTCATCCATGGGAATCAAAACATGGTTCCGCAAGTTCTACAAGGGAAGAAAGTAAAGAAATCAGTAAGAAAAAGAAATATAGTGAAGAAAAGTAGCGGACAAACCAAGAATGCCAAAGGCAATGAGAAAAGAAAAGAATGTCAAAGACCTACCTCAGGGATCACATCTGTGGTGGCGATCAATTGAATTGTTGAAGTACGAAACCGACAAAGAAGATGGCAAATAGCGATCTCAAATATTACTGGTAGCAGACAGTGATAGGCCTAGAAGGCTATAAGGATGAAGAAACATTGTGCGCAGAGGGCGTAAACGGGAGAAGAAGTGGCCAGCGACTCCTTATAGGGAGAAAAGCGACCCCTCACCATCCGAGTCGAGCCGATACCAGGGGACTTGGTGGGACCACCTCCAATGTTTGGCAAAAGGTAATCATGAGTACGGTTCTTGAAATGCCAGAATGTTTGTAGGTTTGGGATCGGGGGGACAAAATCTTCGGCCTAAAGATACCGATACAAGACTGTGTGGAATGAAGCCTGGTCCAATGCCACTACAAGGAGAAGTAAATGTGTCGATCCAAACAACATCCATCATAGGTGTGAACGGTCGAAGAAGAGGAAGAGGCAAAAAGAAGATGATGAAGTGGAGTCAATTCTCTGCGTGTTGTATAAAAGTACTAAAGATGAAGGGTTTTAGCTACTAGCAATAAATTTGAGAGGACATTACAGAAAAAACTTTGAAAGAACATGATGGCAGATGGGTGATGATGACCGATAATTTCGAAGCATTGTTTACCCCTCAATGCTCCGAAACTGGGTGGCATGTGTTGACACCAAGATTTTGTAAAGTCCAGGACCCACCAGGAATGTCGCATGGCCAATAGAAGTCAAAGAGGTCTGGACAAAGAAGCCTGTCCATGCTATTACAACATGACCGTATGTAAAGGAGTCGATGGAGATAAAAGTGAGATGATAAAGGTAAACCAAAATCAGTTAAGATAGATTGCTAGGACGACAAGTCTCTGGACTATAAATATGTATCCCTTAGTTAGATTAAACACACAACTCTGTCAAACAACTCTTTGGCACATCGACACCAAGGCTTCCCACGGTTAGTACCGATAGGATTCAGCACTCGGAGCTCGGCTGCATCTTTCCAATCTATGACGAAGAGGTGAGTATCGCCACCCCCGACAGTCGTATCGACTAGGTTAGTTGTAGGACTGAAAGTAGCGACCAGAGGGGGGGTGAATGGGCGCCTAAAAATTTCTTGCTAAACTATATGCTAATCCCAACACCAAACAAACTTAACCAGTCAAATAATATTAGCTAAGCAAATTACTGCAATTAAAGTTGTCTACTCTAAACATGATCGGTGTCCTAAATAAAATGATATATAAAAATAAACCAGATTAAATAACTGTAGTGAATAAAAATGGATACTAGAGATATTTAACGACGAAGGAAAAATCCCTAAATAAATCTATGGTAATTCGAAATGCAGTATAAAAATACGATACTAATCAAATGAATAAAATATGGGTCATCCAGAAATTAATTCAGAAATAAACATAAAATATTTTATGTAAATCTAGAATAGAAATAATACTGCGACTAGATATATATATATATATGAGCAGAAGAATAATGCTTAACTAAAAATATGCGAACACTATTAATATTTTGACAAATAAAATTAATCCCGAATTTTCTAAACAGATCTGTAGCTAATTAGAAAACAGATATTGGTTTAATTTAAACCTGCTGAAAAATAGGGGATTAAAAACAGTTAACCTCTCTCGTCGCCGTTCGTCGATCCGGCCATCGTGAGACCCGTCCGTGTCGCTGCGCCAAAACAAATCGCACGCAGAGCTATCCTATAGCACCTGCTGCGCGCCACAGTACCCAGCTAGGGCCCACCTGCGTGATGATGCCCGCTCTGATGTCCTACCAACAGCCGGACGACTTGAGCCACGCGCTCTCACACAAACAGCAGAAAAAATCCTGCAACCTGACTTCTGCGTGGGGCCCGCGCACGTAAAAAAAGGAATCCCTGTCGTCTGGTGTGCAGGCTTCCTGCCGTGAAGAATACGTTGTGGATCTCCGTGCGGCCCCTGCCGTGGAACACCGGTTGGCGAGCTGTCGTGGGGCCCACCTGGAAACGCTTCACAGAAAAGCGTTACGTCACGTCGCTCACAGGAAAAACAGCACAAGGAAACTCGTTGCATCGCATTGCCTTTAGCCAGATTGCATTGAACAGCATGCGGTGATGGTAGAAACAAGCGGCTGCGAAATTTTACCGAAGGAGAGATCTTTTTCGGTGGACTGTAGATTAATCTGAAAAACAGTCATCTATCCCCAAGGGGATAGGGGCCTATTTATAGGCGACTCCTAATACATAAAAAGACTAATTTACCCCTAAGGTAAATTAATACTGACTCTAAAATAAATTCCGAAAATTACTAAAATATTCCTAGAAAAATCACCTGACTCAAATAAAAATATTCTAAACTTAAAAACTAATTATTAATATCATAAAAACAAAATAATCATAGGTTGTAAGTTTTGCGCTGAAACTGCAAAGCGTCCACCGTCTTCGCACCGGGTACCCGGATTGGGCCGACCCGACCCCGCAGCTTCCTCAGCCCGGCAATCGCTCGCCGCCCGTGTACCTGAGTCAAACCCAGTCAACAGACTGGTGGATCATTTGCCGCTCCTATCCATGTACCGAGATTGGGCCAGCCCGACTGCACGGCTCCTCTTCCCAGCTGTCGCTCGCTGCCCGTGTACCTGAGTCACATGCGCCTCAGACTCGGCAGGTCTTCATATCTCCCTTCCTTTGACTTCTGTTGACAATCACTCATCACATCTAGAGTATCAAACCCATGTACTTCAACATGGTTTCTCAATCTCCCCCTTGATGAGTGCATTGTCAACACCCTCTTCAGCTCATCTTCAGAACCTGCAAAACATGTGGAAACAGAAAAACAAAGACAAAAGAAAATAGAAGAAAGAAAATAAAAGTTTAACCCTAATGACCAACAGCCAAACAGAAGCAAGACAAATGGTCATTATGATTAACCAAAAATAAAGACTCAAAAACAAGTGCAAATCTCAGAATTACCAACAAAGAACTCCCCCTGAAATAAATCCCAGAGAAAGCTAAAAAATATACTCCAAAATTTCTCCCCCTTGTTGACAATTGGACTCATCAAGTGAGACTAAATACACTGTAAAAAGACATAGACACAAACTCCCCCTGAAATGCAGCTCCCCCTCAAAATATGCCATGAATGCAGATGGGGTGCAGGTGGAGTGTGAAAAACATGCTTCTTAGATATGATTGACTGCTATTACAACATCTAACAGGTATAGCAAAAAATATAATGTCTAAGATACATGACATGATCAGTGCAACAAATGATATCTAAAGAGAGTCATTAGCACACATTTTTTCAATTTTTTGCAAATAAAAGCATCACCACATTTCCTAGTTGACAAGCAAAGTAAAGCATGAAATGCAAATGCTAACTAATATCTAGCATTGTCCAAATCAAAGTGCTTCAGCAAACTTGTCATCTTTTTAAATTTTTCGGACTTTTTCTTTGTCCTTTTTAATTTTTCATTTCTGCCAGGGGTTATTTGCATGTCAAACCTTATGCTAACCGACCAAGTCAAGCCTAGGCCAGAACTGGACCATCAGAAGCTTAAGACATTGGTCTTGGCATACATTACACCGTCCTAGTTCATACCAAAGTGCTATGGTAAGCAGTCCAGAACAATGCAATGCAACAAAGCAAACCCACCTGGATCTTTTATAATAATCATAAAAATGCATAAATTTTACATTTTTATGATTTTTTATCATTTTTATAACACATTTTTCATATTTAAAGCATATAGATGTCCAAGTTGCATATCTGCATCTAAGTAAGGATCTAGCTACAAGGCATGTAAAAGATAGCGAAAGCATTCAGCCTACACATGCTAGTTACCAGAAGCAATGGCGATCATTTTTCAATTTTAAAGCATAAAAGCCATGCATATGACAAATATCAGATATATCATGTGAACTAAAACAGAACATGATCATCGACAAGTAATCAAAAGCATATACTAGCTAGATAAAGTAAAGCAGATTAATCATATAACAGAAGCAAGCTCAAAATGTGATTGATGATTATGCATGATATGAACGCACATAAAAAGACTCAGTAAAAAATAAAGAAGAAAAGAAAAACTGACTCAAAGTATCCTAAAAAGGATACACAACTCCCAAATCAAGATCAATAATCATGAGTGGGAGCAAAAGGTCCAATGCCAGGTTTAGTAAAAGTGTTGAACCAGTGTCGAGCCATCTGCTCGTATGTAGGAAAGCAGAACGAATCATATGAGTCTGGACCAAAACGCGGCTCAAAGTGCGGTCCTCTATTCTGCCTAAAATCACGGTCGCGAGATCCAAAACCGTATACCGAACGATCTGAAACTCTACCGGAACGGAAACCACCCTCCGGAGCACGATCATAAAAACCGTCTCCTCTACCACCACCTACACGACATGGCCTGGCCTCTAGCCTCTCTCTACGTCGAGGAACTCTCTGTCTACCAACTTGCTGGTAGAACTGCTCCTGCCCACCTCGAGCTCTCTCTGCTCGCTCAACCCGCTTCCTCCTGAAGAAAAACTCCTCAAGATGCCTGTCTCTCTGACAATGAGAAACCAAGGTTGGTTTCGGTGTTTTGTGATGAGTGATTGACAGGCTTTTTACCCTCTGTTCGAAGGGTACCTCCGAAGGGGCTTCGGAGGTGGTACCTCCGAAGGGTGTTCGGAGGTGTTGTCACCGGAGTGTGTTCGGTGTTTGCTTGCTGCAGCTGTTGCAGCGGAGTGTACCTGTCGGAGGGATCCGACAGTACGCGATGATAGGGTTCGTACCGAAGGGTTCGGTACTTTGGGCGGTACACCGGAGTGTGTACCGGAGGTTGTTAACCCGGAGAGGTCTCCGGAGTACTGGATACACTTGTTTGTTTGTCTGTGGTGCGCAGGGACTTCGGAGGCGACGGACAGGGTTCGAGCCGGGTGAACCAGGGTCAAGCGGGAGGCTTGATGCCAGGGGAGCAGGGAGCTCCGTAACAGGTGGCTGCGAAGGTGGTCCGGGTCGGTCCTCGGGTCGAGGCGTGCCAGGTGAAGGCAGAGAGTGCGGAGCGTGGCTCCGGCTGAAGGTGCTCCGAGACAAAGTCCTCGGAGGTGAGGCACTTCTAAGGTACTCCGAATGGAGTGTCTTCGGAGTTGGTGGATCAAGTCCTCTACGGAGGCAAGGTGTTCGAAGTGTGCTCCGGAGGGAGACACTCGAAGGTTACCCGACGAAGGTCTCAGAAGTCGAGGCGCATCGAAGGCATGGTCCGGGTGAGGCTCGTCGAGGAGTGTGCTCGGAGTGAGACACTGCGACGAAGTGCTCATGGAATGCTTCATGCGGAGGCCTTGGACGAAGGAGGGACTTCGAAGGGTGGTACTTCGGAGCGAGGCTAGCTCCGGAGTGAGGTTGACTTGTGGTGCTTCGGCCATGCATGGCTTCGGTACACGGACGGACGGTGGTTGAGCTCGGAGTAGCTGCGAAGCCGTGGAGGTCCACTCCGAAGGTGGTGGTGCGAAGGCCCAAGGGCTTTGACGGCTTCGGCTTAAAACCGTCACTGTATCGAAGGACTTCTTCGGCGGAGCGAAGGCCAACAGGCTGCAGGCTTCTCGCCGAAGCTACCGCACCCTCCGGTGCGAAGGGAGGTTCCAGAAGTCAACACTGTAAAGGCTGACACTGTCTGTTCTGAAAAAGGCTGACACTGTCCCCTCTGCAGCTGACAGAGAAGCCTCCAAAATAAAGGTGGACTACCTTTTGTACCCCTTAGTTCTGTAGAGACAAATCTGTTGTAAACCCTAGGGGTAATGTAGTCACTTCCTTAGGATGAAGCCGTGGGCTATAAATATGGGGGCTCGGTAGGTAACATTCAACACTTTGAGCATTTACTGTTGAGCTCCTGTAGACAGACCTCGCTGTATTCATTCTGAGTTCAATTTATTTCAGTGTTCCTTGTTCAAGCGGCGAAGCCCTGCTTCTGTGTGCTTTTGCTTGAACTCGCGTTGCATACCTCGCTAGTCTTAGTGCACCGAAGCTTGTTTTGGCGAAGGGTGTTTTTCTCGCGAAGTGTGTTTTACAGTGTGCTGTCGCTCTGTGTAACACGAGGCAAGACCTCGCTGCTTACTAGCGAAGCCCTGATCTTTTCCCGTAGTGCTTCTTGTGTCGAAGCCCTTAGCGTGGTCCGTTTTGTGTACGTGTAGACCTTCGCGTACGAAGCCCAGCACCAGTTGCTGTCGCCAAGTACTTGGTCGAAGTCCTCAGAGGGCTGTCCACTCTTGCGAAGGGTGAAGTGCGAAGCCTGCTCGAAGCACCTCGTGTGCGGAGCCTGCACTGACTTAGCAGAGTAGATTTTCGAGGGTTGTTCGTGGAGCGAAGTCTTCTTGGCTTCGAACTTTTGCTCCTGCGAAGCCTGTGTTCGGAGCTGTCGGAGTACCTCCGAACCAGACCTTCGAAGGTAGTGTTCGAAGCCTGTTCCGCAGAAGACAGAACAGAGTCGAAGGCTAAGATTTTTAGCCCGAAAGTTTAAAAGCTCCCATTCACCCCCCCTCTGGTCGTCGTTTCCGGTCCAACAGACAAAACTCACAGTGATAGGTAGGCTTCTTGGTATGTGGTTGAGGCTTGGGATTCTTAGGCTTGGTGGTGTTGGGTGTAGCATCTTTGGTGTGAGAGGGTCCAGGTAAAGAATCAAGAGAAGTGTGGAGAGTTTTAGGCTTTGGAACCCAGATCTGCTTCTTAGGTGGAGCTTTAGGTTGTTCTTGGATCACTCCATCATTGGGCTGACTATCCTTAAAGGACTCAGTGGAGTGAGTCTTAGGATATCTCTGTTCGAGAGTCATCTTACTCCACTCCACTGCACGGCTAATGACGCTCTCAAAATCAGCCTTGGTATAGGTGTAACCTACCCCAAACCCATCATGTCTGTCTCTTGAACTGCTGGATCATCATGCCGAGCTGTGGCTCTCTAGCACTAATCCAACTCAGGATCTGACGGAGGTAAAAGTTCTCATTCTGAACATCAGCTAGCTCCTCACTCAAAGAAGCTAACACCTCCACCTGAGACCAGCAGATCTCACACTCTTTATCAACTTCGACAGACTTCTCAGCTTTTAGCTTGATCAACTCCATTCTAATGGACAGGCAGTTCTCACAAACAGTGGGTGGAACTGACAAGGTCTCAAGCTCTAACTTAGTCTGCTCCAACTCAGCTCTCACTCTAGCTAACTCGCTCAACCGCTCATCACTCTTGGCTCTCAGCTCAGCTATACTAGCTAAAAGAGATGGGCAGTCTACACAAGGTAAGACGACAGTGGCATGAGCATATTTCAGCTCCTGCTGAGCGCTCTCAAGCTCAGTGACCAAAGCGTCTCTCTCATCTACTCTCTCTGTGTACCTGGACTTAAGAGTCATCAGGTCACACAACAACACCTCACAGTTAGGGCACTCACCATTATCACCCAAGCAAGGGGAAGAAGACAAATCTCAATCTTGCCATTTGCCATGGCAAGCTCACTCTCAAGCTCATCTATCCTCTTCTTAGCCCCTCTAAGCAGTTTCTCCTGATACTTCAACTCCTGACTATTCTGTTCTAGTAAATTAAGCACTTCTTGTTCATAGGAAGATGCCTTCTCATCGTCATCGTCGTCGGAGTCGTTGGAGGAGTCCTTTTCTTTCTTCTCCCCAAGAGCAATTGAGCAGAAGCTCTTGTGGGATCTTCGGTTGTGACGTGAGCGACTCTTTGGCTTGTCCCCGAAGCCCATGAAACAGAGGCCCGCCGGATTGTCCATGTCCTTACCCTTCTTGATCATGATATCTTCATCACTTGAACTTGAAGACGAGGAGGAAGATGAGGATCTCTTAGAGTATCTTTTCTCTATCTCGGCGAAGAATGTCTTGTCTCGCTTCTTGTTCTCACGCCTGTAATCCTTCAGTGAGATTTGATCTCAACTGAATATCGACCTCTAAGGCCTTGAGCTTACTAAAAAGCTCTGCAATAGTCAAGGTATCATAAGACACACTCTCAACAATAGAAGAAACCTTGATCTCCCAAATTTTAGGGTCCAAGGTATGAAGTACCTTAAGAGCCTGTTCATGATCCAAGACCAGCTGATCACGCTCGGCCTTGTTGACGCGAAGCTTGTTAATGATCGATTGAAAATGACCAAACAAAGCCTCAACAGTCTCACCCGGCTTCTGTGAGAAATTTTCATACTCACGCCGGTAGGTCTGGTAGAGCCTAGCCTTGACCTGAGCTGTCCCCTCATGGTGTGCCTGGAGGGTAGCCCAGATCTCTCGAGCAGTGGTGAGATGGCTAACACGCTCAAACTCACTAGGACCTAGACCAGAAAATAAAATGTTCACTGCTTTACTATTATTTTAATTTTGTGTAACTACATCTGCAGCAGTATCCGCAACAATAGTCACTATGGTGAAAGTAGGATAAACACAAATCTCCCATATGTCCGAACTCTGTCTCATAAGGTATGCTCGCATGCGAGTCTTCCAATAAGTGTAGCCAAAATCTTCTAGGGACGGGATTTTACCAGAAGACGTCATGGTCACTACCTAGGTTTAGAATCGGTTAAGATATTAGAAAACCCTAACCTTGCTCTGATACCACTTGTAGGACCGAAAGTAGCGACCAGAGGGGGGTGAATGGACGCCTAAAAAATTCTTGCTAAACTATATGCTAATCCCAACACCAAACAAACTTAACCAGTCAAATAATATTAGCTAAGAAAATTACTAGAATTAAAGTTGTCTACTCTAAACATGACCGGTGTCCTAAATAAAATGATATATAAAAATAAACCAGATTAAATAATTGCAGTGAATAAAAATGGATACTAGAGATATTTAACGACGAAGGAAAAATCCCTAAATAAATATATGGTAATTCGAAATGCAGTCTAAAAATATGATACTAATCAAATGAATAAAATATGGGTCATCCAGAAATTAATTCAGAAATAAACATAAATATTTTATGTAAATCTAGAATAGAAATAATACTGCGACTAGATAAATATATATATATATATATTTATGAGCAGAAGAATAATGCTTAACTAAAAATATGCGAACACTATTAATATTTTGACAAATAAAATTAATCCCGAATTTTCTAAACAGATCTGTAGCTAATTAGAAAACATATATTGGTTTAATTTAAACCTGCTGAAAAATAGGGGATTAAAACAGTTAACCTCTCTCGTCGCCGTTCGCTGATCCGGCCATCGTGAGACCCGTCCGCGTCGCTGTGCCAAAACAAATCGCACGCAGAGCTATCCTGTAGCACCTGCTGTGCGCCGCAGTACCCAGCCGGGGCCCGCCTGCGTGATGATGCCCGCTCTGATGTCCTACCAGCAACCGGACGACTTGAGCCACGCGCTCTCACACAAACAGCAGAAAAAATCCTGCAACCTGACTTCCGCGTGGGGCCCGCGCACGTAAAAAAAAGGAATCCCTGTCGGTTGGTGTGTAGTGTTCCTGCCGTGAAGAATACGCAGTGGATCTCCGTGCGACCCCTGCCGTGGAACATCGGTTGGCGAGCTGCCGTGGGGCCCGCCTGGAAACGCTTCACGGAAAAGCGTTGCATCACGTCGCTCGCAGGAAAAACAGCACAAGGAAACCTGTTGTGTCGCACTGCCTTTAGCCAGATTGCATTGAACAGCATGCGGCGATGGAAGAAACAAGCGGCGGCGAAATTTTACCGAAGGAGAGAGCTTTTTCGGTGGACTGTAGATTAATCTGAAAAACAGTCATCTATCCCCAAGGGGATAGGGGCCTATTTATAGGCGGCTCCTAATACATGAAAAGACTAATTTACCCCTAGGGTAAATTAATATTGACTATAAAATAAATTCCGAAAATTACTAAAATATTCCTAGAAAAATCACCTGACTCAAATAAAAATATTCTAAACTTAAAAACTAATTATTAATATCCTAAAAACAAAATAATCATAGGTTGTCAGTTTTGCGCCGAAAGTGACAAAGCGTCCACCGTCTTCGCATCGGGTACCCGAATTGGGCCGACCCGACCCCGCAGCTTCCTCAGCCCGGCAATCGCTTGCCGCCCGTGTACCTGAGTCAAACCCAGTCAACAGACCGGTGGATCATCTGCTGCTCCTAGCCATGTACCCGGATTGGGCCACCCGACTCCGCGGCTCCTCTGCCCGGTTGTCGCTCGTTGCCCGTGTACCTGAGTCACATGCGCCTCAGACTCGGCAGGTCTTCATATCTCCCTTCCTTTGACTTCCGTTGACAATCACTCATCACATCTGGAGTATCAAACCCATGTACTTCAACATGGTTTCTCATCAGTGTCCTCACGACTGCATCAATTTGATCTCTTGAGGTATCAGCTGAAATAGTATGATCACCGGTTTATCTCGGTGTATCGGCTAGGTCTAAGGCTGCATCAGTTTGATCTCTTAGATTGATGTGATTTGGGTGTGGTAGTCTGAGGCTTCATCGGTTAGCTCTGACATCTCTTTCTATTGTATCTTCTTCATGTTGTATATTGTTCATCTAAATGAAGCGTGCTTGATACTTTGAAGTATTGTTAAGTTCATCGTGACTAGCTACTGTCTTGGTTAAGTCCAATCTTGTTATTGTGATTATTTTGATAATACTGACATGTTTTATTTATTTCTATCGGAGTACAAGACGATAGGTTATCTTCAATTCAATGTCATATCTTATCTGCTATCAGGGAATGCTCATCGACCAATATGCATGAACTACCTATCTCATCGGCTGAAGACGCATTCGTCCCGATTGCTCTGCCTTGGTCATCGACCTTGTGGTCGATCGACGTTATCCACTCATGATTGTTCTATCCTCACCATAGTCATTGGCTTGGCAGCCGATCATCTTTGCTACTAACAATATTTTCTCTGTTTCCTTATCAGTTGTAGGGTCAAACTGATTAGCACGCCTTGAACCCTTTTTGAAAGATTGTAGGACCTGCATTGGAGTTAAGCAGATCTCCTAGGCCATGCGTGTATCAAAGTGTGACCAAAAAAGACACCAACAACTTCTATTACACACATCTAATCACCACCTCGGGTACCCCTTGGGTGGACTGGCCGATGATTCACTAACAGTTGGTGCACCAGGTAGGGGGTTGCATTTGTCCACTTGAATCTAATCAGCCAAAAGTGATAGCCAGTCTACACTAAATCTACTTTTCAAATATCTAAATTGTGGACCATAAAATACCATATGCCATAAAATGGAATAGCAAAGATAGTCCAACAAGAGTACGATGATGCGGCTACATTGAAAGGTGTAAATCCATCTGTTGCTAACCCGATGTGACTATTCCTTGCATCCCTAGCGAAGTTTGCGTCAAAATCATCTAGAGCCTTCTATGCCTCACCATCAGATGGGTACACCATCACTTGGTCGTTCTCACATACACCTTCCTTATGTCATCTCATATGCCTAGCGGTTTTATTTGAGAGAAACAATCATTTCACCCGAGGTGTATGAGGCATGTAACAAAGTTGCTTATGAGCAACCTCTGGCATCACCTTTTCACCGTCTTCGTTTACAACCTCTACGAACCTCGGTTTACCACATTTTAAGCACTTCATCTCATTCTTATGGTCTTTCCAGAAAAACATGCAGTTATCTTGGCACACATCAATCTTCTCATACTCCATACTGAGAACAGAAAGCATTTTTTACTGGTACATATCTTTCGGCATCTTATGGTTCATAGGAAGGACATCGCTGATCAGGTTCACGAGCTCCTTGTAACAATTATTGGAGAATGCAAACTTCAACTTAATGGTCGTAATACGGGTCATAAAAGCGAGGAAACTTAATGTAGTGTGCTCATGCAATGATTTTTCTAAAGCTCTAAGGATGTCGAAAAACTTTTGAATCTCTAGTGTAGTAGTATCCTCAGGGTTTATTTCAAACTCCGGTCATATAGCACCAAGCATCTCATCCTTTCTATCATCACTCGTTCTATCATCCTCTTCCACTGTAATACAATTTTTGACGAATTGTCTTGCCATGGTGCACCCATACTTCATAACCTGGCAAGAAAATGTTCTTGCAAATGTGTAGTGATAACTTTCTCTTGTCTTGCCAAAGAGAATTTTTGTACTTCATACATGGGCACCTCATGCCACTTTCCGGTGTCAAAGAGAACACACGGTCAATAAATTGTTTAGTCTTGATCATCCACTCCTTCGAGTGAACTCCACTTTTATTCCAACCACTATACATCCATTGATGGTCTTTAGCCATTCTAGAGGCCAAACATTCATTCAATCGAGAATGCATCATAAGTACTACACGTTTCTATATAGATGACCCTATGTCTATAGGAAAATGTATGTCCTAAACCCACCCAAAAGTGACCGACAGAGCATAGATTTATGACAAACCTACAAAGTCCGGACGAAATTTCAGCAGCATAACCCCACTGTTCTCCAATTGCACGCCTAACAATGGTGCAATGGAGAACAACAAGGTTAACACTGAAATCCTCATCATAAATACCACGCTCTGTCATCCACTCTGAGGTTGTACAAAAAATGGACAATCCCAGACATGCATATCTCACACGTATGGCACATGTGAGACATGTTGGTCCGAAACGAATGACGCATAGGTTTCGTTACACTACCGATGTTTTTCTCACATACAACATTGCATATAAAAATAATATATATAAGGAAGTATATATAATACTAATCACCCTAATAAAATCATCAACAAACTACAAATTAATACAAGAATAAATGTAATAGCATAATAACACAACATTGCATATGAAAAAAAGAACATCACATACAGAACACATGTAAAAGCACAACATTAATACATGAACAAATGTAATAGCATAATAGTCACCCTAATAAAATCATAGCGTAATAATACATTAATTATCAAGTTTTAACATTGCTAATAACAAAAAAATAACATTAATAAATTTAAAATATTCTGAATAATAGTGAATACCTTGGAGGTGGTGACTAGCAAGCGAGGAGGCGATGACCGGGCAGAGACGATAACCGGATGGAAATGGCGATGCTAACGGGATTCGGTGTGGTGGTGGTGTGGGCGGTGGGAGGCGGGCGACTGTGGAAGGCGGCGGGGCGGGCGGCGGCGGCGAGGTGGGCGGTGCGGCGGCGCGGGTGGCCTGGCGGTGCGGCGGCGGCGGGGTGGGCGGTGCGGCGGCGCGGGTGGGCATGCTGCAACGGTGTGGGCGAGAGAGTGGTTTGGAAATAGGGGAACCTAGGTTTCCTTGTATGGATGCGGGAAAGAAATCAGGTCGTTACTTCCATCGGCCAGGTAATTCCCGGCGGCCACAGAGAAAGCCGACAGAAGTTAACTTAATTTCCGCCGGTCAATGTGAAAGCCGACGAAGGTTAAGTTAACTTCCTTCGGTTCATGCAGGCTGACGGAAATTAAGTAACTTCCTTGGGCTTTTGGAAATGCCGATGGAAATTAAAAAAGCTGAAGGAAATTTACTGTTTTCTTGTAGTGTTTATGTCACCCACAAAATTTTTCCTAGCATGAAACTTAGTAGCAATAAATTTTAAAAATAAGCTACTCTAGTCAAAGCTCTATAGTTTTCTAACTTCTCAAGATTTTGATCATGAGATTCTTGAAATCTTGAGCAAATTAAAACTGCAAAAGACTTGTAGTTGACTTTGGACAAAAAATATTTCACTCAGCGAGAGTAAAAAACATTTAACCCCAGGTTTACCAAATTACCAACAACAGTGATAACCAATCTAAGGGTGTGTTTGGTTCAGCTATAGATTTCTGAAAATCTAATTTTTGCTATCAGTTGTGAGAAAATTGTTGTGAGCTGACAGTTGTCGGAAAGCCGAAAGTTGTTTGGCTGAAATATCTGTCAACTGTGAATTTATGTAAGAAATATCAGTTATGCCTCTAAAGGCATGTAAAACTATTTATATTAATCGCGTTGGCATGTATATGACCATTTTGAAAATGAATTTTTCAATGGTTATATTATCTCTAGTTATGGCTTTACAGTAATCTTTTAAGGAATACAATTGTTCAATTTCAAACAGATAAGTTCTGTTTTTTTTTCCTTTGTTTCTTGCTGATTCCGAGTGAGAATCAACAGTTTTGTGTTACCCTTGTCTCTCAGCAAGATATAGCCCACGTCAATATGGGTTAGACCGTTCGACACATTTTGTTTCAGAAACATTCAATCTACAGAAAGTAATACCATAGTAACGAATTCTAATATCAAGCCTAGCAATTAGCAATATTCTGGCCTCTGCAGAGTATAAACTATGTTGCATCATTGTCTACAGAATATAGAATGCGATCACGCCTGCAATAATTCAACATGATAGTAGTAAAAAAAACATCTTTGCATCAGATCCCAAGAAGCCAAAATTTGAAATCAAACATGTATAGCTGGAGGTAATCATTTAAATGGCAATTGCACCTTTCATCAAGAAATGTGTCAATCATGGGAAACAAACCACACCTATAATCAGTGTTGAGAACTTGCTTCAGGCCAACTAGCAGCTCCTGTAAATTTCATAAATAAAATATAAAAAATATGCAATTCAGAACAATGTATAATTCAGTACCTAATATAGTAATACCAAAAGCTTGAGAAAGCTATAGATATTAACTTGTCTTTCTTGTGGAAACAGAAGCTGGTGGGCATGTAACAAAGTTCACAATGCTCTTGCATATGCTTTCCTCATATAACTTTATGTGATATGCATTGCTCTTCAGCAGGTAAGTCAGGAATGATAATGTATGCAACACAAACAACAATTAATCAACTTTGATCTTCACAGACAAGGCAACAAAATTCCAATCGAACTTGCAATACCTATACTTGTGCACCCTCCTCTTGTGGGTGCTGTCGGCGGAGTGGAGGGGAGGTCACCAGATCTGAGACGGAGAGGTGGAGGGGAGGCCGGCAACGTGAGGTCGTCAAGCAGGGGAGGGTGGTGGCACTGCTCCAGTGGCCGTCGGACCAGGGGAGGTCACTGAATCTAGACGGAGATGGAGGGGAATGGAGACCGACGGCGCAAGGTCGTTGGGAGGGTGGCGGTGCCGCTACGGTAGCCACAGGACTAGGGGAGGTCGCGGGATCTAGATAGAGATGGAGGGGAATGGAGGCCGGTAGCACGACGACCTCGAGAGGGTGATGGTGCCGCTCCGGTGGCCACCGGACTAGGGAGAGCGGTGGAGGCAGGGAGTCATCGGGAGCTGGAATCATCAGGAGAGGGGAGGTCGGGGGAGAAGGAGGAATCGGTGGGAATCTGGTCTACGACCCGATTCCAAAAATGAACTGCGGAAATCAGTAGATTTCGGAGAATCAGTTTGTGGGTGAATCCTTTTGATTGTGATTCTAGATGTTTTGATGCGAATCACTTTCTAGAATTAGAACCGAAGACCTAATTATTTTTTTAGAAACAGGCATAAACCGATTATGCATGGCTTTAATTGAAAGCCAAAATAGGACATCAGTTTGCTAGGGATACCAGCTTACAATCGCACGCGCAAACCACCACACAGTTCAACCCTGATGAGATAAAAGACAACCCACTGCCACAACAAACAAAAGATCTTAAACAACAAACTACCACACTAGGAAGATACAAATGACAAAGCCCAAGCCAACTAGGTATTGCCAAACCACACCTTCAAGCGGACAAGCAGAAGAAAACCACAGCACCACCCACAACTCATCCAATAGCATTCAAAAGAGATACATCACCGGCGATCAAATAGTTACTTCAGCAGTCTAGCCCTCTTTTTCGCCTTGCCTCCATCACTAGGAGATTGATTTTTGCACGGAGCAATTCGAAGACCTTTGAAACCTCTACCTATTGACAAACCGGAGTCACCATCTTCCACTGGGACACAAAGCAAATTATTTTATAGGGTAAATCGAGGACATTAGTTGACAGGAGATTATTAAAAACATAATTATTGAGCAACAGCCAAATAGCCCACATCCCAGCAGCAAAGATCCCAAGAATTGCACTTTTCTTCCTATCATTGAGATTTCAATCGAACACTTTAGATTTCTTGATGGCTAATCAGATTTCTATCCCAACCTAGGGCGTCCCTCACCAAACACCACAAAAACCTAGGTAAATCACGACAAAACAGAGCATGATCCACTATTTCTAAATGATCACAAAGCTTGCAAGAGGGATCGTCAGACCAATTCTTCCTTTTCAGAGAGTTTCCCATCTGAATTCTACCTTTCAGCGCTAGCTAGAGAAAACACTTAAGCTTTCAACGTAGCAACACACTTCCAAACATGTCTTAGAGTGTCATCACAGACACCTCTAAATGACAACCAGTTATACAAAGATTTTGTAGAAAAAGCCCTGTTATTCAATCCCCATATAACCCGGTCGGAAAACTCGTTCAAACAATCGTTTTCACATAAAAATCTAAACTCCAATCACTGACAATTTTTAAAAACATTCAAGATCTTCTAAACTGAACGTACCAATCCTGGGCCAAAAGACCTAATTATCACTGCAATCGGTCTGATTTAACGATAACATGCAAAAATACGGTAGGTTTTGTTAACGCGAGCAAAGGAGCAGTTAAAAGTGCCTTTTTTGGTGGCGCGCGTGTTCTCCGCGGCTTGCGATGGCAACACTTGAAGAAGCCTGCCAAGCAACAGCAGCACTGCTACGGTCGTCCCAAAATTCCTCCTCGCCTTTCCCCTCCTCCTCCCTCGCCGCCCGCGCACCCCGATGACATCCCCCACCGCCTCCTCCGCACGGTGAGTATCCCCTCGTATTCCTCGCATCGATTCCGCGTAGGCTCGTGTGTGTGTGTGTTTGGGAGGGGGGATCTCCGCTTGGGGGATCGCTGTCCTGCTTCCTGTAATGTGATGGTAGCTGTAGCGCGGTGCTTGGTTCTAGCCTGCAGTGCGTATTGCGCGGCCGCCGTTTGGTAAATTGTGCTGTCAATTCGTGGAATGTGTGATCTGATTCTAGGCAGTGCTGTTTGGCATAGGGTTTTTGCGCCTTTTTTGGCGTGGAATTAGTGTAGATAGGTATCTAATTGACTAATTTCATGGCATCTAGACGCTTGGTCAAGAAATGGGTGATCTTTCTAGGTGATCATCATGCATGTTAATTTAGCCGTGGGCTTATCTTATCTGTATTTTACTGTTTCAAATACTCGCTTTCAGATAACCAAGCGTATTTTACTGGTCTTAGACATGATGTCCGTGGTGATGATGCTATTCGGTAGTGGAACCATTTCTGCATAATTAGTTTGATTATTACTCGACATGTGGTGATGATAGCTTTCTGCTGCTAAATGGACATTGGATTGACACTCAGGTTTTAAACAAATACAACCAGTGCAGCATGCTATTCCCACCAAGTATTTGGGCTCTACAATGCATTTTATCTCGACCTACTTGGTGTGCCAAACCATGAAATCTGTTTCAAATTGAGTTATTGATGGATCATGGGTACTGATATTCCTTTTCTGCTTGTTATCTCTTCATAGGGATCTTCCATCAGATAATGTGGTGTTGTGTTGGCCACATTGTTGACTGTCAACTTCTATTTTTATCTCTGAAATCGGTTGGAGTATCACGCCTCTTCTAAATGGGTATTGTGAAGGTAGCAGGTTGTGTGCCTAGAGCAAAGTGTGGTTACAGCTGTGGAGATGAGGACATTACACGAGAGGAGAAAATGCTGCTTCAGAGCTTTCCTATTCATGAATGTGATGACTATGAACATGCAGAGATCAATTGTGAGCTTGCAAAGTCTGGTGGTCAGATCTGTAATGTCCCTTATGGCTTTTATGATTTGCCTGAATTGAATGATGTACTTTCTTTGGAGACATGGAACTTATGTCTAACAGAAGATGATAGATTCCGTCTAACAGCCGATCTCCCAGACATGGATCAACTTGACTTCTTTTTAACAATGAAGGAACTGTTTAGTGGCAGTGACATGTTCTTTGGGAGTCCAGTTAGAAGCTTCTTCCACAGACTGAATGGTGGGTTTTATTCTCTAGAAGTTTCCCATGCAAGAGAACTACTGATGATCTTCCAAAGACGAAGATATTACCATTTTCTGAAGTCATATCATGATGCCATGATTTCGAAGTTTACATCCATGGACAAGCTATGGCCACATGGTATGAGTACAAGTCAACAGGCAAAAGTTCACATTTGTAACGATAGAAGATATGAAAGTCTTCCCAGAGCTGTTGATCTAAATGGTTCTCCTTTCAATAGAAGTCTATCAACTATCAGTGATTTTAAAGCTGACATCCTTTCACCTTTGAAGCGAGCCAAATGTATGGATAGGACAATAACCTCTCATTGTTCAGCCAAACGCAAGGGAATAGTCCACAGAGCTAAATCAATTGAAATGAACTCATTCAAGAGTCCCATCTTTCATGCTCCCAATGAGTTTAGTACAAAATTTATCAGACTACCAAAGGGTGTGCTGAAAATAAAAACTGATTGTGCTTCCCTTAATGATCGCAACGAAGGAATGCATCATACACCAGAACGGATGACAGCCGATCAACTGGGAATACCGGCCTCCAGCTTGTCTCCTTGTGCTTCTGCACTGAGTGTTCATGGTTTTGCGATGAATTCAGGTTATGACTACCACATGAACACAATCAAGAGTACTTTTGATAATTTACACGCCAGTCCCTACCAAAGGGAGGGTGCACTTGATACTTACCCTATCTTGGTCAAAAGTCCATTTGGAGTCCAAAATATGGTTCCAGAGGAGCTTAAAAGAGTTAACTCTTCTGAATTGCCGAGTACCTTCCATCAGTCATCAACTAAACAAAGCCCAGCATTTTACAATGAAGCATTTAGTGCTATAGAAGTTCCCCATGAGAAAAACCTTTTGAAGAACTTTGGTCAACGAAATGCCATAATTCCTGAAAGTTCTCCTGATTCATTTACAAGAACTATTGATGGTGATCAAACAAATGGATACTCGGTAATGCACAATCTGAAAACTGCTGAAAGTATTTCTGATGTGTTAACCCTTGGTACAGACATCTGTGCTCCTTATAAACAGCTATCAGAACAGTCCAAAATAATGCATAGACAACCGAAAGAATTGAATCTGAAGACTCCTGCCAATAATTCAGTTACAGAAATTGAAGAAGGATATAGGTACCCTTACACATACAAAAGGAGGAAGCTTCAGAAGAGGCTTGACCTTGATGATGCTGTCAAGAAATCAACTATGGTTGATACAGAGTCGATGAGCACGCTGGCTAGCATCGAAAATGCACACAGCAATGGCAATCAAACTTTGAAGATTGGCAGCTGAGAAGGAGAGTTGAACATAGGAATTGAACATGGCTTAGCATCCAGCTAACATAGCAAACAAATATTTCCCTTTGTTATCTTTCTGGAAGTTTGGTAGAGTGCATTCGATGCTAAATGGGATGAGTAGATAAAAATGCTAAAAATGGCTAATGCAAAGCATTCAGAAACTCAATTCCCAGTTCCCACACCTAAACAGTTTCCCGAGAATACTCTGCTTGCTAATACACATCCCGCTGGGAATACCTTTTCTTCTAGACGAGCTGCAATTTACATAGGCAGATAGAGATACATTGTGCTACTGTTTTCTTTTTTTCATAGTGTTGTTCCTTGTAATGCCATTTTTCGTACTAATCAAAACAGTACAACCCAATTTCTGTTAAATTTGACAGGTTCGCAGCAGTTACCACTACCAGCTTGCCACGTCCCTATTACTGATTTACTGTTCACCAATTAACATCGAAAATTATGTGGGAAATTTCTTCTATAACGAGTCTAACATGTCCGTTTGGTTTAATGGTAAGGTTGAATGGGATGAGGCGATCATAATATCATATTCCAGGAATATGGTGATCTATTTTAGCCGTTTGGTGGGTGAATGGAAGTTTTGTTGAATAGATAAGGGTTGTTAGAATAAGAATAGTAAAATATTAATTAATAAGAAATATATTAACTATTATTATTCTTAGTGTAATCAATACTAAGGTGATGTTTGATTCCAATAAATCAAACATAACTGATGCAGCCTTAGACCTAGCCAAATACACCGTGAACAACAGGTGACCATGTTGTTTCACTGTTCTCCTCAAGAGATCGGATTGAACCGATGCAGTTGTGAGGGTACTAACCTAGTTGGCATGGACGTCGGGGGTGGCGGGACTCACCACTTCGCCGGAGATCAAAATGATACAGTCCGGCTCCAAGAGCCCGAGTCCCACCGGATAACCTTGGGGCATAAGGGTGGCAATGCGTCGATTGATTAATTGAACGAGAGTTAACTATTCTAACCTAAGGGGTACATATTTATAGTCCGTAGACTTGCCGTCCAAGTAACTTATCCAACCGATTCCAGATGAATCTGTAACCATATGTTGCTCTTATCTCCATCGACTCCTCTTCCGATCATGCAGCTGTTGCGGATGGACTCCCTTGACTTTCTTTGACCAGATCTTCCTTGACTTTTTATTGACCGTGTGCCTTCCTTGGTGGGCCTTGGGCTTTACCAATTATTGGCGTCAACAGGGTGCTAGCTCGACAGCCCATTTCTCTATCCTCCTGGTGGAGTCCTTGCTGTGGAACATGTCTCCAAGGGGGTAAGATATTGGGACAATTACATTATGGGCTAAAAAATAATTCCTCACTTCCTCGAAGCCATTACAAGTGTATACACATTTTTTTCAAGCTTGGAGTATCTCATCTTAGCCCCCGATAATGCTTCGGAATTTTGAACTAGTTTCCCATCTGCTTCTGCTTCCCAGACAAGTATTGTACTTACGGCGAAGCCTGTCGTCACAAGGTACAGCAACATGGTCTCATCGGTGAGGGGTGTTGTTAGTGTTGATAGATTGGTGAGGTAGTCTTTAATATCTTCGAAACTCTTCTAGCATTCTAGGGTCCAAGCAAAATCCTCTAAGCCCTTCAAGGCTTTGAAAATAGGGAGGCTTCGTTATGCGGACCTAGAAAGAAACTTGCTCAAGGCAGCGAGGCAGCCTGCTAGCTTCTGAACTTGTTTTAAATTCTTCGGGGGAGCCATTCTTCGGAGAGCACTTATTTGTGTGGGGCTAGCGTCGATGCCTCGACTCAAAACTAAATACCCCAACAGCTTTCCTGCTTGTGCCCCGAACACACATTTCTCGGGGTTTAAGCGGATTCCGCACTCTTAGAGGCTCTTGAAGGTCTCCGCTAGATCAAAGCTATGCTAGCCTTTCTTTGCGCTTTTTATTACAATGTCATCCATATAGGCCTCGACATTTATGCCTATTTGATGACCTAAAGCCTTAGCAATTAATCTAGAGAATGTTGCTCCAACATTTAAGTCGAAGGGCATTCTTACATAACAAAAGACCTCGGAGGGTGTAATGAAACTTGTTTTGGCTTCATCCTTGTGCCTGAGCCATATATGATAGTAGCCGGAGTATGCACCGAGAAAACTCAAAAGTTCGGAGCCGGCCGTAGAATCTACAAGTTGATCTATTCGAGGCATGGGATAGGGGTCACGAGGGCATGCTTTATTCAACGAAGTAAAGTCAATACACATGCGTCACTTCCCAGAGTTCTTCTTTTTAACGAAGACAAAGTTAGATAAGCACTCTGTATGGCCTACCTCCCTAATGACTCCAGCCCGAAGTAACTTCTCCACTTCTGCCTTGGCAAGGTCCGCCATTTCGGTAGACATCTTGTGGAGCCCTTGTCGAACATCTTTGGCCTTCGGGTTGATGAGCAGGGAGTGCTCGATAATGCTTTGGTTGAGTCCGAGGATATCTTCGTTTGACTAAGCGAAGCCATCTAAATTCTCCTTGATCACTTCTTCCAGTGATGCCATGACCTCAGGAGATAGCCCCTTGCCAAACTAGGCGGGGTACTCTTTGCCTTACCTATTGATGACCTTCGTGATGACTTCTTTTTTAGGGCTTGGCTTGAAAGCTAGTCCTTTCTCCAGGGCCTGGGCCACTTGCGCACCCTCTGGGTGTTCTTGTACATTGTTGACTTGCCGGGCTTCTAGAGGGGCGACATGGCCATACTCCACCCTTCATGTCATAGCTTGATATCCAAGGATGGTGAGTACTCCTCCTTGAGTTGGTATTTTCAAGAATATATAATTATGGTGGGCTACGACCTCGAATTGATTGAGAATACCCCTCCCAAAGATGGCATTATATTTGTACGGAGCGTCGACAACATCAAAGATGACCTCCTCAGACCTCGCCAGGTGCCCTTGCCCAAAGGTGACCTCAAGCCTATTTGACCGAGGGTATCGAGGAGGGACCGGTGAAACATTGCAATGGTCGAGCCGCCAGGAGCAAGTGCTTTCGTGATAAGCATAGCTGATCGAAATCCTAGACGAAGATAATATCGGCAGAGCTCCTTCCATCGACCAGCACCCTTCGGACTTCAACGCCAGCGATGTCGGAGGTGATGACGAGGGGGTCGGCGTAGGGGAACTTGATCCTAGCTGTGTCGTCTTCGGTGAAGGATATAAGTACATGAGCCCACTCGAGCATTGTTGCCGCTGAGGCCGACGTCCCAATGTGTCATACTTCCCAGACGTACTCTTTTCGTTGCGTTTGGACATGATGCCCAAGACACCACCTCCGGTGATGGGCAGCACGACATGCTTCAGGCGATCTTGATGGTCTTCAGCCTTCGGCAGAGGCAGGGCCTTCAACAAAGGAGAGTGTTCAAGGGCATCGCGCCCTTCAATCCATCCGATAGCTTGCACCGGCTCCAGACAGATAGAAAGGGGTGCTCGATCAGTAGTGCCTCGACCAGAGCTCCGCTCGATGTACTCGCTTCGTAGAGCCAAAATGAATTTACATGAATCAGTGTTATGACTTTGATTCTCACCATGCACATTATAGGAAAAAAGCTTGGTTCGAATTAGAAGTCCTTGCAGTTGGCTTCGAGCCACTGGGCCGGCCTCCTTGATTCTACTGATACTTCTGCCGCTGCTTTAGGATAGAAGGGGCAATATTAAGCACCTCTGAGAGATGTGAAGGATATGCCGAAGAAAATTCCATGGATCGGAAGTTCCGATAGTAAGTATCAGAAGTTCCGATTATTTTCTAGTCTCGATACAGAGAGCAAATATTGCTTCGGAAGTTCTGATATGGTATCGGAAGTTCCAAGGTGGGCGATAATAGATTGGATCTATTGCGTGTCGTACTGTATTAGGAGACCTAAAATACCCTACCGGAAGTTTCGATCTAGGATCGGAAGTTCCGACGTGGGCAAATAGATTGGATCTGTTACTACGGTTTTTAGGGTTTCAAGATGAGCACGACCCAGGGGCTCTCATCCCTATATAAGGAGAGAAGCAGGATGTACTGGGGTAAGCAATAAGCCTAGATTAGACCTAGCAACCCAAGAGTTATCTCCTTTCCTTTCTTCATCTCAAACGTGGAGGTCAAGGATCCCCGTCTTTCACGTGCAGTGCTAGCACGCTGCCGTGGCAGGTACTCCAACCTTGTACGTGTGGACTCCGTAGAGGCGTTACTCCAATAGCGACGCTCGTGAACATCTACATGCGAACGACTACGTCGTCTTCATCGATCGGATCAGTGAAGGACGACAAGGATGAAGCGAGGAGAGGCTTGATGACCTGCTCCAACATCTTCTTCTGCTGCACCTAGCGCGTCTCATGCTAGAAGGTACCGATCTATGATCTCACGTGCGCACGAGCCTAGGGCCTAGGATGGAAATTTTGAATTTGCCGGCTAGCGTAGCTCCCCTATTCCCCAACAGTGGTATTTGAGCCTACATGCGTAGTGTTCGATCTGGATCCCTCATGTATGGAGATACATGGTGGAAAAATAGATTAGATATGTTTCTATCCGCGACAGATCGAAAGTTCCGATAGTGATCGAATGTTCTGATATTGAATAATGATTCGATATAGAAGGTAGTTGTTGCGATGCGGGATTCCGATATTGATCGGAAGTTCCGAGGGATCAGAAGTTCCGACCCACGCGATTTTGAAAAACCGAGCCTGTTGACCTGGGTTTTTCAGATCCAGAATCCAGTCATTTGTAGATTGCTCGCCTAACTTTGTTTTGCAGAGAATGACGTGACTAGCATGACCTTGGATAAATGTGATGTATGAGATGCATGCAATGAATGTAAATTAAATATGGCCTGCGTGTCATGGTTATTTATAGCCTAAGGCTGATGTAAAATTTCTTACGGCTTGCATGTCATTTCCGCGGTGCTTCGGCCCATGTAATTAGTATAAACTATCAGAAATGTACTAGTACTCTTCATGGAGGCCGGGAGCATGCACTCGATGATGGGAGCATGCACTCGATGACAGGAGCCATGGAGATTGTGATCGCCATGTGAAGAAGGTCATGCTATGTCACAGTTAATATGATTACATGTGATGTTTTCTTATGTTCCTGTTATTCTATTCTTGCATGTTTCGTGTGCGCTAGGGACATTACGATGATAGATTAGTTTTCCCTCAAAAAATTAAGTGTCGATGGTCTTCCCAATAGCTGCACCCACCAAGGTTTGTGCTCATCGATAGTGGGTCTGTCAAAGCAGGGTGCTATCTTTTATCTCAACCAGTTGGGGCAGAAGTCAGACTTCTGCACGCATAGTGTTGGTTCACTTGACAAGGCTATCAAAACAGTTTTGGGCCTTGGAGAATAGGAGTTAGGGTCGAGCATTGAATGCTTCTCCAACGACAAGAGTCACATACGATGTGATTAGCAAAGAGTTGCTTACCTATGTCAACTAGCTTCTAGCAGTGATGTCAAAGCTCACTAGGAGATAGCGTGACCACGGATCTTGCGCCACTATTAGTCATGATAGGGAAAGTAACTGTTTAGATAGTGGAATGTCTTTTATTGGATATAAGATAAACATTGCATAGTGCTAAACCTCGCATTTAATCTTTTGTAGATCATGACACCTACTACGTCTACTATTAAGAGCACTCCAGTTTTTAATTTGCGATCTATTCTTGAACGAGATAAAGTGTCTGGAACGAACTTTATGGATTGGCATCGAAACTTGAGAATTGCTCTCAAGCAAGAGAAAACGGATTATGTTCTAGAGGAACCTCACCCTGATGAACCAGGAGAGGATCCTTCTATAGTAGATAAGTGTGCTTATGAGAAGCATGCTAGTGATTCTATGGATGTCAGCTGCCTGATGCTAGCCTGCATGTCCTCTCAGTTTCAGAAACAGTATGAGGAATGTGATGCTTATGATATGATCGTAGGCCTTAAGGGCATGTTTCAGGACCAAGCAAGAGCAGAAAGATACAATGTGTCTAAATGATTGTTTGGTAGTAGACTGGCTGAAGGGAGCCCAATGAGCCCTCACGTGATCAAGATGATTGGTTGCGTAGAGACTCGAGAGAGACTGAGCACTCCACTAGATCCGTACCTCGCTATCGATGTCATTCTCCAGTCGCTCCCACTAAGCTTTGAGTTGTTCATCATGAATTATAACATGGTTGGACTGGAGAAGACACTAGCTGAGTTGCATAGGATGCTGAAATCTGTTGAGGAGAGTATCAAGAAGTATCCAAACCATATGATGGTTGTTCAGAAGGAGGGCAAAAAGAGGAGGAGGGAAAAGGCTAAGACTACAGATGTGATCTCTAGTGTGAAGTCCAAACCGAATGGAAAGTCTAGGTCTGGTCTTGCCAACTATGATGTGTGCCACCATTGCCACAAACCTGGTATTGGAAGCACAATTGCAAGGTGTACCTAGAAGAGCAGAGGAACAAGAAGGGAAGTGGGACTTCTGCTTCAGGTATTAATGTTATTGAAATTAATCTTGCTACTCGTCCGAATGATTCATGGGTATTTGATATCGGAACTATGATTCATACTTACAAATCATCGCAGGGGCTAAGTAGAGTAAGAAAGTGTGCAAGTGGCGAGCTGGATATCCGCGTCGGGAGTGGTGCAAAGGTTGTAGCGTTGGCCGTCGGTGTTTATTCACTATCGCTACCGTCATGATTAGTTATGGAGTGAAATAATTGTTATTTCATTCCCGCCTTAGGGAGAAACATTATCTCTTCTTCATGTTTAGAGGAAGATGGGTTTGAATTCGTAATAAAGAACAATATTTGTTCTATATTTTCGAATGGCATGCTCTATGGTGTTTGTCCATTAGTGAATGGATTGTATATTATGAGTCTTGACAATGCACACGTTTATAACATTAGTACTAAGAAACAACGACTCAATGATTTGAATCCCACCTATGTCTGGCATTGTCGTTTAGGTCATATAAATGAGAAGCGTGTACAGAAGCTCCATAGTGATGGACTTTTGGAGTCATTTGATTTTGAATCATATGACACATGCGAGTCTTGTTTACTTGGCCAAATGACAAAGACGCCTTTCACTGGACAGAGTGAGAGGGCGAGTGAGCTATTGGCTATAGTACATACTGATATGTGTGGTCCAATGAGTCACACGGCTAGGAAAGAATTTCAGTACTTTATCACTTTTACCAACGACTTTAGTAGATATGGCTATGTCTACTCGATGAGGCATAAGTGGGAATCCTTCAAAAAGTTCAAGGAGTTCCAGAACAAAGTACACAATCATACGGGCAAGACAATTAAATTTTTACGATCGGATCGTGGGGTTGAATATTTGAGCCATGAGTTTAGTGATCATTTGAAGCAGTGTGGAATTGTTCCACAGCTGACTCCACCCGGCACGCCTCAGTGGAATGGGGTGTCCGAGCAGAGAAACCGCACTTTGTTGGACATGGTGCGGTCCATGATGAGTCACACTGATCTTCCATTATCCTTTTGGGGTGACGCTCTAGAAACCGCAGCTTTCACGATTAATAGAGTTCCATCTAAGTCAGTAGAGAAGACGACATATGAGATGTGGTCTGGGAGGCGTCCCAGTTTGTCTTTTCTAAAGATTTAGGGATGTGAGGCATATGTCAAACGTATGACGTCTGACAAGCTCAGTCCTAAGTCTGACAAGTGCTTCTTTGTGGGATATCTTAGGAAAACCAAAGGATACTATTTCTACAATAGAGGGGAGGGAAAAATGTTTGTCGCTCGAAATGGTGTGTTCCTTGAGAAAGAGTTTCTCTCAAAAGGAGTTAGTGGAAGGACTGTGCATCTTGAAGAGGTTCGAGAGCCAATGAAAAGTGTTCTAGATCCCATTGAACCAAAGCAGGAGGCACAAAATGTTGTAGACCCTGTTATGGATGTGCCAGCCCCACGAAGGTTTGGGAGAGTAGTCCATGCGCCCAGAGAGGTACATGTTCTTGACCACTGGGCATCGTGACGTGTTGTTGTTGGACAATGACGAGCCCAAGACCTATACGGAAGCAGTGATGGGACTAGACTCTAAGGAATGGCTTGGAGCCATTGGATCCGTGTTGGAGTCCATGCGAGTTAACCAAGTTTGGAACTTGGTTGATGTAGGACCGAAAGTAGCGACCAGAGGGGGAGGGGTGAATGGGCGCCTAAAAAATATTCTTCCGAATCTGTTGACACGAAAACGTGCCCCCGCACTTGGGTCAGTTCGACGATCCAAAAGTGTGCGGATACTTAGGGACAAGCCTAAGCGTGACGCAACACCGACGTTGCGTTCTGACTACCCTTAGTCGTGATAAAGAGGGTGGAGTCGCCAGGCAATCAGATCACACAAAATAATCCAATTAGCCGAAAGAAATATATAAGATAGAATAAAACCAACAAACCGGTCGAAGCCTGTCTGTTTTGAAGTATGGTGCGAAGGGGTCGCCGAAGTATACCTTCGGCGTCTGGTGCGAAGTATCCCGCCGAAGGGTGCCTTCGGCGTTCGGACTGATCTGATCGAAGGTAGGCTCCGAACAGATCTAGATGCAACGGTCACCTCCGAACAGCGGAGTTTGGCGTGAGGTCTCCGACATGACAAATTACAGAATAATGACGCGAGTGCCGTGTGCGGGCGTAACTTCGTCCAGAGCGGAGTACGATCGTGGCGAAGCCTGTCGTGACGAAGTGTGCTGGTGAAGCCTATCATCGAAGTCTGTAGTCTCGCCGAAGGGTGTCCTCATGACCTCCAAAACTGATCTCTCGGCTCCGGACTCCTCCGACGAAGTAGCTCTGAACGTGGGAACCTACAATAGGGAAGGTGCGAAGTACCTAATTCGGCCTGAGGACCGAATTCTACTAAGTGTTGCACTAGTAGCGAAGGTAGCAATCTGTTACGCAGATTAGCGGATACTTCACAAGCAAAGTAACAAGGCGATAGCAATCTATTACGTAGATTAACGGATACTTCACAAGAGAAGTAACAAGGATTACCAGTGTTCCGAAGTGGTCGGCGGAGGGCTTCTAGGCAAACCCATGAAGAGGTACAGGAAAATAAAGATAAAGTAAATGTGATCAAAGCTAGGGCTTTGGTTTGATTTGTGTTGGGGGCCTCTATGCTGGCCTCGCCTCTCTATTTATAGGGGCTTAATTTCCAATCTAATCTGCTATTAACTCGGCTGGATGGAGATAAAAACTGAGTTGGAATCGCATACAACTCCATCTCTGCCGAAGTGGGCTTCGGCCGGGCCCGTCGAGGCTTGCTCCTCGGGCCGAAGCTTCGGTGGCGTGGGCCTGCGAAGGCTTCCCGGCCGAAGCCCATGGGCTGGCTAGAGGCTTTCGGAGCCCATAGCTCAATGGACTTCGGCCCTATAGGGCTTCGGACAGACCCTGGACATGTGAATTTTCAGCCCAAATCACCAAAATTGATATTTTGATGATCTAGCCATTAATGCCATTTTTTGCAATCAACACATGCCCCCCTGCCTTTTAGTGAACTGAGTGAACTAAAAGCACAACGGGCTGAAGACGATATCATCCATATCGGATTTTTGACACTTTTATGATGTTTGCCACACACTTGGGAAATACCTTTTCAAGTACCTACCATTCAAAGCCTTCCAAAACCGCTCTCCCTACAGGGATTCCAACACGTATGCGTTGCCGGGAGCGATTTCGGCTATCTTAAAAGGGCCTTCCCAACTAGGCAACCATTTACCAAACTTGGGATTCTTCGTGCCTAAGGGCAAAATCGTTTTCCACACCAAGTCTCCTATTTGAAATGATTTCGGTTTAACCTTCTTATTGTAGGCTTTAGCTACTCTCTTCTTGTCTACTTCTATGGCTTCTAAAGCCCTTAGTCTCTTATCGGTCACTTCCTCTAGATTATCCTTTAGAAGAGTTTCATACTCGTCGACCGATAAGCCATCTTGCTTTAACACTCTTAAGGAGCCAAGATCTATCTCTACAGGAAGAACGGCCTCTTGTCCATACACCAACTCATATGGACTGACCTTGGTAGCACTGTGCTTTGCAATTCTACAAGCCCATAGCACCTCGGAAAGCACTTCATGCCACCTTTTAGGAAACTCTTCAATTTTCTTCTTAATAAGCTTAATCACGGTTTTATTACTAGACTCGGCCTGACCATTGGCCTGAGCATAGTAAGGTGAAGAGTTTATCAACTTAATACCATAGTATTCGGCGAAGTCCTTTACTTCTCTAGTGACAAATGAACTACCTTGGTCCGTAGTAAGAGTTTGAGAATGCCGAATCTATGTATGATGTGCTTTAAAATAAAATCACGTACCTCATTGCGAGTCATGTTCTTGAGAGGTACGGCCTCAGTCCACTTAGTGAAGTAATTTGTCGCCATCAACACGAACCGATGCCCTTTTGAGGAAGGAGGGTGAATCTAGCCGATTAAGTCTAAACCCCAACCTCGAAACGGCCATGGCTTAACAATAGGATTGAGTAATGAGGCAGGAGCTAACTGAATATTGCCAAACTTCTGACATACTTCACACCCTCTATAGTACTTGAAACAATCTTCAGTCACAGTCGGCCAATAAAAACCCGCTCTCTTGAGCATCCAACTCATTTTTTGGGCCGACTGATGAGTGCCGAAAAGTCCTTCATGGACTTCTCCCGTGGCTACCTGAGATTGTTCGTGGTCTAAACACTTCAATAGTACTCCGTCGATGGTTCGACGACACAATGTGTCGTCTATTAAAACGAATTTGAACGCTTGTCGCCGAACCTTCCGATCAACCCTTTGGCTAGGGTCTCTCAAATACTGGACGATTGGGACTCTCCAATCGCCCTTATAGGTTTCAAGGGGTCTCGCTGGTCCATCTTCTAAAAAAATTTCTAAACTACTGACTTTGGGGTGCCCCCGAGCCATTCCAGCTCCTGCCGAAGCCTGGCCGGGGTGGCCGTTCGAAGTGAGCTGGGCCGAAGCCCTCCGGAGGGTTCAGACTCTGGGGAGCCTTCTGCGTGCAGGAGGCTTCGGCCTACAGACTTCGGCGTGCTAGCTCCTTCGGTCGGCAGGATACTCCGATCCGGGATCCTTGGCGCGCAGTGACCTTCGGTGGCTAGAGGGGTTCGATCCGGATGGTGAGCCTACCCACTATTACTAGCTTCAACAGTGAGACTAAACACCGACTTCTCCAATACAGAAAATCTTCCTCTCCTGACTTGGTAGCCGGATGCTTGCTGAGCCAAATCATTGGCGATTAAATTGGTTTCTCTTAACACGTGAGATATTTTTAAATCTTCAAAAGTAGCAATTATGTCTAGACATTTGTCCAAGTAACTATTCAGCAAGCCATTAAAACATTGAGAATTCTTAGCTACTTGTTGCACTACTAATAAAGAATCACCATATGCGTGAACATGTCTAGCACCTACAGATTCTAGCAATTCAAGACCTAGCAATAAGGCTTCGTATTCGGTTTGGTTATTGGTGGAAGAGAACTCTAGACGGGTCGAAGTTTCAAAGTGCATTCCATTAGGCGATATGAGAACTACTCCAATACCTTGGCCACTCTTGCAAGCCGAACCGTCAAAATAAAGCTTCCATGGCACTATCTCGACTAGAGCAATGGTGTCACTCCAGCTGACATCTATGTGGTGATCAACTATAAAGTTGGCTACGATTTGGCCTTTCATCGCTCTTAGGGGTTCGTAGGCCAAGTCGTACTCAATCAACGAGTAAGCCCATTTTTCGATTCTTCCACTTAGGATCGTCTTCTGCAACACGTGCTTTATGACATCGGTTTGGCAAACGACAACACATGTAGTAGGGAGAAGATAATGGCGCAATTTGGTGCACGCGTAGTAAAGTGATAAACACAATCATTCTACAAACGCGTACCTGGTTTCGGCGTCCAGCAGGCGGCGGCTCAAGAATGTGATGATGTACTCTTTTCCCTCTACCTCTTGTGTTAGCACGGCTCCAATCACGCTATCTTCAGCGGCGATGTATAATCGAAACGGAATCCCGGCTTTAGGTGCTCTCACCACGGGCGGTGATGACAAGCATTCCTTGATCTTTTCGAAAGCACTTTGTTGGCTTGCCCCCCAAGTGAACTCGGCTTCATTCTGTAGCCGGAGTATGGGGACAAATGCATCAATTTTGCCAGACAAGTTGGATATAAAGCGACACAAATAGTTCATCTTGCCTAGCAATTTTTGTACATCACTTTTGCATGTTTGTGCTACAATGTTTCTAATCTTCTCAAGTCTCTTAGGATCGATTTCTATGCCTCTCTCGTGAATTATGAAACCTAAGAACTTACCCGCCGACACACCAAAAGCACACTTGAGTGGGTTCATTTTCAACCCATACTGCCTCATTCTATCAAAATCAACCTTTAAATCGGCTAAATGGTTTCCCATAACGTCTGATTTGACTACGACATCATTGATGTAAACTTCTAACATAACTCCTAACAAGTCATGAAAGATCAAGTTCATAGCGTGCTGGTACGTGGAACCAACATTCTTTAAACCGAAGGTCATGACGACCCACTCGAACAAACCAACAAAACCTGGGCATCAAAAGGCAGTCTTGTAGACGTCCTCTTCGGCCATAAAGATTCGATTATAACCAGCATTGCCATCAAGAAAACTTAGTACCTTGTGTCCTGAAGCATCATTGATCAGCATGTTGGCTATCGGCATTGGATACTCGTCCTTTGGAGTGGCCCTGTTCAGATCCCTGAAATCAATGCATACCCGTATCTTGCCACTCCCTTTCTTCTCTACAGGCACGATGTTAGCAACCCATTCCGCATACCTGCACGGCCTAATAAACTCAGCCTTGAGTAGTCGCTCCACTTCTTCTTTAACTCGGTCATAGACGGCCGAGTTAAAGCGGCGGGGAGGCTGCTTATAAGGCCTAAATCCGGACTTGATAGGCAGCCGATGCTCCACGAGCTCGCGGCTTAGCCCTGGCATCTCGCTATACTCCCATGCGAAACAATCGACATACGACCGAAGTAACTTTATTACTTCAGCCTTTTCATCGGGCTGCAAATGTTGGTTTACAAAAGTTGGTCTTGGGATGCTACCATCACCTATGTCGACCTCCTTCAAGGGATCGGCCGACGCAAAACCTTGTCCTAATTTTTCTACTTCGCTAAAGTCCTCGATGGCTTTGGCAATACCATCTTTATTAGACCGATACTGCTCTACGCGAGACTTTAGCCAATCTAGATTACTCTTGCTAGACATGACTATTAATACAAAATAGTCGTGCTACTCCAGCCAGCTTTACATACACTGGTACAAACTGTCCTCCGGATACACTAACAAAATCATAATCCAAAAGATCTCTACCTGACAGACATTCTACTTTGTTATGGACGGCATCAACTGATTCATCGGCCAATGCTACTTGGGCCGAAGTATCTGCGGGAATGACTTCTACATCATCGCCATCCCACTGTATCAGGCACTGGTGTAGAGTAGAAGGAATGCAACAGTTTGCGTGAATCCAGTCGTGCCCGAGTAGTACGCTATAATTACCTTGCACGTCGATGATGAAAAATGTTGTTGGCAATGTCTTGTTGCCCACCGTCAACTCCATAGATAGTACTCCCTTGGCCTCGGAGCTCTCGCCGTTGAAGCCGTTGAGTATCAAGTTGGTCTTCTTCAGGTCATCCTCATCCCTGCCAAGTTTCTTCAACAACGAGTAAGGCATTAAGTTAACAGTGACGCCGCCGTCGACGAGCATTCGGGAAATCGGCTTTCCATCGATGTGACCTCTGACGTAGAGAGGCTTCAGATGATGAGACGAGTCCTAGGGCTTCTCGAAGATGGCATTGCACGGACCGAGGTTCAACTGAGCGACCTCGGCCTCGTCCTGAGGTAGGGCGAACTCGGCGGGAAGCGTGATGATGTTGATGTCCATCACCTGGGGTGTGGGCCCTTCAGAGATGGGCGAGTAATCGTCGTCGAGCATGTCGTCGTCGTCGCTCGGACTAGGAGCCGGGTTGGTTATCTCAACCGGCTTCTCCCTCCATACCTGCTTTGTAGCTGGCCAAGGGCAGATTTCTTCGAAGATAGCATCGCGCTCGGCCTCAGCTTTCTTCTCGCGCATCTCCTGTGCCCGTAGTCTTTGTAGGCGTCTCTTCTGTGATTTGGACATGCCTGGAGGAGCCCAAGATGGCTGAGGCTTGGTGCCGGATGCTACTGTTCGGCTTTCATTAATTCTGGCCGAAGTGGTACTGTGCCCTTCGGCCTTGTGCACCCTGCGCCCGGAGGGGGCTTCGCTGCGGACCCCGACGGACGGACCGGCCTTGTTCGGCCGATCGATCCGGGCTTCGGTGCAGAGCTCGGCCGAAGCATGGGACTTACCTCCGTCAGGCTTCAGTGACCAAGTCTCCGGGATTGGGACTTCTTGAGACCTAACTCTGATGGTGATGGCTTCGGACTCTCTGACTTCGGCCTCCGCGTGCTCGCAACCTTCGGCTTCACTCTGCATGGTCCGATTCGGAGGCACTACGGACAGTCTGTGGATGATGCCCCCCTCCGCTGCGTCTGTTTGCTCCTGCCATCCATAATACTCCGAAGGAAAACAAGGCATAGTGTTAGTTTGCGGAGGGTATCCCACCCTAGACACGTACGGAGCCCACGGGGTCCCCGCCCAGTCATACGGTGGAGGCATCAGCGGCTCTAGTGGTCTCGCCCACTGTGAGCCGAACCCGTTACCCGGAAGGGGGTTCGATAGAGTTGATGACGTCTCGGACCACACTAGCGAAGGGTCCTACCAGGCCGGAGGTACGTTCGTATAGTGCGGGCCAAAGCCTCCCATCGGAGAAGTCCAACACGGTGCGGGGCTCGGCCATTGGGGGCCGAGGTTGCTGTATAGGGGGCCCAACCATTGGGGCCCGAAGGTGCTGCATGGTGGATTCGGCCATTGTGGCTCGGAACCACCGTGCGGAGTATTAGGCCACCGTGGCCCAAAGCCTTCGTGCGGAGGGTTCGCCTGCTTCGGTCCGAAGCTACCCTCCGAGAGCCCCAGACCCTTTGGCTGCTGTAGCTTCTTAGCGCGTGGACCTGCTTCCTTAGCCCTTCTTTGATGCTTGTTCAACAACATGTTGTATGTTACCTTCGGCCTCTTGTGAGCTTTAGCCGAAGTGGTATTAATGTTCTGTTTCCACACTCCTACCTCGGGGTTCTTTGGTATGAGCGTGCGAGTGCACGGTTCTCCAACAATTACATCCTTTCCCTTAGCCGACTCGGCCTGTTCTGGCCGAATCAACACCTTCTTTTCACCGAGGTCTACGGCGTTGACAGGAAAAGGATCTTTATCTAGCTTCATCTTCGGATTATGGTATATCTTCAATCGTCCTTATTCTATGGCCGATTGTATTTGCCGTCGGAAAACATTGCAGTCATTAGTATTATGTGAATGTGAATCATGCCACTTACAATATGGATGCTTCTTTAACTCGTCAGCAGGTGGAATGACTTGACCCTTAGGTAACCTGAGAACCTGACTCTTTAAGAGAAAATCAAATATTTTATCACATTTAGTTATATCAAACGAGTACTTGACCTCACTAAGTCGATTCTTTGTGGGGGATGGTCGTAACTCAGAGCAGGTGACAGGTTTATTTTTAGCATTCCAAACCCATTCGGCCGCGTACATGTCGGCCGAATCCTCCTCCTCTGACTCTTCTTCATCAGAGCGTTCCATGATGTGGATTTCAGACCTAGGCTTGCTAAACGTCTTAATAAACTTTTTATCCTTGGTTCGGCCTTCCTGGACCAGAGCCTGCTGCAAAACTTGGCTAACTTCTAAAAAGTTTTGGTTATCTAACCTCTCTTTAATTTCGGAACGCAGCCCATTAAAAGCTAGTTTCGCCAAGTCCCTTTCTGAAATATTAAGGCTAAAACATCAGTTTCTAGTATCTCTAAATCGCTTGATGTACTCATAGGCGCTCTCGCTAGATTTTTGCTTAACCGATGTCAAATGTGAAAGCCTAAGTTCTGTCTCACCCGTGTAGAAATAATCATGGAATTTCCGCTCTAAATCATCCCACGTTTGGATGGAGTTCAGCGGGAGCACCAAAAACCCAGTGAAAGCGGTGCCGGATAGCGAGAGAGAAAACAGTCTAACCTTTAGAGCATCTATCCCGCTAACTTCTCCGCACTGTGCCAAAAATTGACTAACGTGCTCTAGTGTAGTTTTACTAACCTCGCCATCGAACTTAGTGAATTCAGGGATTCTATAGCCGCGGGGGTAGGGTACTGTGTCAAGATGGTCGGGGTATGGCTTACGGTAAACCCTAACCCGTCCCTTGGGCACGAAGCCGGCACACTCTCTAAATAGTGCGCGGACCCACTCCTCTATGTCATCTTGGAATGTTGCTTGTGCGTGCCTCTCATGCGGGGCGCGACACACGGTGGGATATCGGCGTGTTGGCCATGGGCCTTGTCGCGCCCCGATTTAATAAATCAGGACTTTATTGAAATTCCATAGAAAATCAATAAAACAAGACGTTCATCAAGCGACCACGTACAATATGGGCAATCATTCACGTTTCGTAGACCGCATTAATACAAAAGTGAATAAAGATGAAGAGAAACTAATAAATCAAAGGGGCCTAGATGAACGCCTCCTTCCAGTCTCGCCTTGACTGGGTTGCTACTCCGGACCTTCATCCTCCTCATAGTAGATGGGCTCTGATGGTGTAAGTCAACGAGGTGAGTACAGATGTACTCAGCAAGCCACCGAATGCAAATATAATGCAAGATAATAGCAAGGGAGATAGTGGCTAGTTTTGCGGAAGCAGCATTTTCGTAAAGCATTAAATATGAGCAATTTATTAGTACGGAAAAGTAAACATGTGTATGCATCATCATCTTTCTAACTAGAGGAGTACATTTTACCTCCTCGCACAACAGTCCTTACATGCCATGAATAACTCGATCATTCAAACAATTGTAAACTAACTGCGAGTAGTCACACAACCCGCCCTTGACCGTGGGCTCGGCTTTTCGAAAAGATTGAATTACTCTGATCAGAGATGTTCCACTATACCCACAAGGCACGCACTCATCACTTACACCGAAGTGTAACGAGATGACCCATTTCACGGGAACTCGTGCCAAAACCTTCCATATGGTCTTCCCCGCCTCAACAGCACCCTCTTATAGGTTTCGTACCGTGTCTCGCCATGTCGAGTTTCCACAATACCCCCCCTTGAGCCATTGTCGGTACAAGGCGCCCTGAGGGCTAGCCCCTTGCCCCCTCCACTATGGTGCCGTGAGACGGAGTGTTCCACACTTCCAGTTAGGACTTACCCATTAGACTTGTGGTTGGTACGGAAGTGCTTTGCAACAGATCCCGCAGACCGGTCCTTATAGTGCCCCGGGTGCGACCAACCAGTTTCCGAGCTTGCACCCGGAACCCACCATACTTATAACATAGCCTACTCCAACAGAGTCCAGAGACAAGAATAACGGGGAAATTCATATAACAGAATCCATCTATCTACGACTCATTCTTTTTATCCTATAGCAGTTGTGCCGTTACATTGGGCACTAGCTAATATAATATTTGTAGAGTGACAAGGAGTTAAGGCTCAATAAGCATGGCTTGGGTTTGCACACCAGGACGGGGATCTAAATAAATATAAGTGTAAGGCTTGACATTTGACTAATGCAATATTAACCTATGAGTTATAGCGATAGTTTATTAAAACAGGGGCTCAATGATGATCAACTGTTTCCACATGAGGGTCGATGACTTGCCTTGCTCAGCAAAGGGTGAAGGTGGAACCTCGGGATAGAACTCCGGATCTTCGACGACGTCGTAGTCTTCTCGATACGGAAAAGTAAACACAACATTTAATAACAATCCAAAAGAAATCATTCATACAAGCATACAAGCTGTTGTTGGATTAAGTAAAGGAGATAGGGTCTTAACTTTTAGGGATTTGTTTACTTAAATATTTAAGATCAATTTTTAATGAGATTCCTAAATTTTATAGCTTGATATAATTAATTTTCCTAAGGGGTTTTTATTTTCCCTTTTTAGAGATGAACTAAAAAGGTATAAATTAGCCTTGATGTTTTTATGGTATCAAAAATAGTGACTTTGAATTACTAAGTCTTCTGAAGTTTGTTATATAGCTTTTAAGATAATTTCATAAAGCATGGATCTTTACTGCATGAATTAATTAAATATCCTAAAAGGGCTTTTTGTAATAGGATTTAATAGAACAAAGTGGGCAAAATGGATGTTCTATTTTTATTGTATTACAAATGGTGAACTCAAGTTGTTAGGTTTTCTAAAGTTATTGTATAAGTTGTCATGACATTTTGATAAAGTGTTTAACTTCTAGTATATGAATTACTTAATTATCCTACCAGGGGCTCTTGCAATATTAACTCATAAAATAAAGTGGCAAAGTGAGTATTCTATTTTTATTGTTTAATACAGTGGAATAAAGTCATTAAGTCCTATGAATTTATTATCTAAGCTTTCATGACATTTTTGTAAAGTGTTACATTTCTATTATATGAGTTAATTATTTAAATGGGCCTTGGGGATGTTTATTTAATGATTTATAATGGGCAAAATGAATTGTTATATTTTATTGGCTTCTAAACAGTGTACTGGAGTCAATATATCATCTAAAATTATTATATAAATTTCTAAGAGTTTTTCTGTATTACTTAAATGGAATATTAATTAAATCCTAAAAGGGGTATTGGGAATGTTATTAAATAAAATGTCTTGGACAAAATGGTCATTCCATTTTTATTGTATTAATAACAGTGAAATGGAGTCATTATATCTTCTGAAATTAATTTATAAATTTTTAAGGGTTTATCTGAATTATTTAATTAAAGTATTAATTTAACCCTAAAGGGGAATTCTCTTCATTATTTAATAAGATTATTATATGCCAAGTAAACATATTGTTTTTATTGCATGAAAGTGTAGAGAATAAAAAGATAAATTTTCCAGAATTAAAATGGTGAAATTTGGAGTTAATTTGAGCAAGATATGAATTTTGGAAGTTTAAACCATTTTTCTGAATTTTATTTAAACCAGAAATCAGGCGTCGGTCCACGGTGAGCCAGGTCCACCATGGACCCGCGCACTGTGCGTGTGGGCCGATCGGATCTGGACCGTCCGATCCAGATCCCACGGGTGATCGCGAGGGGGAGATTTTAAAATAAAACCGACGACTCAGATGAGCCCGTACCGGTTCAATTAGGATCGAGGGCCCAGATTAAATCTGGTGGGTATTTAATCTGCGCCCTCCGTTCAAGATTGAACGGTCCAGACACCGTCCGACACGGCACGCACGGGAAGGGGGTACGTACCCTTCTTCTCCGGCTCTGGCGGCGCTACGGCGGTGGATCCCCGGCGAGGGCGGGGCCCTATGGCGCGTCTAAGGACAAAAATGGAAAGGGGGGCACAAGGGGGATCCTGGCATACCCGCGATGTCGACGATGGGGTGGTTGGCAGCGGCCGGCGACGAGGAGAGGGCGGCGATGTCCTCGGGTTGGCGGTGGCGAAGGTGTTCCGGTGGGTGTCCGGTCCAGCGGAGGCGATGCCGAGGTAGAGGAGGCGGAGGGGATCCCGATGGTGGCTACGGCGAGGGTGGCGGTGGCCCGGAGCGCCGGTGATTGGCTGCCAGAGCCAAAACAGGGGAATACTCCCGAGGAGGCAGTGGCGGTGCTCGGGTAGGCGAGGGTTTAGTCTCTGGTGGCGCGGCGGAGTGCGGTGGACTGGGGGGTTAAATAGGGGTCGCCGGAGTGTAGGAGGGCAAGCCAACCGAGGAATCCCGAGGGGATTTCTTTCCCTCCGGCGAGCTTTCCTTTTCTCCTCGGATGGACTTCCTAAAGGATGAAACCGCGTGGCTAAGGGGGAAACGGATCACCGGCGAGAGGGGAAGGTGATCCTGGTGCTGGATTCGGCGAATGGCGACGGCCGGCGGCTAAAAGAGGAAAGGGGCCATCGGGATGGAAGGGGAGGGATCCCCGTCCATTGTTGAAGACGATCCTGACAGGTGGGGACCACCTGTCAGTGGCTGCTGGCGAAACAGAGCGCGCCGACAAGTGGGCCAAGGTTGCCAGAGACTGAGGGCGAGTGTGTATGGCTGACCAGTGGGGCCAGTCGGGGCGCGGGTTGGAGAGAGGAAGGGGAGTGCTGACAGGGCGGGCCTGGGATGGCAGAGGCTTGAGAGGGGGGGATGGTGCCGACAGGCTGGCCCCGCTTGTCAGCAGCTGAGGCGGAACGGCTGGGCCGGGCCGAGGAGAAAGGAGGGAGGCGGCCCAATAAGATTTAAAATTCATTTTCCAATAAAAATAATTCCAGAAATTCAAATATTTGCTTAAGGCTTGAAGATCGATTGGAAAAATTTTGTAAAAATTCTCAAAAATATTTCTTTGTCTCTAGTTTATCCCATAAAATTTTCAAGTCCAAATTTTGAATATTTGTCTCTGTTTGGCTTTAATAGGGCTCTTTTAGGATTTTCTTTAATAACAAAATTCAAAAATTCATTTAATATTATTTTTCCTTTATTTTATCCCCTTTTAATTTTGGGGCTGTTACAGGCCTCTTCCCTGTGCGCTATTTGTATGACGGGCTCATGTCCGGGTGCCTGCGTATGTGGTGCGGGAAACGCAGGTATCGACGCAGGTGGTGGTGCATGGTACGCAGTGTTATTTTGACTGTAGGTGTAATGATTAGTCTCGGCCATAAGTGTTGAGGCCGGAGACATGACGGTGCCAGTGATGTCGTTATTTCTGCTGTACACATGGTTTGCCGGAGGTGCACTAGTAATAGGAACCGGGGGTACGGCCTTAGTAAAACCGAACCTCCTAAGAGTCGCCTCTACTTGGGAGCTGACCGCCGAATCTAAGAGGTTGGCTAGGGAAGCGCTAACGGCTTGATCTACCGATGCGACTATTTTTTGCTCAATCTCTAAGGAAGATAAACGAGGCGATACAGGTGTTACCTGGACCTGAGCGAGGTCGGGGGTGATGATGTCGCGCTTGATGAAGCCTGCGCGTGTCTTAATGTAGCCCCCAAGCATCATGTATTAGAGTGCATTCAACTTTGCCTCGATCTCTGCTCGGTCTTCTACGGGGATATCTTCAAGTGTAGGCGTCAAGATGTTGCGGTTGTCGATATCCGCGCCTCCTATTGTGTCCATCGGCGGTGTAGACGTAGTAGTCGATGTAGATGTACTGGTGGCCGATGTAGATGTGCTTGTCATGTTGGCGTAGCCTCCCCAGCGGAGTCGCCAAAAAGTGTGTTGACATGAAAACGTGCCCCGCACTTGGGTCAGTTCAACGATCCAAAAGTGTGCAGATACTTAGGGACAAGCCTAAGCATGACGCAACACCGACGTCACGTTCCGACTACCCTTAGTCGTGATAAGGGGGTGGAGTCCCCAAGCAATCAGATCACACAAAATAATCCAATTAGCCGAAAGAAATATATAAGACAGAATAAAACCAGCAAAACGGTCGAAGCCTGTCTGTTTCGAAGTATGGTGCGAAGGGGTCGCCGAAGTATACCTTCGGCGTCTGGTGCGAATTATCCCACCGAAGGGTGCCTTCGGCGTTCGGACTGATCTGGTCGAAGGTAGGCTCCGAACAGATCTTGACGCAATGGTCACCTCCGAACAGCGGAGTTCGGCGTGAGGTCTCCGACACGACAAATTACAGAATAATGACGCGAGTGCCGCGTGCGGGTGTAACTTCGTCCAGAGCGGAGTACGATCGTGGTGAAGCCTGTCGTGATGAAGTGTGCTCGCGAAGCCTGTCGTCGAAGTTTGTAGTATCACCGAAGGGTGTCCTGATGACCTCCGAAACCGATCTCTCGGCTCCGGACTCCTCCGATGAAGTAGCTCCGAACGTGGGAACCTGCAACAGGGAAGGTGCGAAGTACCTAATTTGGCCTGAGGACCGAATTATGCTAAGTGTTGCACTAGTAGCGAAGGTAGCAATCTATTACGTAGATTAACGTATACTTCACAAGCGAAGTAACAAGGTGATAGCAATCTATTACGTAGATTAACGGATACTTCACAAGCGAAGTAACAAGGATTACCACTGTTTCAAAGTGGCCGGCGGAGGGCTTCCAGGCAAACCCACGAAGAGGTACAGGAAAATAAAGATAAAGTAAATGTGATCAATGCTAGGGCTTTGGTTTGATTTGTGTTGGGGAGCCTCTATGCTGGCCTCGCCTATCTATTTATATGGGTTTAATTTCCAATCTAATCTGCTATTAACTCGGCCGGATGGAGATAAAAACTGAGTTGGAATCGCATACAACTCCATCTCTGCCGAAGTGGGCTTCGGCCGGGCCCGTTGAGGCCTGCTCCTCGGGCCGAAGCTTCGGTGGCGTGGGCCTCCGAAAGCTTCCCGGCCGAAGCCCATGGGCTGTCTAGAGGCTTTCGGAGCCCATAGCTCAATGGAATTCGGCCCTGTAGGGCTTCGGACAGACCCTAGACATGTGTATTTTTGGTCCAAATCACCAAAATTGATAGTTTGACGATCTAGCCATTAATGCCATTTTTTGCTATCAAGAGAATCAAAGACCTAATCCCAACACCCAAAGCACCTCTACACACAAATAACAGTAGCAAAGCAAATCACAGAAACTAAAGTTGTCTAGCCTAAAAATGACTGGTGTCCTAATTAAAATGATATTTAAAAATAAACTAAACTAAATAAAATAACTGCAGTAAATAAAAATGTGATCTCAAAAATATTTAATGGCAAAGGAAAAAATACCTAAATATATCAATAATAATTCAGAGTGCAGTCTAAAAATAAAGTACTAATCAAACGAATAAAACGTGGATCATCCAGAAATTAATTCAGAAATAACCTTAACATATTGCACGTAAATCTAAAAAATATTAATGCGACTAAGTAATTTTTTTATATTAACAGGTTAAAAATACTTAAATAAAAATATGCGAGCACTAATAATATTTTACTAGATAAAAATTAACCACGAAATTAATAATCAGATTTGCATGCTAATTAAAAATAGATGATTAATGATTTAATTATCCTAACTGAAAAATAGTAGATTAGATCAAAAAGAACTTACCTTCGTCGTTCACGTCGTCGCGTGCGATGTGCCTCTGCGTGAGTCTTTCCTTGCGCCAAGCACCAGCCGATGAAGCTGATGTCTTCCTCCTTGAACTCCGTGTGCCACAATTTGACGTTTCAAGTTGCACGCTGCTACGAATGCTGCTGACCCTGCCGCAAGTGTTGATGACGTCGTGCCTAAAGTTGTCGTTCTCCCCGCCGGTAGCCGCAAAAGATCTGGCTGGCTTCCCGTGTCATGCTGACACGCCACGCCATGAAGCACACAGTCGATGCCGCACGCAAGTAGCGCGGGCTGCCGCGCTAGCTGGCTGTAGGGCTGCAACGCTAGGGCCTAGCTTCCGCTAGGGGCTTGCCGGCTAGCACACGCTATGCCTGCCGCGCTAGATGTCGTTGCGCAAGGTGTAGGCTAGCAGCGCTAACTAGGCTGCTAGGAGCCCACGCCGTGCTGGCCGCAGTACAAGACTCTGAGATGCATGTGCGGATGAAGAACAGAGAGAAAATAATCGCACGATGAACAGAGCAGAAGCGGCGGCAGTGATTCCAGATCAAAGAGAATAATCACACCGGCGGCGGAAGAAACGAACACCGTAAAAACTTGCGTTGGACTGTAGATTGATCTCGAGAAAAATGACAGTCACCCTAACCATAGGGGGTTGGGGCCTATTTATAGGCAGCCCACTAATACATGGAAAAGACTAATTTACCCTTAGGGTAAATTACACTGACTCTAAAATAAAATTCGAAATTACTAAAATACCCTTAGAAAATTCAACTGACTCGAATAACAAATATATTGGACTTAAATACTGAATATTAATATCCTAAATAAAGATAATCATCGGTTGTCAGTTTTCTGCCGAAACTGACAAAGCGTCCACCATCTTCGCACCGGGTACCCGGATTGGGCCGACCCGATCCCGCAGCTTCCTCAGCCCGGCAATCGCTCGCCGCCCGTGTACCTGAGTCAAACCCCGGTCAATAGACCAGTGGATCCTTTGCCGCTCCTAGCCCATGTACTCGGATTGGTCCAGCCCGACTCCGCGGCTCCTCTGCCCGGCTGTCGCTCGCTGCCCGTGTACCTGAGTCACATGCGCCCTAGACATGGCAGGTCTTCATGTCTCTTCTTTGAATTCCGTTGACAATCACTCATCACATCTGGAGCATAAGACCCATGCTCTTCAACATGGTTCCTCAATCTCCCTTTGATGAGTGCATTGTGAACACCCTTCTTCAGAACCTGCAAAACATGTGGAAACACGAAAACATAAACAAAAATAGAAAAAAGAAAAAAGAAAATAAAAGTTTAACCGTAATAACCAAAAGCCAAACAAAAGCAAGAAAATGGTCATTATGGTTAACCAAAAATAAAGACTCAAAAACAAGTGCAATCTCAGAACTACCAACAAGGATATCTAAAGAGTAAAGGCAAAATACTGAAAAACTTCCCGTGAAATAAATCCCAGAGAAAGCCAAAAATGTCCCCTAAACTCCAAAATTTCTCCCCCTTGTTGACAACTTAACTCATCAAGTGAGACTAAATGCACTGTAAAGAAACATAGACACAAACTCCCCCTGAAATGCAGCTCCCCCTCGAAATATGCCATGAATGCAAATGGGGTGCAGGTGGAGTGTAAAAAACATGCTTCTTAGATATGATTGACTGCAATTACAACATCTAACAGGTATAGCAAAAGATATATTGTCTAAGATACATGACATGATCAGTGCAACAGATGATATCTAATGAAAGTCATTAGCACACATTTTTCAATTTTTGCAAACAAAAGCATCACCACATTTTCTAGTTGACAAGCAAAGTAAAGCATGAGATGCAAAAGCTAACTGATATCTACCAAGATAAGCATTGTCTAGAACAAAGTGCTTCAGCAAACTTGTCATCTTTTCTAAATTTTTCAGACTTTTTCTTTTTCATTTCTACCTGGGGTTATTTGCATGTCAACCTTATGCTAACCGACCAAGCCAAGCCTAGGCCAGAACTGGACCATCAGAAGCTTAAGACATTGGTCTTGGCGTACATTACACCGCCCTAGTTCATACTAAAGTGCTATGGTAAGCAGTCCAGAACAATGCAATGCGACAAAGCAAACTCACCTGGATCTTTTTAAATAACCATAAAAAAGCATGAATTTTTCATTTTTCTGAATTTTTATCATTTTTATAGCACATTTTTTCATGTTTAAAGCATATAGATGTCCAAGTTGCATATCTGCATCTAAGGATCTAGCTACCAGGCATGTAAAAGATAGCGAAAGCATTCAACCTACACATGCTAGTTACCAGAAGCAATGGTGATCATTTTTCAATTTTAAAACATAAAAGCCATGCATATGACAAGTATCAGATATATCATGTGAACTGAAACAGAACATGATCATCGACAAGTAATCAAAAGCATATACTAGCTAGAGAAAGTAAAGCAGATCAATCATAAAACAGAAGCAAGCTCAAAATGTGATAAATGATTATGCATGATATGAACACACACAAAATGACTCAATAAAAAAATAAAGAAGAAAAAGAAAAAACTGACTCAAAGTATCCTAAAAAGATACATGACTCCCAAATCCCCTCGCAAATGTTCAAAAGTAGACTGATCTAGGGGTTTGGTAAAAATGTCAGCCAACTGCTGATGGGTATCAACATGAACAAGATCAATGACCCCTTTCTCATATTGATCCCTTAGAAAGTGAAAGCGCATATCAATATGTTTGGTTTTTGAATGAAGACATTGATTTTTCCCTACACTAATTGCACTAGTGTTATCACAAAACAAAGGAACTCTGGAAGGAAAAAACAACCCAAAACCCCGCAAAGTAGAAATCATCTAAACCAACTGTGAGCAGCAGCTACATACTCGGCCTCAGTAGTATAAAGCACAACTCTAGATTGTTTTCGAGAAGACCAAGATACAAGTGAAGAACCAAGAAGCTGGCAAGTACCGGAAGTCAACTTGCGATTCAGCCGGCACCCACCGAAATCAGCATCGGAAAAGCCAGATAAATCAAGAGACGATGATGCAGAATAGTAAAGACTTAGATCGGGAGCATAAGTAAGGTACCTGAAAATACGCTTGACAGTCTGCCGGTGAGATGCGCGTGGTGAGGACTGAAAACGCGCGCACACACCCACGGCACACTGAATGTCCGATCTTGTCGCAGTCAAGTATAGCAGCGATCTGATCATCCCTCGATACTCTCTCTCGTTGACCTTGACGTCGTTCTCGTCTTTGTTCAGACCACCAGATGTACCCATTGGGGTCATCTGAGGCTTCAGCTCTCCACCAAAGTCAAACTTCTTCAGCATGTCCCGTGTGTACTTGCCCTGGTGGATGAAAATGTCGTCCTTGGCCTGCTTGATCTGGAGCCTTAAGAAGTACTTGAGCTCACCCATGAGACTCATCTCAAATTCACTGTGCATCTGCTTAGAAAACTTGGACACAAGCTCATTAGTAGAACCACCAAAAATAATATCATCCACGTAAATCTGAGCAACCAATAAGTCTGATCCAACTCTGAGCAAGAAAAGAGTTTTGTCCACAGAACACATCACAAAACCGTTCCGCAACAAAAACTGGTTTAGGAGATCATACCGAGCCCTAGGGGCTTGTTTCAGACCGTATAAAGCCTTCTGCAACTTGAAAACATGTCGAGGAAACTTAGGGTTCTCAAAACCAGGGGGCTGCTTAACATAGACCTCCTCCTCTATATACATGTTTAGAAAAGCACTCTTGACATTCATTTGAAAAAGCTTAAAACCTTTAGAAGCAGCAAAGGCCAAAATAATACGAATGGACTCAAGACGGGCAATAGGGGCGAAGGTCTCCTCAAAATCAATACCTTCTTTCTGGCAAAAACCATGTGCCACTAGTCGAGCTTTGTTGCGCACCACAACCCCATCTTCACCTTGTTTGTTGTTAAACACCCACTTGGTGCCTATGGTGTTGCATCCAGGTGGCAGCTCAACTAGTGTCCAAACCCAATTGTGAACAAAATTTTCAAGCTCTTCTTGCATGGCGTTTATACAATTTGAATCAGAAAGAGCATGAGAAACGTCTCTAGGCTCAAAAGTAGCAACAAACGCAGACTCAACAAACATAGCAAGAGAACCAACTGAAGACCGTAAGGATCTCTCAATAAGAACACCGATGATGAGCTATGAGGTGTGATCATGCTGAACTGCTCGGGATCCTAGGTGATCTGAAGTCACGTCACTAGAGTCAACAACTGGCATCTCTGGACTCGGCTGAGAAGTCATCTCACCGGAGTCAGCAACTGGCACCTTTGGACTCGGCTGAGAAGTCATCTCACCGGAGTCAGCAACTGGCACCTCTGGACTCGACTGAGGAGGCTCGATCGAAGTAGAAGGAGTGATCAGAGGTCCGTCCTCATCCTCAGTCGAAGTCTCAGAAGGTGTGGGGTCTGCAGACTGTGTAGAGGGCTCACCCTCATCAACATGACGAGTGTCATCATCTTCCTCGAAGCTGGACTCTCCAAGCTCATCATCTCCAGAAATCTCAAAAGAAGGAGTCAGTGAAGGCATGGACTCATCAAAAGAAACCTCACAAGTCTCGACGAGAAGCTGAGAATCTAGGTTCCAAACATGAAAGCCTCGAGAATGCAAAGCATAACCAAGAAAAACTCCATCCCAGCAACGAGACTCAAACTTGTCCAAATGCCCTCCCTTCTTGAGCACAAAGCACTTGCATCCAAATGCTCGCAAGTGACTCACCTTGGGCTGTCTGCCAAACCGCAACTCATATGACGTCTTACCTAAGTAAGCTCTAAGAAAAATGCGATTGACTAGATAGCAAGTTGTGTTCATTGCTTCAGCCAAAAAGTGCCTAGGAGTCCTATGCTCATCAAGCATCATCCTGGCCATCTCGACTAGCATGCGGTTCTTTCGTTCCACAACGCCGTTCTGTGGGGGAGTGTAAGTGATAGAGAACTGATGATCAAGACCCTGATCACTACAGAAGCTGACGAACTGGGAGTTCTTAAACTCAGAGTCATTGTCCGAACGAATTGCTTGCATCCGACCATTGTTCTCATTCTTCAGCTTCAAAATCAGGTCATGAACATACTGAAAAGCCTCATCCTTAGACTCTAGAAAGTAAACCCACGAGAATCGAGAAAAATCGTCAACTATCACAAGGGTGTACCACTTCCCACCAACCGAGCGTACTCGAGCTGGACCAACTGTATCCATGTGTAACAGCTCTCCTGGGTATGAAGTCATCACCTGAGTCACAAGTGTGTGAGAAGCGGCAACCATTTTCCCATGACGGCAGGGATGGCAAACTAGATCCTTCTCCATCTTAAGTTTAGGCAATCCTCAGATAAGGTCCATAGAACTCAATCTGACAAGCAGATCAAAACTCAAATGGCCTAACCTCCTATGCCACTTCCAGAGCTCAGAGGAGGATCCAGCCACCAAACAGCGAGAAGGGCTAGAAGAACTAGAGAAATCAATACGAAAAACCTTACCGAAGGGTAAGATCCGGCAAACTAAAGATCCTCTAGAATCAACAACAGAAGACATGCCCTTCTTAAAGTGAACCTCTAAACCATCCTCAAGAAGTTGCGAAACAGAAATTAAATTAAAATTCAGGTTTCCAACCAAGGCAACATTCTTCAAAGAGAAATAATCAGAAATGTGAATTGACCCAATACCTTGTACCTTCCCTGACCACCGTTCCCGAAAGTGATGTATTCCTTGGAGCTCGGGGGAGAGAGGCTGGAGAACCATCTGCGGTGTCCCGTCATATGGCGAGAACATCCTGAATCCATGATCCACACTTCCTCCAGTCCTCGATCCTACAAGATCAATGGTCATGAGTGGGAGCAAACGGTCTGACGCCAGGTTTAGCAAATGAGCTAAACCAGTGTCGTGCCATATGCTCGTAAGTAGGAAAGTAGAAGGAATCATATGAGTCTGGACCAAAATGCGGCTCAAAGCGCGGTCCTCTGTTCTGCCTAAAATCACGGCCACGAGATCCAGAACCATATCCATAATGATCTGGAGCTCTACCGGAATGAAAACCACCCTCCGGAGCATGGTCATAAAAACCGTCTCATCTACCACCACCTACACGATGTGGCCTAGCCTCTAGCCTCTCTCTATGTCGAGGAACTCTCTGTCTACCACCCTACTGGTAGAACTGCTCCTGCCCACCTCGAGCTCTCTCTGCTCTCTCAACCCGCTTCCTCCTGAAGCAAAACTCCTCAAGATGCCCGTCTCTCTAACAAAACTCATAGTGATAGGTAGGCTTCTTGGGATGTGGTTGAGGCTTGGGATTCTTAAGCTTGGTGGTATTGGGTGTAGAATCTTTGGTGTGAGAGGGTACAGGTAGAGAATCAAGAGAAGTGTGGAGAGGTTTAGGCTTTGGAACCCAGATTTGCTTCTTGGGTGGATCTTTAGGTTGTTCTTGGAACACTCCATCCTTGGGCTGACTAACCTGAAAAGACTCAGTGGAGTGAGTCTTGGGATATCTCTATTCAGGAGTCATCTTACTCCACTCCATTGCTAGGCTAATGGCACTCTCAAAATCAGCCTTGGTATAGGTGTAACCTACCCCAAACCCATCCTGCCTCTTGAACTGCTGGATCATCATGCCAAGATGTGGCTCTCTAGCACTAATCCAACTCAGGATCTAACAGAGGTAAAAGTTCTCGTTCTGAACATCTGCTAGCTCCTCTCTCAAAGAAGCTAGTACCTCCACCTGAGACAGGCAGATCTCACACTCTCTATCAACTTCAATAGACGTCTCAGCTTTTAGCTTGATCAGCTCCAATCTCAGGGACAAGCAGTTCTCACAAATAGTGGGTGGAACTGACAAGGTCTCAAGCTCTAGATTAGTCTGCTCCAACTCAGCTCTCACTCCAGCTAACTCACCCAACTGCTCATCACTCTTGGCTCTCAGCTCAGCTATACTAGCTAAATGGGATGGGTAGTCTACACAGGGCACGACGACAGTGGCATGAGCATCTTTCAGCTCCACATGAGCGCTTTCAAGCTCAGTGGCCATAGTGTCTCTCTCATCTACTCTCTCTGTGTACCTGGACTTCAGAGTCGTCATGTCACACAACAACACCTCACATTTAGGGCACTCACTACTACCACCCAAGCAAGGGGAAGAAGACAGACTCTCAATCTTGCCATTCGCCATGGCAAGCTCACTCTCAAGCTCATCTATCCTCTTTTTATACCCTCTAAGCAGTTTCTCCCGATACTTCAACTCTTGACGGTTCTGTTCTTGTAAATTAACAACTTCTTGTTCATAGGAAGATACCTTTTCATCGTTGTCATCGTCGGAGTTGTCGGTGGAGCCCTTTTCTTCCTTATCCCCAAGAGCCATTGAACAGAAGCTCTTGCGGGGTCTTCGGCTGTGACGCGAGTGACTCTTCGGATTATCCTCGAAGGCCATGAAGCAGAGGCCCGCCAGATCATCCCTGTCCTTCCCCTTCTTGATCATGAACTCTTCATCACTTGAACTCGAAGATGAGGTGGAAGACGAAGATCTCTTGGAATAGCTTTTCTCCATCTCGGTGAAGAAAGCCTTGTCTCGCTTCTTGTTCTCACGCTTGTAGTCCTTCAGAGCCTTTCGAAAGAAGATTGTCTTGGGCTTGCCCTTTGTGAAAGTGGAGTTGTCGTGCTTGCCGTAGTCGTAGGAGCTACCGCCAGTTCCCTTCTTATAGCTCTTTCGCTTGGGGCAGTCAGCGATGAAATGATCTAGATCACCACACTCAAAACATCTGGTTGTTAAACAAACACAGATCATCATCTCCTAGCGAATCAAGCTGATCGTCAGAGATAGACATCAAAGAGAATGCAGTACAATTCAAAGCAGTAGGATCAGCAGACGGTGTCGCAAGGGCCAGAGTTTTTGAGCCAGAACTAGTGAGATTTGATCTCAACTGGATATCAACCTCTGAGGCCTTAAGCTTACTAAAAAGCTCTGCGACAGTCAAGGTATCATAGGAAGCGCTCTCAACAATAGAAGAAACCTTGATCTCCCAGATCTTAGGGTCCAAGGTATGAAGAACCTTGAGCGCCTGTTCATGATCGGAAACCAGCTGATCATGATCAGCCTTGTTGGATCGAAGCTTGTTAATGATCATTTGAAAACGACCAAACAAAGCCTCAACAGTCTCACCCAGCTTCTATGAGAAATTTTCATACTCACACCGGTAGGTCTGATAGAGACTAGCCTTGACCTGAGATGTCCCCTCATGGTGTGCCTGGAGGGTAGCCCAGATCTCTCGAGCAGTGTCGAGATGGCTAACACGCTCAAACTCACTAGGACCTAGGCTAGAGAATAAAATGTTCACCGCTTTGCTATTGTTTTGATGTTGGGCGACTATATCAGGAGAATCGCGCTCAGAAACAGGAAGTATGGTAAAAGTAGGGTGAGCACAAATATCCCAAATGTCCGAGCTCTGGCTCATAAGATAGGCTCGCATGTGAGTCTTCCAAAAAGTGTAGCCAAAAGCTTCAAGGGACGGGATTTTTCCAAATGAAGACATGATCACTACCTAGGTTTAGAACCGGTTAAGGTATGGGAAAACCCTAACCTCACTCTGATACCACTTGTAGGACCGAAAGTAGCGACCAGAGGGGGGTGAATGGGCGCCTAAAAAATATTCTTCCGAATCAAAGACCTAATCCCAACACCCAAAGCACCTCTACACACAAATAACAGTAGCAAAGAAAATCACAGAAACTAAAGTTGTCTAGCCTAAAAATGACCGGTGTCCTAATTAAAATGATATTGAAAAATAAACTAAACTAAATAAAATAACTGCAGTAAATAAAAATGTGTTCTCAAAAATATTTAATGGCAAAGGAAAAAATACCTAAATATATCAATAATAATTCAGAGTGCAGTCTAAAAATAAAGTACTAATCAAACGAATAAAACGTGGATCATCCAGAAATTAATTCAGAAATAACCTTAACATATTGCACGTAAATCTAAAAAATATTACTACGACTAAGTAATTTTTTTATATTAACAGATTAAAAATACTTAAATAAAAATATGAGAGCACTAATAATATTTTACCAGATAAAAATTAACCACGAAATTAATAATCAGATTTGCATGCTAATTAAAAATAGATGATTAATGATTTAATTATCCTAATTGAAAAATAGTAGATTAGATCAAAAAGAACTTACCTTCGCCGTTCACGTCGTCGCGTGCGCCGTTCCTCCGCGTGAGTCTTTCCTTGCGCCAAGCACCAACCGATGAAGCTGCTGTCTTCCTCCTTGAACTATGTGCGCCACGATTTGACGTTTCAAGCTGCACGCTGCTACGAATGCTGCTGACCCTGCAGCAAGTGCTGCTGACGCCGTGCTTGAAGTTGTCGTTCTCCCCGCCGGTAGCCGCAGAAGATCCGGCTAGCTTCCCATGTCAGGCTGACACGCCACACCGTGAAGCACACAGTCGACGCCGCATGCAAGCAGCGCTAGCTGGCTGCAGGGCTACAGCGCTAGGGCCTAGCTTCCGCTAGGGGCTTGCCGTCTAGCACACGCTATGCCTGCCACGCTAGATGCCGCTGCGCAAGGTGCAGGCTAGCAGCGCTAACTAGGCTGCTAGGAGCCCACGCCGTGCTGGCCGCAGTACAAGACTCTGAGATGCGTGTGCGGATGAAGAACAGAGAGAAAATAATCGCACGATGAACAGAGCAGAAGCGGCGGCAGTGATTCTAGATCAAAGAGAATAATCACACCGACGGCGGAAGAAACGAACACCGTAAAAACTTGCGATGGACTGTAGATTGATCTCGGGAAAAATGACAGTCACCCTAACCCTAGGGGGTTGGGGCCTATTTATAGGCAGCCCACTAATACATGGAAAAGACTAATTTACCCCTAGGGTAAATTACACTGACTCTAAAATAAAATTCAAAATTACTAAAATACCCTTAGAAAATTCAACTGACTCGAATAACAAATATTTTGGACTTAAATACTGAATATTAATATCCTAAATAAATATAATTATCGGTTGTCAGTTTTGCACCGAAACTAACAAAGCGTCCATCGTGTTCGCACCGGGTACCCGGATTGGGCCAACCCGATCCCGCAGCTTCCTCAGCCCGGCAATCGCTCACCGCCCGTGTACCTGAGTCAAACCCCGGTCAACAGACCAGTGGATCCTCTACCGCTCCTAGCCCATGTACTCGGATTGGGCCAGCCCGACTCCGTGGCTCCTCTGCCCGGCTGTCGCTCACTGCCCGTGTACCTGAGGCACACGCGTCCAGACATGATAGGTCTTCATGTCTCTTCTTTGACTTCCGTTGACAATCACTCATCACATTTGGAGCATAAGACCCATGCTCTTCAACATGGTTCCTCAGTTGATCCACCCGATGGTGTAAAAACCATTGAGTGTAAATGGATATTCAAGAAAAAGATAGTCGTTGATTGAAATGTTCACATCTATAAGGCACGATTGGTGGAAAAAGGTTTCAGATAGATCCAAGGTGTTGATTATGATGAAACGTTTTCGCCCGTCGCTATACTTAAGTCTATTCAGATCATCCTAGCTATTGCCGTATTTTATGATTATGAGATATGGCAAATGGATGTCAAGACGACTTTTCTAAATGGAAACCTAAGTGAGGATGTGTACATGACACAACCTGAAGGTCTTGACGGTCCGGAGAATGCTGGGAAAGTTTGTAAGTTGCTAAAGTCCATTTATGGATTGAAGCAAGCTTCTCGGAGTTGGAATCTTCGATTTGATGAGGTAGTCAAAGGGTTTGGCTTCATCAAGAACGAATAAGAGCCTTGTGTTTACAAAAAGGCTAGTGGGAGCTCACTTGTCTTTCTAGTCTTGTCTATGGATGACATATTGTTGATCGGAAACGATATTCATTTGTTGAATGCTATCAAGACTTCACTGAAAAATAGTTTTTCGATCAAATATCTTGGAGAGGCAGCATACATTTTGGGCATAAAGATCTATAGAGATAGATCAAAACGGTTAATTGGATTAAGCCAAAGTATGTGCATTGACAAGGTTTTGAAATGGTTCAAAATGCAAAATTCTAAGAAGGTTTTTCTGCCAATGTCACATGGTATTTCTCTTAGTAAGACTCAGTGTGTTGTGACACCTGATGAGCTAGAGAAGATGAGTGCGATCCTGTATGCCTCCGCAATTGGATCCATCATGTATGTCATGTTGTGTACACGCCTAGATGTATCATATGCTCCAAGTGTTATGAGCAGGTACCAATCGAACCTGGGTGAAAGTAACTTGGTTGTAGTAAAGAGTATCCGTAAGTACTTGAGAAGGACTGAGGAAATGTTCTTGGTAAACGGTGGTGAAGAGGAGCTCGTTGTAAGTGGTTACATGGATGCTAGCTTTCAGACTGATAAAGATGATTTTCGATCGCAATCTAGCTTTGTGTTCTGTCTCAATGGAGGCACAACGAGTTGGATGAGTTCCAAGCAAGAGACGGTGGTTGATTCTACTACAGAAGTTGAGTATATCACTGCTTCAGAAGCGGCGAAGCAGGCCGTTTGGATCAGGAAGTTTGTTTCTAAGCTGGGTGTTGTTCCTAGTGCGTCCTGTCTAGTGGACCTCTATTGTGATAATAATGGTGCCATTGCACAAGCCAAGGAGCTTAGATCACACCAAAAATCCAAACATATACTTCGGCGATATCTCCTGATCCGCGAGATCATTGAGAGAGGTGATGTGAAGATTTGCAAGGTGCACATGGATTTGAACATGTTGGATCCTTTGATGAAGCCTCTTCCACAACCCAAGCATGAGGCGCATATGATCTCTATGGGTATTAGATACTTGCGTGAGTGAGTCATGTGTATGTGGAAGATGCTAGTAGAGTCTATGCTAATGTATAATGATAATTGTTATCTTGTTCCTTGAATAAATATCGTTTGCATTTAATTAATGAGTATGACTTGTTATGTGAAACTATTTGCTTTATGACGATGTTGTTCAAACGGGTCCCTAATCTTGTCATCATGTGGGACAGTGATGATACATGGATTAGTACATCCGACTGATTGATGATTGTGTTTTACAGATCATAGACACAAAGATGGCAAATCAGTGATATGGACACATGTTGGTAAACATGGTGTTGGACAGGCCCACTTGAGATATTGCTGAGATTGTTATGTGCCAACAGTTGTCATCTCAAATGGTGTACCTTTAGAGTCCTTGGAACTGAGATCGTCATTTGATTCCAGAATGCGTAGTAACTGTAGCGCCCCGATTTATCAAATCGAGACATTATTGAATTTCAGAAGAAAAACAATAATACAAGAGGTTCATCATGCGACAACGTACATACGACAACATCCATGGTACGCAGACCATATTTATTACATTAAAGTTTTAGTAAAAACAGTAATAAAAATAATTAGAAAGCGGCATGACGAACATCTCCTTCAGGATCTTTCTTCTCGACTGGGTCGCTACTCCAGACCGTCTTCATAGTAAGCATCCTCTGTGGGGTCCAACGGGTATGAGTACAAAAAGTACTCAACAAGCCACCGCAAATGCAAGTAGTAATGCAGGATAATAAACAAGGAAGGGTAATGGCTAACATTGCAGAAAAATGCAGTTTCAGTTATTGCATTTAGTGTAATCACATTTTAATCATGCGGAAAAGTAAACATGAATATCAACAACATCAACTAACTCGAGGAGTACGTTTTACCTCCTCGCACAATAGTCCTTACATGTCAATCCATCATGCACATACATATCCAAAGTAATCTAACTGGGGGATGTCACGCAACCCGCCCTTGACCGTGGGCTCGGCTTTTCGAAAAGGTTTAAGACTCTGATCAGAGATGTACTACTGTACCCACAAGGCATGCACTCATCCCAAACGAGATGACCCATACCACGGGAACTCGTGCCAAAACCTCGGCATGAAATGTTCCAAGCGATAACCACCCGCTCTCGGTTTCGCCGGCGCGCCAGGCCGCATCCCGGCTAACGTCGCACCCCCTTTTGCGCCACATTGGTACAAGTCACCCGCAGGTGCAACTTGACCCATCTCCAAATGCTGGCCTCGGTTTGGAACAACCCATACCTTAGTTAGGACTTACCCACTAGACTTGTGGTTAGTACGTAAGTGTATTGCAACGGATCCCTCAGACCGGTCCTTATAGTGCCCCGGGTGCTACCGACCAATGCCCTAGCTTGCACCCGGAACCCACCATGCATTCACTCATAACCACAACTCCAACCCCGACAGAATTCCATAGATAAGAAACAATGGGGATCATGTAGTAGAACCATGTACTACGACTCATTTTTATCCTATAGCGATCGTGTCGATACATTGGACACTAGCTAATAACATGTATCATATGGTGACAAGGAGTTTAGGCTAGAGAGCATGGCTTGGGTTGCACATCAAGGTCGGGGGATCCTAAATAAATATATTGTAAGGGTTCATTTGACTAATGCACATATAACCTGTGTGTTTTAGCGATAGTTTAATCAAACATGGGTTCAACATGCTCAAAAGATTGGTTTGGTGACTTTCCTTGTTCAGCAAAGGGAGAGGGAGGGACTTCGGGGAAGTACTCCGGCTCCTCGACGGCGTCGTAGTCTTTTTGATATAGTAAAGAAAAATAAAAAGGACACAACATTCAATCAAACAATATAACATTACATTATAAGCACATATGTTAAAGTTGGTTTGATTAAAAATAAAATAATTTCAATGGTTAAGGTTCTGTGGTTTATTTCATAAATAAATTTTTAAAGGAATTAAAGAGTTGTCCTTTTTAGAAAGGGGTGTTTTAAATGTGAATAGCCTCCTATTAAATTCCCTGGTAAATTTTAAAATGAAGGGTCCATGTTAATTTAGTGGTTTACAGTACATGAACAGAAAAGGAATAACTATGAATTTTTCTGAAGTTTAAATATTTGAATTCATATTTTAATTCTAAGGGCATTTGAATATTTATTTAAATAAACATGAAAAAGTCAAAGTAAACCTACTGTTTTTATTGCATAAACATGTAGAGAATAATATTATGAATTTTCTGAAATTGGAATGGCAATTTTTAGAGTTCAAATGCGCCAGATATGAATTTTACAAGTTTAAAAGTATTTCTGAAATTCATTTTCAATTTTTAAACCCCTCGGGTCCACGGTGAGCCAGGCCCACGGTGAACCCGCGCACTGTGCGCGTGCACCGGGTCGATCTGGACCGTTGGATCCAGATCCAACGTGCGCAGGCGAGGCGGGGCGCTTAAGTTATAATGGACGGCCAGGATTAAAACGCGTGAAAGGGTATAACGTGGACGCACGAGATTGAGTCAAGGCTTTTAAAAGCGATCAACGGCCCAGATGGCCTGGTACCCCTTTGACCGGATCAAGGGCGGAGATTAAATCCCGTAGGGCTTTAATCAGAGCGCTCTGATCGCGATCGTGCGGCCAGGATGAAATCCGGCATGACACGCGCTTAGGGTGTGTACCCCCTTCGTCTCCGGCGACGGCGGGGTTCGGGTGTGGCAGCGACGGCACCGACGAGGGGGCTAGGCCCTAGTTCTATGCAAAAATGGAAAGAGGAGGTCATGGCGGTCACGACGGTACCTTCGACGGCGATGAAGGGCGGCGGACGGTGATCGGCGACGAGGGTAGACGCGAAGGGCTTCTCGGGTACTCGACGGCGGTGGGGATCCGGCAATCTCCTTGGCCAGCGAAGGTGTGGCCGAGGTAGGGGCGGTCCTTGCGGTCGACGAGGACGGAGGGGTACTCCGGCGACGGCGATCGACGGCTGGTGAACGGGCGGCGGTGTTGCGCTAAAAACCGGTGGAGGGTGTTCTAATCGCGCTCGAGGCGAGAGGGCGTGGGGGTCGGATGCGGCGGAGGCCGGGGGGGTTAAATAGGACGTCAGAGGGGGCTCGCATGCAAGGAAAGCCGAGGAGGGCTTTACTCATCGGCGAAGGCGCGGCCATGCGCGTGAAGGCGATCCAGGGACTTAAACGCGCGCCTTAACGCGCTTAATTGACCGGTGGGCCTCAGGGAAGTTAAAGCTGGCCTCGGTTTAACGGAAGGGGGAGCCGGCGAGCGGATCCGAGGCGAAGTTCTCGCCGGCGGGATTAGGGGGGCCTGGCGCGAGGTTGATGATGAAGCTGACAGGCGGGGGCCACTAGTCGGCGGGCGCGGACGAGTGAGGGTGGCGACTGACGGGTGGGCCGGGCTCGAGCGCGAGAGGGAACGGTTGGCGCCGACAGGTGGGGCCGGGGTGTCGGGTGCGCGTGTGAGAGGAGAGGTGGTCACTGATGGGTGGGCTCCACAGGTCAGAAGGCGCGCGCGGGAGGGAGTGGGCTGGGCCGGCCGGGAGAGAGAGAAGGGAGGGGAGGGAGCCCGTTACTGTTTTAAAGCATTTCTGAATAAAAATAATTCCAGGAAATAGATTAAAATCTTAGGGCTACTTCCAAGGTTGGTAAAAATTTATAAAAATTCTCAAAAATATATTTTGGTCTTAGGATCATATACAAAAAGTTTCACCTCCTAGTTTGGCCATCTACTCTATGTTGTAGTTCAAAAGGGTATAAAGGAGAATTAAAAGTATTTTCAGAAATATAAATTCCAAGAAATTGAATTTAATGATATTTTTATTGTTTTGGAAATTTGGCGTGTTACAAACCTATCCCCCTTACAAGAATCTCATCCTCGAGATTGGAACGCTACTCGAATAACTTGGGATATTGGGTTTTCAGTTCGTCTTCCTTTTCCCAAGTGGCTTCTTCGGCGGGATGGTTGTTCCATTGAACCTTGCAGAAGCGAACGACGCGGCTTCTGGTTACTCTCTCCTTGGTTTCCAAGATCTTGACGGGTTTCTCTATGTAGGTCAAGTCCTCCTGGACATTGAGCTGCTGAAGGTCGGCTCGCTCGGTGGGTACACGGAGGCACTTCTTCAGCTGAGAGACATGGAACACATCATGAACTCCTGCCAAGGATGGAGGCAGTTCAAGTTGATATGCTACTTCTCCTTGTCGTCGGAGGATCTGGAAAGGTCCGACGTAGCGGGGTGCTAGTTTGCCTTTCATGTTGAACCTTTGAGTGCCACGGAGGGGAGTGACTCGGAGATAGATATAATCGCCCTCCTCAAAGGCTAGGTCTCTTCGACGGTTGTCGGCATAGCTCTTCTGACGGGATTGGGCTGCCTTCAATCGGTCTCTTATGATCTTAACCTTCTCTTCAGCTTCTCTTAATAAATCAGTCCCAAACAGTTGTGACTCTCCGGTTTGATCCCAGAGCAACGGCGTTCTGCACTTACGCCCGTAGAGCGCTTCGAACGGGGACATTTGCAGGCTGGCTTGATAGTTGTTGTTGTAGGAGAACTCTGCATATGGTAAGTTCTTGTCCCACATTCCGCCAAAGTCTAGAGCACAAGCTCTAAGCATATCCTCCAGTATCTGGTTGACCCTTTCGGTTTGACCGTCAGTCTGTGGATGATAGGCGGTGCTGAAGTTCAGTCGGGTGCCGAGTTCCTCTTGAAGGTTCTTCCAAAACTTGGAGGTAAACTGACTCCCACGGTCAGATACAATCTTCTTAGGAACTCCGTGAAGGCACACAATCCGGGTCATATACAACTCAGCCAACTTGGCGACGGTGTAAGTTGTTTTGACCGGAACGAAGTGAGCTACCTTGGTGAGTCGGTCGACGATCACCCAGATAGAATCATGACCAGCTTGGGTCCTGGGCAGTCCCGTGATGAAGTCCATTCCTATCTCTTCCCACTTCCATTCAGGGACCTTGAGAGGTTGAAGAAGTCCGGCAGGCCTCTGATGCTCTGCCTTGACTCGCCGACATGTGTCGCACTTGGCCACATACTCAGCTATTTCTCTCTTCATGCTGACCCACCAATATTTTTCCTTCAGGTCTTGATACATCTTTGTACTCCCAGGATGGATGGAGTATAGAGTATCGTGGGCTTCTTGAAGGATGAGGGTCTTCAACTCAGGTTTGTCGGGTACGCAGATCCGGTTTCCGAACCAGATGGTACCATGCTCGTCCTCGGAAAATCCGGGGGCTTTACCCTTCCTCATGTTCTGCTGGATCTCCAGGATGTCCGGGTCTTCCTTTTGCTTTTCTCGGATCTGGTCTATTAAGACAGGCCGAGACTCCAAGGCAGCGAGGTACGCTCGAGTGGTGATCCCTAGGTTTAGCCTTTCCATCTCCTTATAAAGTAAAGGAGCTTGGTCCTGAACCATGATGGCATTGCAGTACCCTTTTCGACTAAGGGCGTCTGCCACCACATTCGCTTTGCCCGGATGATAATGGATGCCCAAGTCGTAATCCTTAATCAGTTCCAACCATCTCCTTTGCCTGAGGTTCAGATCTGGTTGGGTGAATATGTACTTGAGGCTCTTGTGGTCGGTGAAGACCTCACACCGATTCCCCACAAGGTAATGTCTCCATATCTTCAAGGCATGAACCACGGCTGCTAATTCCAGGTCGTGGGTCGGGTAGTTCAGCTCATGCGGCCTTAGCTGTCGGGAGGTGTAGGATATCACTTTCCCTTCTTGCATTAAGACGCATCCCAACCCTTGACGAGAGGCATCACAGTAGATGTGGAAGTCTTTCCGGATGTCTGGCAGCGTCAAAATAGGGGCTGACACTAGCTTCTTCTTGAGGGTCTGGAAGCTTTCTTCGCAGTCGGGGGTCCATTCAAACTTCACTTCCTTCTGCAAAAGTCTGGTCATAGGCTTGGCGATCTTGGAAAAATTCTCGATGAACCGGCGGTAGTATCCGGCCAATCCGAGAAAACTCCGGATCTCGGTCACGGTCGTGGGCTGCAGCCAGTTGGTTACCGCTTCAACGGTGGTTGGGTCCACTGCTATTCCTCCGACAAATATAACATGGCCGAGGAACTTCACCTCAGACGACCAAAATTCGCATTTGCTGTATTTGGCGTACAGTTGCTGCTCCCTTAGCTTTCCGAGGGTCAGACGGAGGTGAGTCTCGTGTTCTTCCTTGGTCTTGGAGTAAACGAGGATATCGTCGATGAATACCACGATGAACTTGTCCAAGAACTCCATGAATACATTGTTCATCATGTTCATGAAAAAGGCCGGGGCATTCGTGAGTCCGAACGACATCACGGTGTACTCGTAGAGTCCATAGCGGGAGGTGAAGGCAGTCTTGGGTATGTCTTCTTCCCTAATCCTCAATTGGTGATAACCTGACCTGAGGTCAATCTTGGAAAACACCGATGATCCTTTCAGTTGATCAAACAGGTCGTCGATCCGAGGCAATGTGTACTTGTTCTTGATGGTTACGTCGTTCAAGGCTCTATAGTCCACGCACATCCTCTTGGTCTTGTCCTTCTTCATGGCAAATATAACCGGTGCACCCCAGGGTGAGGTACTTGGTCGAATATACCCTTTTTGCTCTAGGTCTTCGATGTTGCTCTTGACTTCAGCTAGTTCATTAGCAGCCATCCGGTACGGGCGCTTGGAGATTGGAGTGGTCTCGGGGACAAGTTCGATTCTGAATTCGATGTCCCGCTTGGGAGGCATTCCGGGTAGGTCTTCAGGGAAGACATCCGCAAACTCCTTGACTATGGGTACCTCTTCAAGAGCTATCGAGCGAAGGGATGCCCCGAGTGGTTTGCGACTGATCATTCGAAAGGTGACGGCTGTGCCTTCAGGGTTGGTCACTATGACGGACTTGTTGGCACAGTCGATCACTCCCTTGTGCTTCATCAACCAATCCATCCCTAGTATGAGGTCGAGTCCGGAGCATTGGATGAGGACTGGCTCGGCCCGAAACAGTGCTCCTTGGATGTCAATTTGAACCTTAGGGCTGTATAAGCGGGCTAAGGTCCTATTGCCAGGAGTGGCAATCACCATGGGGATGGGTAGAGGGAGTACGTCCAGTTCGTTTGTTTTTGCAAAATCTTCCGAGACGAAGGAGTGGGTTGCTCCAGAGTCAAATAATATTACGGCTGGTACGGAATTCACAGTAAACGTACCGAGCACAACTTCAGGAGCCTCCTGAGCTTCCTCCACGCTGATGTGGTTGACGCGGGCACAAACCGCCTGGTTGGGTGCCGCGCCTTGAGCCTGCTTGGGGTGAGGACACTGGTGCGAATAGTGCCCTTCCTTGTGGCAGTTGAAGCAGACGACCGGCCTCCCTTGGCGATCCTTCAAGATCGGAGCCTTGGCGGCCGGCGTCGGCTGAGCGGCCAGAGCTGGTGGAGCGGGGCGAGGATGCCCGGCGTTGGATCCACCGGCGGCGTGAGGTGGCCTGTAGGCGGGCCGAGGATGGTAGACGGGTGCAGGTGGCGGAGGGACGAAGTGGGGCCTCTGAGAGTTCGCCTGCTGGTGCTTGAAGGCGATCATCTTCCTCTTCTTGAGGTCCAACCTGTTTTGCTCAGTCTCTTGGATGAGCGCTTTGTTGACCAACCGTTGGAAGTCGGCGTAGTCGGGGGCGACGAGCTGGATGGACAACTCATCCTTGAGTCCTCGGAGGAACTTGGCTTGGCGGAGGGCGTCGGTGCGAACTTCCTCCGGTGCGTAGCGGGCGAGGCGATTGAACTCATGGAGGTACTCCATAACGGTCCGGTTGCCTTGTTGCAGGTCGCGGAACTCCTGCTGTTTCACCGCGATGACACCGGCGGGGACGTGGGTGGCACGGAAGGCGATGGTGAACTCCGCCCAGGTCACCACGTGGTCCTCTGGCTGGGACTCACGATAGTTGTCCCACCATTCAGCGGCGGGACCCTGAAGCTGGTGAGTGGTGAAGGCCACTCGCTCCTGGTCGGTGCAGGGGAGGAGGTCGAGCTTCTTTCCGATGGTGCGAAGCCAATCTCCGGCCTCCATCGGGTTGGTGGTGCTCGAGAAAATGGGCGGGCGCACGCGCAGAAACTCCGAGAGTTGCGGAGCGGGCGCGGGTGCTGGTGCGCGAGGCGCTGGTTCCCCGTTCTGCAGATGGTCCAACTGAGCCTGTTGGTTCTGCATTTGAGTGAGGAGGGCGGTGATCAGTTGGTTCTGATTCGCCATCATCTCTGCCAAGGTGGGGTGGTTGGCGGAGGGCGACCCAGACTGACGCGGGCCCGTTGCACCCCAGTTGGGTACAACACCCTCGGGCGCATCACGGCTTCCTCCTGCTCCGTTGTTGGAGCCGGTGTTCTGGTGGTCGGCCATCTTCTGAATTCATAAGGTTATAAAGCAAAAAGTTGACAACACAATTAACAAGAATAGTTTAAGCATATATAAATCAAGTGGTAAAATGTTAATTACAATCAAGATCTTATTCTACCCACAACACACTTGTCATGGGTAGCACCACATACAAAATTAAGCTTTTATTAAAGTAGCGACTCCTAACGCCTACTCGCCACCGGAGGCGGTCTCCGTGCTCTCAGAACCACGAGTACGCGGCTCCAGAGGGATGGTGGGTTCGAGAAAATTCTCGATGATGGAGTCGGAGACGAGGCCGGGGCGTGGTGCAGGGGTGCTGGTGGAGGCTCTGGCGGGGGAGGGTCGTGGCGGGATCCTCTTGGGGCGAGGGAGGGGCTCACGGATGGGCTTCTTCTTTGAGGAACCATCTCCGCAATATCCTTCTGCAGCTGCACGATCTTGCGTTGCAACTCGCCGTTCTGTTGGATCAAGTTCTTCGTCTCTTCACGAAGGAACTCAACCGCCTCATGGTGCTCGTCGGCGTCGAGCACCGCCTCGGTATGGAGATCGTCCATAGCCTGTAGAAGACGCGACTGCCGGGCCATGACCGGATCACGCACGGAGTGAACTCTGAGGTAGATGCTACGGTGGGCGCCGGGAGTACGCTTCGGTACAAGCCGGAAGGACGAGTTCTGAAGACGATCATCGTAGATCATCCTCAACTCCATGAGGGCCTGGAGGGCGACTCGTTGGCACGCGACATTGAAAGTCGGGCCTCCAAGTGCCGTGGTGTAGGGCGGCAAGTGTTCTCCGGAGCCGTGGACGGTGAGGGAGACGTCACAAGGCCCGACGAACTTGTCGGGGTACACTCCTTGGAATTCGGGTTCGAAGAGGAACCCGAGGAAGGTGAGCATCATACGGAGCTCCCGGACGAAGCCCTCGTAGTGGCGGCAGTAGCTGTGCACTTGGTATACCGGCATCTACAAAACAGCAAGTTGAATAAAAGTGAGGAGAGGAACAAAGTTTGTAAAATAGATTTTCGAGAAATAATTTCCTGTGACTAATGGCTAGGCGGGTCTGTTTGGCTTCCTACAGTCAAGTTGGCTCTGATACCATCTTGTAGCGCCCCGATTTATCAAATCGAGACATTATTGAATTTCAGAAGAAAAACAATAATACAAGAGGTTCATCATGCGACAACGTACATACGACAACATCCATGGTACGCAGACCATATTTATTACATTAAAGTTTTAGTAAAAACAGTAATAAAAATAATTAGAAAGCGGCATGACGAACATCTCCTTCAGGATCTTTCTTCTCGACTGGGTCGCTATTCCAGACCGTCTTCATAGTAAGCATCCTCTGTGGGGTCCAACGGGTATGAGTACAAAAAGTACTCAACAAGCCACCGCAAATGCAAGTAGTAATGCAGGATAATAAACAAGGAAGGGTAATGGCTAACATTGCAGAAAAATGCAGTTTCAGTTATTGCATTTAGTGTAATCACATTTTAATCATGCGGAAAAGTAAACATGAATATCAACAACATCAACTAACTCGAGGAGTACGTTTTACCTCCTCGCACAATAGTCCTTACATGTCAATCCATAATGCACATACATATCCAAAGTAATCTAATTGGGGGATGTCACGCAAGCCGCCCTTGACCGTGGGCTCGGCTTTTCGAAAAGGTTTAAGACTCTGATCAGAGATGTACTACTGTACCCACAAGGCACGCACTCATCCCAAACGAGATGACCCATACCACGGGAACTCGTGCCAAAACCTCGGCATGAAATGTTCCAAGCGATAACCACTCGCTCTAGGTTTCGCCGGCGCGCCGGGCCGCATCCCGGCTAACGTCGCACCCCCTTTTGCGCCACATTGGTACAAGTCACCCGCAGGTGCAACTTGACCCATCTCCAAATGGTGGCCTCGGTTTGGAACAACCCATACCTTAGTTAGGACTTACCCACTAGACTTGTGGTTAGTACGTAAGTGTATTGCAACGGATCCCTCAGACCGGTCCTTATAGTGCCCGGGGTGCTACCGACCAATGCCCTAGCTTGCACCCAGAACCCACCACGCATTCACTCACAACCACAACTCCAACACCGATAGAATTCCATAGATAAGAAACAATGGGGATCATGTAGTAGAACCATGTACTACGACTCATTTTTATCCTATAGCGATCGTGTCGATACATTGGACACTAGCTAATAACATGTATCATATGGTGACAAGGAGTTTAGGCTAGAGAGCATGGCTTGGGTTGCACATCAAGGTCGAGGGATCCTAAATAAATATATTGTAAGGGTTCATTTGACTAATGCACATATAACCTATGTGTTTTAGCGATAGTTTAATCAAACATGGGTTCAACATGCTCAAAAGATTGGTTTGGTGACTTGCCTTGTTCAGCAAAGGGAGAGGGAGGGACTTCGGGGAAGTACTCCGGCTCCTCGACGGCGTCGTAGTATTTTTGATATAGTAAAGAAAAATAAAAAGGACACAACATTCAATCAAACAATATAACATTACATTATAAGCACATATGTTAAAGTTGGTTTGATTAAAAATAAAATAATTTCAATGGTTAAGGTTCTGTGGTTTATTTCACAAATAAATTTTTAAAGGAATTAAAGAGTTGTCCTTTTTAGAAAGGGGTGTTTTAAATGTGAATAGCCTCCTATTAAATTCCCTGGTAAATTTTAAAATGAAGGGTCCATGTTAATTTAGTGGTTTACAGTACATGAACAGAAAAGGAATAACTATGAATTTTTCTGAAGTTTAAATATTTGAATTCATATTTTAATTCTAAGGGCATTTGAATATTTATTTAAATAAACATGAAAAAGTCAAAGTAAACCTACTGTTTTTATTGCATAAACATGTAGAGAATAATATTATGAATTTTCTTAAATTGGAATGGCAATTTTTAGAGTTCAAATGCGCAAGATATGAATTTTACAAGTTTAAAAGTATTTCTGAAATTCATTTTCAATTTTTAAACCCCTCGGGTCCACGGTGAGCCAGGCCCACGGTGAACCCGCGCACTGTGCGCGTGCACCGGGTCGATCTGGACCGTTGGATCCAGATCCAACGTGCGCAGGCGAGGCGGGGCGCTTAAGTTATAATGGACGGCCAGGATTAAAACGCGCGAAAGGGTATAACGTGGACGCACGATATTGAGTCAAGGCTTTTAAAAGCGATCAACGGCCCAGATGGCCTGGTACCCCTTTGACCGGATCAAGGGCGGAGATTAAATCCCGTAGGGCTTTAATCAGAGCGCTCCGATCACGATCGTGCGGCCAGGATGAAATCCGGCATGACACGCTCTTAGGGGGTGTACCCCCTTTCATCTCCGGCGACGGTGGGGTTCGGGTGCGGCAGCGACGGCGCCGACGAGGGGGCTAGGCCCTAGTTCTATGCAAAAATGGAAAGAGGAGGTCATGGCGGTCACGACGGTACCTTCGACGGTGATGAAGGGCGGCAGACGGCGATCGGCGGCGAGGGTAGACGCGAAGGGCTTCTCGGGTACTCGACGGCGGTGGGGATCCGGCGATCTCCTTGGCCAGCGAAGGTGTGGCCGAGGTAGGGGCGGTCCTTGCGGTCGCAGAGGTGCGGTCGACGAGGACGGAGGGGTACTCCGGCGACGGTGATCGACGGCTGGTGAACGGGCGGCGGTGTTGCGCTAAAAACCGGTGGAGGGTGTTCTAATCGCGCTCGAGGCGAGAGGGCGTGGGGGTCGGACGCGGCGGAGGCCGGGGGGGTTAAATAGGACGTCGGAGGGGGCTCACATGCAAGGAAAGCCGAGGAGGGCTTTACTCATCGGCGAAGGCGCGGCCATGCGCGTGAAGGAGATCCAGGGACTTAAACGCGTGCCTTAACGCGCTTAATTGACCGGTGGGCCTCGGGGAAGTTAAAGCCGGCCTCGGTTTAACGGAAGGGGGAGCCGGCGAGCGGATCCGAGGCGAAGTTCTCGCCGGTGGGATTAGGGGGGGCCTGGCGCGAGGTTGATGACGAAGCTGACAGGCGGGGGCCACTGGTCGGCGGGCGCGGACGAGCGAGGGTGGCGACTGACGGGTGGGCTGGGCTCGGGCGCGAGAGGGAACGGTTGGCGCCGACAGGTAGGGCCGGCGTGTCGGGTGCGCGTGTGAGAGGAGAGGTGGTCACTGACGGGTGGGCTCCACAGGTCAGAAGGCGCGCGCAGGAGGGAGTGGGCTAGGCTGGTCGGGAGAGAGAGAAGGGAGGGGAGGGAGCCCGTTACTGTTTTAAAGCATTTCTGAATAAAAATAATTCCAGGAAATAGATTAGAATCTTAGGGCTACTTCCAAGGTTGGTAAAAATTTATAAAAATTCTCAAAAATATATTTTGGTCTTAGGATCATATACAAAAAGTTTCACCTCCTAGTTTGGCCATCTACTCTATGTTGTAGTTCAAAAGGGTATAAAGGAGAATTAAAAGTATTTTCAGAAATATAAATTCCAAGAAATTGAATTTAATGATATTTTTATTGTTTTGGAAATTTGGGGTGTTACAGTAACACACTTAGATGCTTCCTAACGCTATTCCATAACAAGGTAGTAATAAGGGTTGTTTTCAGGTGTGTTGTGAAACATGTCTTGGGATATGAGCGGTCAAGATGGAATTTACCTCTCCTAATAACGGGAGAGTCGTCTTTGGTCCCCTCGAGGTATTGGATTGGAAAAGTGCATGACCATGCCACTATGACTAAGGAGTTAGTCATGATTTGAATCCGATACTTGATCGAATGAAAATGTCAAGTTAACCAACAAGGGTGGCACGTATCTCGCCTTGAGCTTGACTGACGGCGCGTGGTAAAGGGACTAGTGCTTGAGTATATCAAGGTTCATGAAAAATTTGATTTTGTACATTTTCGGAGGCCAATATGTGCTGCTAGGTACCACTATTGATCAGTGAGTCGGAAACGGTTTCTGATAAACAGTCGTTAGTGTATGAACCTATCGGGTCACACACTTAAGGGGATGGATTAAAAACATGCAAAGAATTGATTCTTGTGCAAGTGGGAGATTGAAGGATATGTCCAATACAATTCTGTGGACCATAAGTTCCGATAGTATGTATTGGAAGTTCCGGTTATTTTTTGGTCTCGATACAGAGAGCAAATGTTGCTTCGGAAGTTCCGACGAGCCAGAAGTTCTGGTTCGAATTCAGGGAATTTTGTACTAATCGGAAGTTCCGAGGTGGGCGATAACAGATTGGATCTGTTGCGTGTCGTACTATATCGGGAGATCTAAAATACCCTATCATAAGTTCTGATCTAGGATCAGAAGTTTTGACGTGGGCAAACAGATTGGATCTGTTATGATTTTTAGGGTTTCGGGATGAACACGACCCAAGGGCTCTTAGCCCTATATAAGGAGAGGAGGAGGACGTCTTGGGGTAAGCAATAAGCCTAGATTAGACCTAGCCACCCAAGAGTTCTCTCCTTTCCTTTCTTGATCTCAAACATTGAGGTCAAGGATCCCCGTCTCTCACGTGTGGTGCTAGCACGCTACCGTGGCAGGTACTCCATCCCTGTACGTGTGGACTCCGTAGAGGCGTTGCTCCAATAGCGACGCTCGTGGACATCTACATGCGAACGACTACGTCGTCTTCATCGATCGGATCAGTGAAGGACGGCAAGGACGAAGCGAGGAGAGACTTGACGTGCTGCTCCAACATCTTCTTCCGCTGCACCTAGCGCATCTCATGCTAGAAGGTACCGATCTATGATCTCACACGCGCATGAGCCTAGGGCCTAGGGCGGAAATTTTGAATTTGTTGGCTAGCGTAGCTCCCCTATTCCCCAGCACGATGGTGCTTTCGTCCTCTTCGTGAGTCATGCAGACGATGCTCGAAGGGAGAATCCCTTAGAGGGCTCAGAGCCCTTGCTTCGATAACTTTTGCCTCCTGGATAAATGTAGAGGCTACCGAAGCGGTCCTCCAGAGTTGTCCTTCTTTAGACCTGGCGTACTCTTTAAAATACGACATTAATTGGGCCACCGAAGAAATAGGCTTTCGGTGGAGTTTATCGAGGAGGCCTAAGTTGGTGACGCCTTCGCGTGCAGCGTCGATGACAAAAGAAGTAGACAACCCTTTTATCTGAGACTTCGTGTGTGCGAAGCATTGGAAATATTGTCGCAATGTCTCCCCCATCTGCTGCTTCACTTGAAAAAGGCTTTCTATTGACATTGAGGCTACGAAGGTCCCCTGGAAGTTATTCACAAACATCTTATTTAATTGCTCCCAAGACTTTATTGAACTAGGTTTTAAAGACCAGAACCATCGAAGGGCTACCCCTTCTAGCGCGAGGGGGAAACATTTGGCCATTGTGTCACAGACCCCTCTGTTGGCTTCTATTGCTAAGGCATACAAACGGGAAAACTCCCTAGGGTCTGCTTCTCCAAAGTACTTGGGGAGTTTGCCCGCCCAAAACCTGGGTTCCAAGCGCACTTTTCGTAAGTCAGGATGTAGCGGGGAATCTTCATCGAAGGAGGCATTCTGGTCGCTCCTTCGGGCTTCTTGATCTTCGAGGTCGCTTACTGCGACAACTTCGCGAGGTGGTGCCTGTCTTCTGGATTCGTCTTGAGCGTGAGGCTGGTCCACAGCTGTTTGCCGCCATCTTTTAAACTTTGCTCTAAGCAGAGCCATTTTTGTGACCATGGCGTCGTGCGGGCTCACGCTCTCTCCGGAATGAGCTTCTGGGTCTTGCGATCGGACGGAGTCAGTGCGGAGTATCGTCGAAGTAATAGGGGGTCCTCCGGGCAGATGGGGCCCGGTGACTTCTGGTAGCACCGGAACTTGCTGTCGTGCTGAGACGTCAGTGGATTCCAAAGGGCCGCTAGCTTCGGGCTGGGGTTGAGCGAAGGTGGCAGCTTCGGGTGTTGAGTGAGGAGGGACTATGGAGAGCTTTGTAGTCCCGGTAGCTGTGTCTAGGGGTTCCATCTAGGAGATCTAAGCGGATCTTCGGGTGTTGACAGTGGCATTGCTCCTCTTGGGAGGCATGGCTCGAAGTGAAATAAGGTAGAGACGTTAGTTTTTGTACTAAAGTCTCCATGGATGGTGACAACTGTTGGCACAAAGGATTACGCTAACAGGTTTAGAAGAAACTCGAAGGGTTGAATGCACTAAGTAGTTAACTGCGGACCAATCCAGGCCTCCATTGGGGATAATAACCTTGGATCAGTTCGAAGTATATTTATCCGTGTCAGTATTCGATGTGTTTTTACAGTAGAAAAGAGGGGTATTTATAAGCATGGATACAATAGAAAAATGTTATCATGCCCTCTAGTTACAACCGCCATAGTGGGCACTATTCTCAGGTCTCCGTAGGAGTAAAAAGGACAACTGTCGTGTGAACACTCGGATAAAGCAGACATCTTGTCACTTTTGGCGTCGCCCCTTCGGAGAATAAGGCTCTGAATATACTCTGGTGATGGGGCTTATATGAATGATACATGCCCCAAAGTCGAAGCCTACTTCAAAGTCATGCGCGTGCTTCGATCCTAATGGGAGGCTTCGAGTTCTTCTCCTCAAAGCGTAGCAGCGATAACCGAAGGCCTCACACTTCTCATCCTTTGGAGCATCAAACCTTATCAAGATTATTCCCCCCCCCCCAACACCTACAAATTGTTCTTTTATTTCTTTTATTGTTTTATTTTTGTAGGTTGAGCCAGTCACTAGAGAACAGAACATTATGGCAGCAAATGAGATCATTGATCTTTTCTACCAGGTGATTGTTACACGCCTTCCCATCATTGCAAAATAAAAGTTTGTACTTTGCAACCTATCCACGCTGTCAATTTTGTTTGTTCTGAAAATTAATTTTTAATGTTGTGCAGCTAAACCTTTTTTAGGGAATATCTAGTAGGCCTCAAAGAAGGAATTTGCAGTTTAATTTTTGTTTCTTCAAGATGCTCATAACTCTCAGAACTTAGTCAGCTGCATGATCTTTTTGAAAAGAAGTATGGAAAAGATTTTATTTCTGCTGTAGTTGACTTACCACTAGATAACCTTGTAAGTTTCAATGTTTTTTGTTCAAACCATTCAATTCTGAATATCATATTTTCTTTCTTTTCACATCTGAACTTATCCTTTTTAAGATAATTGAGAAGTTATTGGTTAAGAAGCTATTGACGCCAAGAATTGGTAAAGCCCAAGGCCCACCAAAGAAGACGCGTGGTCAACAGAAGGTCAAAGAAGATCTGGTCAAAGAAAGTCAAAGGAGTCCGTCCGCAACAACTACATGATCAGAAGGAGAGTCGATGGAGATAAGAGCAAAAAATGGTTATAGATTCACCCAGAATTAACTGGATAAGTTACTTGGACGACAAGTATACGAACTATAAATATGTATCCATTAGGTTAGGTTAGTCAACTCTCGTTCAATCAATTAATCGGCACATCGCCACCCTTGGGCCCCAAGGTTATCCAGTGGGACTTGGGCTCTCGGAGCTGGGCTGCATCATTTTGATCTCTGGTGAAGAGGTGAGTCCCGCCACCACTGACGTCCGTGCCAACTAGGTTAGTACCCTCACGGCTACATTGGTTCAGTCCGATCTCTTTAGGAAAACGGTGAAATAGCACAGTCGCCGATTGTTCTCAATGTATTTGGCTAGGTCTAAGGCTGCATCAGTTAGGTTTGGTCTTTTAGATTGAAGTGATATGGGTTTGGTAGCTTGAGGCTTCATCGGTTAAGTCTAACATCTCTTGCTATTGTATCTTCTTCATGTCGTATACTGTTCATCTAAATAAAGCTTGCCCAATTCGTTGATATATTGTTCAGATCATCGTGACTAGCTACTGTCTCGGTTAGGTACGATCTAATTATTGTGATGATTTCCATAATATATATCTGTTATTTGGCGTGCTTTATTTATTTCTATCAGAGTACAAGCTGATAGGTTATCCTTAATTCATCTTTGTATCATGTTCACTGTCGAAGGGTGCACATCGACCTACATGTACGCTTTGTCTTTTCTATCGACCGGTGGCGAGCTCGCTCGATTAGGCCAACTCAGGCTATCGGCCGTAGGGCCGATTGGCATGCTGGTTCACGGTTTTATCTTTCACGCCATAGTCGATCGGCTTGCCAGCCGATCGACTATGCTACTAACGTCTATCCTTTCCGATCCCTTATCAGTTGCAGGGTCAAACTGATTGGCACACCTTGAACCATTTTCTAAGATGTAGGAGCTGCACTGGAGTCAAGCAGATCTCCCAGGCCACGCATATATCATTGTGTGACCAAAAAGCACGCCAACTAAAGCCTTCTGGATAAATTAAGCTGAAAATTCTCAAGGAGATTGTAAAGGAGCGTTGGATCAATTAGTATATTTGCTTCGAGTTCTAGATATTTGTTGTCTTTTGATTTTTGCTCAGTTGAGGTCAATTGTTGATATCTCAGTGCATGTTGACGTAGATTTTGTACAAGTTTCATAAAGCTTTTGTCAAGTCATGAACATTTAAATGGGTGGATTTTATGAACTATCAGTGTGTGCTATCTGAACACTCAAGATGTATCGATATTTGAGAAGCCGAAATATAAACTTGAGTTTGGGATCATTGTTTTGTTGTCTTAATTTATCCTATTATTCACTTTAAGTTTAATATAATTATTATTTTTTGATTTTCATCATAACATTAGCACAATCACACTACTAATACATCACTAATGATACGAATATGACAAATTTTACCAAATCGATTCATCCAATATCATTCGTGAAATATTCTCTTCCTTCGATCCTCCGTGAACCAAATACATTAAAAAATTGAACGGTTATCTAACTAGAGGAGATAGAAGCAATGTAGAACACCAGTAGGCACTACGTAGTGATAGGCATTTTCCGTCTCTGAAGTCTGATCTCAGCCATCCGATGCCAATCGAAGGGCTCGGGGATTATCAGAAGCGTTAAAATTTTCGAACAGAACGGCCTCACCGCCGCTCGTGGAAGAAGGAAATGCCGAAATGGCGCCGCCGCCTCACCTCCTCCCCCTCCTCCTCGGCCGCCTCGTCGTCTCCGGCGACCTCTGCCGCAGCCCCGTCTACCTCCACCGCATCGTACCACTCCTCCCATACCACCCCCACCTCGCTGCCGCCCTCTGCGGCCTCTACTTCCCGCTCTTCCCCACCTCCTCCACCTTCCTCCACAACGTCCTCATCCGCGCATCCGCCTCCGCATTCCCGCGCCTCTCCTTCGCGGCCTTCTCCTCCCTCCTCCACTGTGGATTTCACCCCGACCGGTTCACCTTACCGCCCCTCCTCAACTCGGCCGCCAAGCTCCCGTCTTTCCCGCGCACGGGCGCGCAGGTGCACACGCAGGCCGTCCGGCGCGGGTTCCTGGTAGATGTCTTTGTCGTCAATGCGCTCCTCGCGATGTACGCAGCGCTCAGGGACATGGCGTCCATGTGGGAGGTGTTCGATTCGTGCGCCGGCGTCGCCGACGTGGTTTCGTGGAACACGGTGATCGGTGCCTATGTGAAGCGCGGAGAGATCGAGAATGCCAAGAGGGTGTTCGACGAAATGCCGGAGAGGGATGGGGTGTCCTGGAGAACCATGGTTGGAGGCTATGCCGGGGCTGGGGAGCTGGATGTGGCAAGGGAAATGTTTGATCGCATGCCAGCTACTGGGAGGAACGTTGTGACGTGGAACTCCATGGTGACAGGATTTGCGCGTCACGGCCTTCTGCCGCTAGCGAGGAAGATGTTTGATGAGATGCCAGTCAGGAATCTGGTATCATGGAATGCAATGATCCGGGGTTATACAGTGAATGGCGAGATGGATGGTGCGAGGGAGCTGTTTAATGTCATGACAGAGAAGGATGTGGTTTCCTGGACATGCATGATTTCAGGGTATGCTCAGGCTGGACGCTACGCGGAAACCCTTGAGTTGTTTCGGGCAATGCAGAGCGAGAGCAATGTGCAGCCGAATGAAGTGACCATGTTGAGTGTGGTTTCAGCATGCGCGCATTTAACAGCACTGGAAGAAGGGAGGTGGGTTCACGCGTTCATTGACAATCACAAAATGGTGCTCAACAATGACTATAATCTTGGTGCTGCTGTTATTGACATGTATGCCAAGTGCGGGAGAACTGATGTGGCTGTTAAAATTTTCCACTCCCTGGACCAGAAGAATGTCTCAGCCTGGAATGCACTCATCACTGGGTTGGCAGTAAATGGTGATGCTCAGGATTCCATAGATGCATTTGAACAAATGAAGAGATCGGGACAAAAGCCGAATGCCATCACATTTGTTGGTGTGCTCACAGCTTGTGCCCATAGTGGACTGGTAGATGAAGGTCATCAGTGCTTCCAGAGCATGGCGTCTACCTGCGGAGTGCAGCCAGAATTGAAGCACTATGGTTGCATGGTTGACATGTTAGGCCGAGCAGGGCTTCTTGAAGAGGCAGAGGAGCTGATCCGGAGCATGCCGATGGCCCCTAATGTCATGGTTTTGGGCGCACTGCTAGGCGCCTGTCGAATGCACACGAGATTTGATGTGGCTGAAAGAGTCCAGAGAGAAATCCTTAGACTCAATGCCAAGCAGTCTGGCTGCCATGTTTTGATTTCTGACATTTATGCTGCTGCTGGCAAATGGGTTGATGCTCCAGAGGCAAGACATGTTCTGCAAAAGTGTGGCATCAAGAAATTCCCCGGATCATCCAGCTGAACACAATAGGTTAATTTTCCTTGCAGAAGCCTAAACATCTGATACCGTGTCGCATTCTTCAGCAATAATTGTGGTACTTATTGTGTATAAGCTATTGGGAATTAGTTCTTTGGAGCTGATTGAAATCGCCACAAACCAATTCCAAAAGATGGTGTGATGTCAGCATCAGTCTTCAATTTGCGTTGATGGCTTGGACAATTATATGGATGGTTATTACAGAAGTTACATAATGGCAATCCGTGAGTTCACGTCAATAACTGTCCATGTCATGGTCGGATTACAGTACAGTTGATGCAGGAAACGTGGGAGCGGCACCACGGGAAACAAGGGTGAAATGCCAGGCATGCCGGCGTGAGCCAGTTTTATGGTAAAGTAATCATTTTGTTAGGAAATAAGCAGTTTTCTGTTAGGATAATTTGTTGTTAGGAGATAAATCAGGATCCTAAGAATAAGGCTTAGTTGTTGCCACCCTGCAGAATATAAGCGGGAGTCCGGCTAGTGTGAAAGGGGCTTTTGGAGAATGGTACTGGCTTCAGCCATTGTGGAGTCTAGGTCCGTAGGGGCTTTTGGAGAATGGTACTGGCTTCGGCCATTGTGGGGTCTAGGTCCGTTCCAGTGACGGCGACGTGACGGCTCCTCCACGCCGGCACCGTCCGAGACCTAGACCTTCCACCTCGTTCCCATATAATCTAAGGAGAAAAGTTTCGACGAAGTCCCCGACCGCTGACAACTTGGTATCACAAGTTCCAGGTTCCGCTTCTGCCACACAAGGCATGAGTTCGGTGTCAGCGATCGACGACGGATTGGGGTCAGCAGCCAAGGAGGGCGAGCCGGAGCTCACCATGGGAGACGTTGTCCGACGGCTCTAAGCGATCGAAGACATGGTACAACCATTGATCCCTCTGTGCGATTAGGTGGCAGCTATGGAGGATTCACTCACAAAGCAAGGCCAGCAGCAACAGCTAATGAATGCCGACCTCCTTTGCGCCGAGCGTGCACCACGCAACCAAGATACTGGGAAACCACCAAATGGACGCCGTTGAGGGGACGACGGCGATGATGAGGATGGTTTCGTCATCACTCACAAAATGGAGTTTCTGAAGTACGATGGTGTGGGCGACCCCTTGCCATGGTTGAATCGGTGCGAGCGTTATTTCCGCGTCCGGTGCATCACAGAGAACCGGCGTGTTGCCTATGCATCTTTCTACCTCACCGACGATGCACAACTGTGGTATCACCGGCTGGAACTCAACACTGGACCACCGTCGTGGTCGCGCTTCATCCAGCTGGTGAACAGGCGATTTGGTCCGCCCCTGGCCGATAGCCTGATCGGCGAGATTGCACTTCTTCGTCACGATAGCAGTGTTGATTTCGCCGAGCATTTCATGGCCCTGTCCTGCAGGGACACAATGATCTTTGAGGCTCACTAGGTGCATCTCTTCCTGGTGGGACTAGGGAAGCCTCTCAGTACTGACTTCGCACTACACCGACCACCCACCCTTGACGACGTTGTCATGCTGGTGTGCGCGTACGAACAGCGGGAGTCGGCTTCGCCCCTGTCGAGCGCACGACCACATCCTTCGTTTCGAGCGTGACCCAACCTGCTTGGGTCCACCATAGTGGCCGCGTCAGCAACATCTATTGCCTCATCACCATTAGTGGCAAAACCTACGTCATCCGTTAGGCGGCTGACACCCACTGAAGTGTCTCAGCGCCACAAGGATGGCCAATGTTTTCATTGTGATGAGCATTTCACGCATGGGCACAAGGATGTGTGCAAACAACTGTTCTGCATGAAGGTGGTTGAAGAAAATGACACACCGGTGGACGTTGTCGACACACTAGTGATATCCATCCACGCGCTCACCAGTATCAGCCCTCGCGCGAGGCGCACCATGCAGCTCTACGTCATCATCAACGGTGCCCAACTCACGACTTTCCTAGACTCGAGGTCCACCCATACACTACAAGAAAACATAAAGTTTTCGTCGGCTTTAATGCTGGCCGACGGAAGTTAGTTGATTTATTCCCCCAACCGTGCGCGTACAGGGAGACCTAATCTCCCTGTACGTGCGCCCACAGCCCGTCGCCTCTCGTCGTCGCCGCCTCCCGGCCAGGCCGCCTCCTCTCGCTGCCGCCACCTCCCGCCGCTGCCTCCTCCCGCCACCGCCTCCTCCCGCCGCTTCCACCTCCCGCCGCTGCCTCCTCTCGCCGCCAACGGCCCGCCACCGGTCGACACCCTCCCGGCTAGCGCCGCCCGCCGCCGCGCCCCCTCCCGGCCAGCGCCCCGCCGGCCACTGGCCCGCGCCGCCCACCGTGGGCAGAAAGGCTAACTTCCGTCGGCTAGGGCTAAAGCCGACGGAAGTTAGCGCCCCTCTGCTGACGTGGCAGAGTTCGGCGCTAACTTCCGTCGGCCACGTGAAGCCAACAGAAGTTAGCTAACTTCCGTCTACTCGCTTTCGTCGGCCAAATGCCGACGGAAGTTGGCCTTTTGTCGACGGAAGTTAGCTTCTTTCGTCGGGAAAGGGCTAACTTCCGTCGGCTTTGGCCGACGGAAGTTGCTTGGATTGTTGTAGTGATAACTTTGTGGACCTCTATGCCGCTGAGCGTGTCAAGATTAATTTTGGCAGATGAGCAGGACTCCGTGTAACTATGGCCAATGGAGAGCGCGTGCAAAGTCCGAGTTGTTGCAAGGACCTGTCCGTCGTCATCGGTGATGAGTCTTTCACCCTTGACTGCTTTGGCCTCGCGCTCGGCTCCTTTGACATGGTTCTCGGTGTCCAATGGTTGGAATCCTTAGGGCCAATATTGTAGGACTTTGTCGCGCGCACCCTCGTCTTCATCCGGAACAGGCACAAGGTCTGCTGGAAAGCGGTTGAATCACCAGTGAGAACCGCCCCGCTGATGTCCATCGAAGGCGAGTTATTGGAGGACTTGTTGCGTCGCTATGAAGATATTTTTTCCACACCGGTAGGGCTACCATCGGTTCACCAACGCAGTCACCACATTCGGCTCCTGTCGGGCACAACACTAGTGGTCATTCGACCATACAGATACATGCATCTACAAAAGGCTGAGCTAGAGTCACAGTGCGCCGACATGCTATAGTAGGGGGTGATCCGCCCAAGCTCGTCGGTGTTTGAGGAGCCATGCTGAAGAGCGTGGGCCTCATGGCTCCAGATGTGATGAGTCATTGTCAACGGTAGTCAAAGAGGACTGAAAAGGAGAGAAGACCTGCTGCGTCTGGGCCGCGTGTGACTCAGATACATGGGCAGCGAGCGACTGTCGGGCAGAGGGGCCGCGAAGTCGGGCTGGCCCAATCCGGGTACATGGGCTAGGAGCAGCAGAGGATCCACTGGGCTGTTGATCGGGATTGATTCAGGTACACGGGCGACGAGCGATTGCCGGGATGAGGGAGCTGCGGAATCGGGCCGGCCCAATCCAGGTACCCGGTGCAAAGACGTTGGACGCTTTGTCAGTTTCGGCGCAAAACTGATGACCGCTGATCTCGGATCTGACCGTTCTGAGGCGAAGCCGTAGCTGCTACGAAAGCTCCGCATCAGGACAAGTTATCTTTATTTAGGTTTTTACTATTTTTCCTTTAGGCCCACAGTCTGTCAGTCGAGTCTGTAAAAAATCCTAAGGGCATTTCGGTCTTTTCTATTTTTATTCAGTGTCTGTAAAAAACCCTAGGGGTATTTCTGCATTTTTCCGTTTATTGGGCTGCCTATAAATAGGCCCCAATATCCTAGGGTTAGGGCACCCATTTTTGAAATATCACTTCACCAATTCTGAAATTCGTGGGTCACTTTTTTCCCTTCCTCTCCACTGTTTTCCACTGCCGGCATTTGTTCTACTGTTCAGAAATTGTGCCGCCGCCGCGATTAGTTTTTGTTCTCCACTCCTGCGTTGTTTTTCCTAGTAGATCGTTCTACGTTGCAGCGCGGCAACCAAGGATGCGCAGGCTAAGCTGTGGCTAGCGCCTATGCCTGCAGCACTAGCCCTGCGTCCTAGCTTGTGTGCAGTTGGAAGCCAGCAGCTATCCCTAGCGCAGCAGCTAGCTATAGGACCGAAAGTAGCGACCAGAGGGGGGGTGAATGGGCGCCTTAAAAATTCTTTCGAATCTATGGCCTGTTCCCAATACCCAACGCACCTCAAAAATACTATGCAGCAGAAAGTACACAGAAGGCCTAAGTCTAAAGGTTTCTAACCTAGAAGCATCTGATGATTAAACAGTGTAAAACTAAAGAAGTGCAATCTAGGCAGATATACAAATTATAACAGGCCTAAACTTCTCAATGATAAGATCTAAGTATGTATAAAGTGAAAAGAGAAGTTACTGTCCAAAGTTGTCTCCTGTTCGGGTCTTGGCGAAGCCCCCTTCGCACGTCGAGGTCTGCTTCGGAGGTTGGTGTCGGAGTCTGTCCTAAATGCCGAAGGTGTCACTGTCTAGCCTAGTTCGAAGAAGTAAGAAGCGACGTGTACTTCGAAGCGAAGTAAAACAGTGCCGGAGCCTGGTTCGAAGTGTGTACTTCGAAGACAGGACTTCGAACACAGCTTCGAACCAAGAGCTTCGGAGCGAAGTAAAACTGTGCCGGAGCTTGCTTCGAAGTATACACTTCGAAGACAAGACTTCGCACACAGCTTCGACTCACGAGCTTCGGAGCGAAGTAAAACAGTGCCGGAGCCTGCTTCGGAGTATGCACTTCGAAGACAGGACTTCGAACGCACTTCGAACCGAAAGCCTCGAAGCAAAACCTTCGAACACGAAACTTCGAACACAAATCTTCGAACACAACACACAAACAGACAACCTTCGAACAAAGAAGCGAAGTCTGTCAGAACAGACAGAAACTTCGAACCCCACTTCGAAGCCTAATGAAGTGTGCACTTCGAACAGATAGATTCGGAGTATGCCAGTTCGAAGTATGCGATGATTTCGATACAGGGGAACTTCGAAGCTAGCAACTCAGACACAGAAACCGAAGTTCGAAAAACTGAGCGAAGCCTTTGACAAGGTTCGATCGGAGCTTGCCTCACGGAGTTGAGGGGCTTCGCACAGAACCGAGCTTCGGCAGACACACCAGGAAAAAGGCAAAAGAGACTGTCTGCTTCGATCAAAAAGCTGGGCGATAGAAGGTGAAAAGCTGCAGCCGAACACTGTAGCTACAGTAAAGCAGTACTACTTGCAACAGCAAGAACTAGTACTACCACCGTGAAGAACACACCCAGCCGAAGAAGCTTCTCCTCAAGAATAAAATCACCAGCTCGTGCCCAAGGCATTAACTTCCAAACCGAACAAGATGCAAGCAATAAATTCACCAGAGACCAAGGATTAAATGCATCCAACAAATTTGAGACAAAATAATGCAAGAACAGGGGAGCACAAGGGCCTGGCGGCGCACACAGGAGAGAGAAGACAGGGGAAAAGAGTGACCCAAAGAGTGGTATTCAATTTCAGCAAAAGGGTAGTCCAAACCCTAGGGATTGGGGTGCTATTTATAGGCAGCCCAACACTAGGAATATTCTACCAGCCCCTTAGGGTTTTACAGACTCAAAAATACAGAAAAGGACTCTACTGCCCTTAGGTATTTTTACAGACACAACTGACTGACTGTGGGCCTAGAGTAACAGATGACATATCCTGAAGCTACTCTTCTGGACAGTCGGATACAGAATCAACGGTTGTCAGTTTTACGCCGAAACTGACAAAGCCTCCACCAGCTTTGCACCAGGTACCCGGATTGGGCCGGCCCGACTCCGCAGCTCTCTCAGCCCGGCAATCGCTCACCGCCCGTGTACCTGAGTCAATCCTGGTCAACAGCTCAGTGGGTCTTCTACTGCTTCTGGCCCATGCACCCGGATTGGGCCAGCCCGACTTCGCAGCCTCCTCTGCCCGACAGTCGCTCGCTGCCCGTGTACCTGAGTCACACGCGGCCCATGAAACAGCAGATCTCTTCTCTTCTTCAGTCCTCTTTGACTATCGTTGACAATGACTCATCACTTCTAGAGCCATGAGGCCCACGCTATTCAGCATGGCTCCTCAATCTCCCCCTTGATGAGTGCATTGTCAACATTCCTCTTTTCACAGCTCTTCATCACCTGTGAACAAATGTGGAAACACGAAAACAAAAACACAAGAAAACAAGGAAGAAGAAAAATAAGGTAAAAGATTAACCTTAATGACCAAAAGCCAAACAAAAGCAAGAAACGGTCATTATGGTTAACCAAAACACAAAAAGCTCAAAATGAGTGCGATTGCAGAACAACAAGGATATCAACAGAGTAAGAACTCCCCCTTAAACTCTGATCCCAAATTTTCTCCCCCTTGTTGACAAGTGAACTCATCAAGCACTCAATAGAGACACAGACTCCCCCTGAAAAACAACTCCCCCTCAAAATATGCAGTGAATGCAATTGGGGTGCAGGTGGAGTGAAGAAAGCATGCTTCTCAGATATGATTGACTGCAAATACAGTATCTAACAGGTATAGCAAAGGAGATACTGTCTAAGATACATGGCATGATCAGTGCAAGAGATGATATCTAAAGAAAGTCATTTAGCACGCATTTTTCAGTTTTTGCAAATAAAAGCATCACCACATTGTCTAGTAAACAAGCAAGGTAAAGCATGAGATGCAGAAGCTAACTGATATCTACCAAGATAAGCATTGTTCAAAACAAAGTGCTTCAGCAAACTTGTTATCCCTTTAAAGTTCAGGCTTTTTCATTTTCCTTTGTTATTTTTGCCAAGGGTTATTTGCATGTCAAGCCTTATGCTAACCGACCAAGTCAAGCCTAGGCCAGAATTGGACCATCAGAAGCTTAAGACATTGGTCTCGGCATACACTATACTGTCCTAGTTCATACCAAAGTGCTATGGTAAGCAATCCAGAACAATATAATGCGACAAAGCAAACCCACTTGGATCTTTTCGATTTAAGCATAAAAAGGAATGGAATTTTCATGCATTTTGATTTTCATCATTTTTAAAGCACATTTTCCATGTTAAAGCATAAAGATGTCCAAGTTGCATATCTGCATCTATGTGATGAACTAGCTACAAGGCATGTAACAAGTAGCAAAAGCATTCAGCCTACACATGCTAGTTACCAGAAGCAATGGTGATTATTTTTCAAGTTGAAAGCGTAAAAGCCATGCATATGACAGATATCAAACATGTCAAGCGAACTGAATCAAAGCATGATCATTGACAAGTAATCAAAAGCATGTACCAGCTAGAATAAGTAAAGCAGTTCAATCATATAACAGAAGCATCTCTAAAGTGTGATACGTGAATATGCAAGATATGAACACACACAAAAGGACTCAAGAAAAGAGTAAAGAAGAAAGAAAACTGACGCAAAATATCCTAGAAAGGATACACAACACCCAAATCCCCTCTTAAACGCTCAAAAGTAGACTGATCTAGGGGTTTGGTGAAAATGTCAGCCAACTGATGATGGGTATCAACATGAACAAGGTCAATGACACCTTTCTCATATTGATCCCGCAAAAAGTGAAAGCGCACATCAATGTGTTTGGTTTTTGAATGAAGACATGGGTTTTTCCCTACACTAATAGCACTAGTGCTGTCGCAAAACAATGGAACCCTGGTAGGAAAGAGCAACCCAAAGTCTCGAAGAGTGGAAATCATCCAAACCATCTGTGAGCAGCAGCTAGCAGCAGCTACATACTCAGCCTCTGTGGTCGAAAGAGCAACTCCAGATTGCTTTCGAGAAGACCAAGATACAAGGGAAGAACCAAGAAACTGGCAAGTACCGGAAGTCGACTTGCGATCCAACCGGCACCCACCAAAGTCGGCGTCCGAAAAGCCAGATAAATCAAGCGATGATGATGCTGAATAATAAAGACCAAGATCAGGCGCATAGGTGAGATACCTAAAAATGCGCTTGACAGCCTGCCGGTGAGATGCGCGTGGTGAAGACTGAAAACGCGCGCAAAGTCCCACGGCGAACTGTATGTCCGGTCTTGTTGCCGTCAAGTACAACAGCGAACCGATCATCCCTCGAAATTCTCTCTCATTGACCTTGACACCGCTCTCGTCCTTGTCCAAACCCCCAGAAGTGCCCATCGGGGTCATCTGCGGCTTCAAATCACCACCAAAGTCAAATTTCTTAAGCATATCACGAGTGTACTTACCTTGGTGGATGAAGGTGCCGTCCTTGGTCTGCTTGATCTGGAGCCCTAAGAAATACTTAAGCTCACCCATGAGGCTCATCTCAAACTCACTGTGCATCTGCTCAGAAAACTTGGACACAAGAGAATCAGTAGTACCGCCAAAAATAATATCGTCCACATAAATCTGAGCAACTAAGAAATCTGAAGCATCTCTGAGCAAGAAAAGAGTTTTATCCACAGAACCCATCACAAAGCCCTTCCCCAACAAAAATTGCTTCAACCGGTCGTACCAAGCCCTGGGGGCTTGCTTCAACCCGTATAAAGCTTTATGCAACTTAAAAACATGTCGAGGAAACTTAGGGTTCTCAAAACCGGGGGGTTGCCTAACATATACCTCCTCCTCTATGAACCCGTTCAGAAAAGCACTCTTAACGTCCATTTGAAAAAGCTTAAAACCCTTCGAAACGGCAAAAGCTAGAAGAATACGAATGGACTCAAGACGGGCAACAGGAGCGAAGGTTTCTTCAAAGTCAATACCTTCCTTCTGGCAATAACCCTGGGCGACTAGTCGAGCCTTGTTGCGCACCACAACCCCATCTTCACCTTGTTTGTTCTTGAATACCCATTTGGTGCCTATGGGGTTGCATCCAGGTGGCAGCTCTACTAGTGTCCAAACCCGATTGCGGACAAAATTCTCAAGCTCTTCTTGCATAGCATTAATCCAATTAGAGTCAGAAAGAGCATGAGAAATGTCTCTGGGCTCAAAAGATGCAACAAACGCAGATTCAGCAAACACAGCGAGAGAGGCAGAAGAACGCAAAGTCCTCTCAGTCAAATCACCAATGATGAGCTCTGAGGGGTGGTCACGCTGAACTGCTCGGGTTCCCTGGTGATCTGAAGTCACCTCACCGGAGTCAGCAGCTGGCACCTCTGGACTCGACTGAAGGGGCTCGATCGAAGTGGAAGAAGTGATCAGAGGTCCGCCTTCATCATCAGTCGAAGTCACAGAGGGTGTGGGCTCTGCGGGGGATGCAGAAGGCCCGCCCTCAACAGCAGCTGGAGTATCCTCATCTTCCTCGAAGATGGACTCTCCGAGCTCATCATCACCAGAAAGCTCAAAAGAAGGAGTCAAAGAAGGCAAGGACTCATCAAAAGAAACCTCACACGTCTCGACAAGCAGCTGGGATTCGAGGTTCCAAACACGGAAGCCTCGAGAATGCAATGCATAACCAAGAAAAATACCATCCCAGCAACGAGACTCAAACTTGTCCAAATGCCCTCCCTTCTTGAGCACAAAGCACTTGCAGCCAAACGCTCGCAAGTGGGTCACCTTGGGCTGTCTGTCAAACCGCAACTCATATGATGTCTTACCAATGTAAGTTCTAAGAAAAATGCGATTGGCCAGATAGCAAGCCGTGTTCATGGCTTCAGCCCAAAACCGCCTAGGAGTCCTGTGCTCATCGAGCATCGTCCTGGCCATCTCAACTAGCGTGCGGTTCTTTCGTTCCACAACGCCGTTCTGTGGGGGAGTGTAAGGAGAAGAAAACTGATGGTCCAGACCCTGATCACCACAGAAGCTGACGAACTGAGAGTTCTTGAACTCAGAGCCGTTGTCGGAGCGAATTGCTCGCATCCGACCATTGTTCTCATTCTTCAGCTTCAAAATCAGGTCATGGACAAATTGAAAAGTTTCATCCTTAGACTCCAAAAAGAAAACCCACGAGAAACGAGAAAAGTCGTCAACAATCACAAGTGCATACCACTTCCCACCGACTGAGCGTACCCGAGCTGGACCCACAGTGTCCAAATGTAAAAGCTCGCCTGGATACGTAGTCATCACCTGAGTCACAGGTGAGTGAGAAGCGGCAACCATTTTCCCGTGACGACAAGGATGACAAACTAGATCCTTCTCCATTTTAAGCTTGGGCAATCCTCGGATGAGGTCCATAGAGCTTAACCTGACTAGCAAATCAAAGCTCAAATGACCTAACCTCCTATGCCACTTCCAAAGCTCAGAAGAAGATCCAGCAATCAAACAGCGAGAAGGGCCAAAAGAACTAGAGAAGTCAATTCGAAAAACTTTACCGAAGGGTAAAATCTGACAAACCAAAGACCCTCTAGAATCAACCACAGAAGAATTTCCCTTCTTAAAACGCACTTCCAAACCATCCTCAAGAAGTTGCGACACAGAGATTAAATTAAAGTTCAGATTTTTAACCAAAGCAACATTCTTTAAAGAGAAATGGTCTGAGATGCTGATTGAGCCTATGCCACTTACTTTCCCTTGACCGCTGTTCCCGAAAGTAATGTACTCTTTGGAGCTCGGGGGAATGAGACTGGAGAACCATCTGCGATGTCCCGTCATGTGGCGAGAGCATCCTGAGTCCATGATCCAAACATCCTCCAGTCCCCGGTCCTGCACAATCAATGTCTGTAAGTGGGAGCAAATGGTCCGGCACCAGGTTTAGCAAAAGAGCTAAACCAGTGTCGAGCCATCTGCTCAAAAGATGGAAAGCGAAAACCATCAAAAGAGTTTGGACCAAAACGCGGCTCAAAGCGCGGTCCACGGTTCTTCCTAACCCTACGGCCACGAGGTCCAGAACCGTAGCCAACTCGGTTTGGAACTCTGCCGGAACGAACACCACCAACTGGAGCACGGGCAAGAAAGCCGTCTCCTCTACCACCACCTACACGACGCGGCCTGGCCTCCAGCCTCTCCCCGCGCCGAGGAACACGCAGTCTACCACCCTGCTGGTAGAACTGCACCTGATCACTACGAGCCCTCTCTGCTCTCTCAACCCGCTTCCTCCTAAAGCAAAACTCCGCAAGATGCCCGTCTCTCTGACAAAACTCACAATGATAGGTAGGCTTCTTGGGATGTGGTTGAGGCTTGGGATTCTTGGGCTTGGTAGTGTTTGGTGTGGTCTTCTTGGGCTGAGAGGGTCCAGGAAGAGAGTCTAGAGAAGAGTGGAGGTGTTTGGGCTTAGGAACCCAGATAGGCTTCTTGGGTGGAGCTTTGGGTGGTTCATGGATCACTCCATCCTTGGGCTGACAAGCCTGGGAGGTCTCAGTGGAGTGAGTCTTGGGATACCTCTGCTCTGGAGTCATTTTACTCCACTCCACTGCCCGGCTAAGGGCACTCTCAAAGTCAGCCTTGGTGTAGGTATAACCTACCCCAAACCCATCCTGCCTCTTGAACTGCTGGATCATCATGCCGAGTTGTGGCTCTCTGGCACTGATCCAACTCAGGATAGAACGGAGGTAAAAGTTCTCATTCTGAGAATCTGCTAGCTCCTCTCTCAAGGAAGCTAGAACCTCCACCTGAGACAAGCAGGTCTCACACTCATTCTCTACTTGGACAGACTTCCCGGCTTTTAGCTTAATTAGCTCCATTCTAAGAGACAGGCAGTTCTCACAGACAGTGGGTGGAACTGACAGTGTCTCAAGCTCTAGCCTAGTCTGGGCAAGCTCAGCTCTCAACCTCTCAACATCACCCAAATGCTCATCGCCCTTGGATTTCAGCTCAGCTAAGGCAGCTAGATGAGATGGGCAATCAACACAGGGTGCGACGACAGTGGCATGAGCATCTTTCAGCTCCTGCTGAGCGCTTTCAAGCTCAGTGGCCAAAGCGTCCCTCTCATCAACCCTTTCTGTGTATCTGGACTTTAAAGTCGACAGGTCACACAGAAGCACCTCACACTTCGGGCACTCACTGCTATCACCCAAGCAAGGAGAAGAAGATAGACTCTCAACTCTGCCGTTGGCTACGGCAAGCTCACTTTCTAACTCGTCTATCCTTTTCTTAGCCCCCCTAAGCAGTTTCTCCCGATATTTCAACTCCTGACGATTACTCTCAAGTAAATCTACAATTTCACGCTCATAAGACGATACCTTGCTATCGTCGTCGTCGGAGTCGTCGGAGGAGCTCTTTTCTTCTCTATCCCCAAGAGCCATGGAGCAAAAGCTCTTGCGGGATCTTCGGCGCTGGTGTGAGCGGCTCTTCGGCTTGTCTCCGAAGGCCATGAAGCAGAGGCCCGCCGGATCATCCTTGTCCTTCCCCTTCTTGATGGTAATCTCCTCATCACTTGAGCTCGATGAAGAGGAAGAAGACGTGGATCTCTTGGAGTAGCTCTTCTCCATCTCGGCGAAGAAGGCCTTGTCGCGCTTCTTGTTCTCTCGCCGGTAATCCTTCAGGGCCTTCTTGAAGAACCGAGTCTTCGGCTTGCCCTTGTTGAAGGAGGGGCTCTCATGCTTGCCGGAGTCGTGGAAGCTGCTACCGGCGCCCTTCTTGTATCCACTGCGCTTGGGGCAGTCGGCGATGAAGTGTCCTGGATCACCACATTCAAAGCATCCGGATTTTGTGCCGTGTCTTTTGAACATTCTTTTATCATAGACACGACGCACCCGGTTGTTAAAGAGACACAAATCATCATCTCCCAACAACTCAAGCTGGTCCTCAGTGATAGACATCAAAGAGAACCCAGCACAACTCACAGCGGAGGGATCAACAGAAGGTGTAGCAAGGGCCAGGGATTTTGATCCAGAACCAGTGAGATTTGATCTCAACTGGATATCTACCTCAGTGGCCTTTAGCTTGCTAAATAACTCAGAAATGGTCAAGGTATCGTATGAAGTACTCTCAACGATAGATGATACCTTGATCTCCCAGATCTTTGGGTCCAAGGTATGAAGAACCTTGAGCGCCTGCTCATGATCTGAGACTAACTGAGTATCCTCAGCCTTGTTGTCCCGAAGCTTGTTAATGATCGACTGAAAGCGACCAAACAAAGCTTCAACAGATTCACCCGGCTTCTGTGTGAAGTTCTCATATTCACGCCGGTAGGTCTGATAGAGCCGAGCCTTGACCTGGGCTGTTCCCTCATGGTGTGCCTTGAGGGTAGCCCAGATCTCTCTCGCAGTGGAGAGATGACTCACACGCTCAAACTCAGTGGGACCTAATCCAGAAAACAAAATATTCACAGCCTTACTGTTGCTCAGATGCTGAGCAATGATACCAGCAGTACCGTGCTCAGTGACTGGCAGAATGACAAACGTGCTGTGAACGCAAATGTCCCATATGTCCGAACCCTGGCTCATGAGATAGGCTCGCATGCGAGTCTTCCAATAATTGTAGCCATAGGCTTCCAAGGACGGGACCTTGCCTGGAGACGTCATAGTCACTACTGGGGTTTAGAACCGGTTAAGGTATGGAAAAACCCTAACCTCGCTCTGATACCACTTGTAGGACCGAAAGTAGCGACCAGAGGGGGGGTGAATGGGCGCCTTAAAAATTCTTTCGAATCTATGGCCTGTTCCCAATACCCAACGCACCTCAAAAATACTATGCAGCAGAAAGTACACAGAAGGCCTAAGTCTAAAGGTTTCTAACCTAGAAGCATCTGATGATTAAACAGTGTAAAACTAAAGAAGTGCAATCTAGGCAGATATACAAATTATAACAGGCCTAAACTTCTCAATGATAAGATCTAAGTATGTATAAAGTGAAAAGAGAAGTTACTGTCCAAAGTTGTCTCCTGTTCGGGTCTTGGCGAAGCCCCCTTCGCACGTCGAGGTCTGCTTCGGAGGTTGGTGTCGGAGTCTGTCCTAAATGCCGAAGGTGTCACTGTCTAGCCTAGTTCGAAGAAGTAAGAAGCGACGTGTACTTCGAAGCGAAGTAAAACAGTGCCGGAGCCTGGTTCGAAGTGTGTACTTCGAAGACAGGACTTCGAACACAGCTTCGAACCAAGAGCTTCGGAGCGAAGTAAAACTGTGCCGGAGCTTGCTTCGAAGTATACACTTCGAAGACAAGACTTCGCACACAGCTTCGACTCACGAGCTTCGGAGCGAAGTAAAACAGTGCCGGAGCCTGCTTCGGAGTATGCACTTCGAAGACAGGACTTCGAACGCACTTCGAACCGAAAGCCTCGAAGCAAAACCTTCGAACACGAAACTTCGAACACAAATCTTCGAACACAACACACAAACAGACAACCTTCGAACAAAGAAGCGAAGTCTGTCAGAACAGACAGAAACTTCGAACCCCACTTCGAAGCCTAATGAAGTGTGCACTTCGAACAGATAGATTCGGAGTATGCCAGTTCGAAGTATGCGATGATTTCGATACAGGGGAACTTCGAAGCTAGCAACTCAGACACAGAAACCGAAGTTCGAAAAACTGAGCGAAGCCTTTGACAAGGTTCGATCGGAGCTTGCCTCACGGAGTTGAGGGGCTTCGCACAGAACCGAGCTTCGGCAGACACACCAGGAAAAAGGCAAAAGAGACTGTCTGCTTCGATCAAAAAGCTGGGCGATAGAAGGTGAAAAGCTGCAGCCGAACACTGTAGCTACAGTAAAGCAGTACTACTTGCAACAGCAAGAACTAGTACTACCACCGTGAAGAACACACCCAGCCGAAGAAGCTTCTCCTCAAGAATAAAATCACCAGCTCGTGCCCAAGGCATTAACTTCCAAACCGAACAAGATGCAAGCAATAAATTCACCAGAGACCAAGGATTAAATGCATCCAACAAATTTGAGACAAAATAATGCAAGAACAGGGGAGCACAAGGGCCTGGCGGCGCACACAGGAGAGAGAAGACAGGGGAAAAGAGTGACCCAAAGAGTGGTATTCAATTTCAGCAAAAGGGTAGTCCAAACCCTAGGGATTGGGGTGCTATTTATAGGCAGCCCAACACTAGGAATATTCTACCAGCCCCTTAGGGTTTTACAGACTCAAAAATACAGAAAAGGACTCTACTGCCCTTAGGTATTTTTACAGACACAACTGACTGACTGTGGGCCTAGAGTAACAGATGACATATCCTGAAGCTACTCTTCTGGACAGTCGGATACAGAATCAACGGTTGTCAGTTTTACGCCGAAACTGACAAAGCCTCCACCAGCTTTGCACCAGGTACCCGGATTGGGCCGGCCCGACTCCGCAGCTCTCTCAGCCCGGCAATCGCTCACCGCCCGTGTACCTGAGTCAATCCTGGTCAACAGCTCAGTGGGTCTTCTACTGCTTCTGGCCCATGCACCCGGATTGGGCCAGCCCGACTTCGCAGCCTCCTCTGCCCGACAGTCGCTCGCTGCCCGTGTACCTGAGTCACACGCGGCCCATGAAACAGCAGATCTCTTCTCTTCTTCAGTCCTCTTTGACTATCGTTGACAATGACTCATCACTTCTAGAGCCATGAGGCCCACGCTATTCAGCATGGCTCCTCACTAGCGCCTGGCAGCTAGCCCCTACGCGTGGCTGCTAGCTCCTACGCGCGGCAGCGCAGCTAGCCTCTTCGTGCGGTGGCGGCAGCAGGCATGGCAGGAAGCCAACAACAGCTACGCACGGCCCAAGACTCGCAGGCGCGTGAAGCATCTGGGACAGAAGGCTACATCACGCATCATTCAGGCACAAAAACCGAGGTAAGTCCTCGTTCATCCTGTAGCATGATTTTATTTCATGTTTTTGTTTAGCATCTGTAGTATTTTGGATTGAATATTTGAGCTCTTTTTATTCATTTGTTTCTGAACTTTTTATCATTTAATCTGTGATGAATACACTGTGTGTTTACTTAATTAATCCTTGTCTAGATTAGATGTGTTAAATAGTGTCCTACGCATTAGAATTTAATCTTACGGTTCACTTTTGATTAGAATGTTTTGTTAATCTTGTGTTGGATGAAATGTCAGTGAGCCATGGATAGTTTTACATGTCAGATGTGTTAGCTTTGATTTGATGAAAGGTTTGTTGGAATGTCATTAATGTTGTGAGTTATTTTAGTCTGCCTTTAAGCACTGTGTTGGTGTCTTTCTGTTTAGGACACCGGTCGTTTTTAGGCTAGATTGTTTTTAGCTCTTTTGATCTAGTTGTTTTTGCTGATTGTTTGTTGAGGTGCGTTGGGTGTTGGGAGAAGGCCATTGATTCGAAAGAATTTTTTAGGCGCTCATTCACCCCCCCTCTGGTCGCTACTTTCGGTCCTACAAGTGGTATCAGAGCCTGGTTAGGGTTTTTTCCATACCTTAACCGGTTCTAAACCCCAGTAGTGATCATGACATCTCCTGGAAAGGTCCCGTCCTTGGAAGCTTATGGCTATAACTATTGGAAGACTCGCATGCGAGCCTATCTCATGAGCCAAAGCTCGGACATCTGGGACATTTGTGTTCACGCTACGTTTTTCATATTGCCAGTTGCTGAGCGTGATTCTCTTGGTATCATCGCCCAGCATCTGAACAATAACAAAGCTGTGAACATTTTGTTTTCTGGTTTAGGTCCCACTGAATTTGAGCAAGCCATCTCACCACTGCGAGAGAGATCTGGGCTACCCTTCAGGCACACCATGAGGGGACAGCTGAGGTCAAGGCTCGGCTCTACCAGACCTACCGGTGTGAATATGAGAACTTCACACAAAAGTCGGGTGAATCTGTTGAAGCGTTGTTTGGTCGTTTTCAATCGATCATAAACAAGCTTCGGGACAACAAGGCTGAGGGTGTGCAGTTAGTCTCAGATCATGAGCATGCGCTCAAGGTTCTCCATACCTTAGACCCTAATATATGGGAGATCAAGGTATCCTCTATCATTGAGAGCACTTCTTATGATACCTTGACCATTTCTGAGTTGTTTAGCAAGCTGAAGGCCACTGAGGTTGATTCCTAGTTGAGATCAAATCTCACTGGCTCTGGATCAAAGTCTTTGGCCCTTGCTACACCTTCTATTGATCCCTCTTCTGTGAGCTGTGCTGGGTTCTCTTTGATGTCTATCACTGAGGACCGGCTTGAGTCTTTGGAAGATGATGACCTGTGTCTTTTTAACAACCGGGTGCATCGTGTTTATGACAAAAGAATGTTCAAGAGACACGGCACAAAATCCGGGTGCTTGAGTGTGGTGACCCAGGACACTTCATCGCCAACTGCCCCAAGCGCAATGGCCACAAGAAGGGCACCGGTGGTGGCTTCCACGACTCCGGCAAGCACGATAGCTCCTCCTTAAACAAGGGCAAGCCAAAGACCAGATTCTTCAGAAAGGCCCTGAAGGACTACCGGCGAGAAAACAAGAAGCGTGACAAGGCCTTCTTCGCCGAGATGGAGAAGAGCTACTCCAAGCGGTCCACGTCTTCTTCCTCTTCATCAAGCTCAAGCGATGAGGAGATCGTCATCAGGAAGGGGAAGGACAAGGACTATCCGGCGGGCCTTTGCTTCATGGCCTTCGGGGACAGACCGAAGAGCCGCTCACATCAGCGCCGAAGATCCTGCAAGAGTTTCTGCTCAATGGATCTTGGGGATAAAGAAGAGAAGGGCTCCTCCGATGACTCCGACGACGATGACAACGAGAAGGTATCATCTTATGAACGTGAAATCGTTGATTTACTTGAAAGCAATCGTCAGGAGTTAAAATATCGGGAAAAACTGCTTAGAGGGGCTAAGAAGAGGATAGATGAATTAGAGAGTGAGCTTGTCATGGCCAACGGCAGAATTGAGAGTCTATCTTCTTCCTCTTGCTTGGGTGATAGCAGTGAGTGCCCAAAGTGTGAGGTGCTTCTGTGTGACCTGTCGACTCTGAAATCCAGGTACATAGAAAGGGTTGATGAGAGGGACGCTTTGGCCACTGAGCTTGAAAACGCTCAGCTGGAGCTAAAAGATGCTCAAGCCACTGTCGTCGTGCCCTGTGCTGATTGCCCATCTCTTCTAGCTAGTCTAGCTGAGCTGAAAGCCAAGGGCGATGCGCATTTGGGTGATTTGGAGAGAGTGAGAGCTAAGCTGGCGCAGACTAGGCTAGAGCTTGAGACACTGTCAGTTCCACCTACTATCTGTGAGAACTGCTTGTCTTTTAGACTGGAGTTAATTAAGCTGAAAGCCGAGAAGTCTGTCCGGGTAGATAGCGAGTGTGAGACCTGCTTGTCTCAGGTGGAGGTACTAGCTTCTTTGAGAGAGGAGCTAGCTGATTCTCAGAATGAAATTTTTTACCTCCGTTCTATCCTGAGTTGGATCATTGCCAGAGAGCCACAGCTCGGCATGATGATCCAGCAGTTTAAGAGGCAAGATGGGTTTGGGGTAGGCTACACCTACACCAAGGCTGACTTTGAGAGTGCCATTAGCCGGGCAGTGGAGTGGAGTAAAATGACTCCTGAGCAGAGATACCCCAAAACTCACTCCACTGAGTCTTTCCAAGCTAGTCAGCCCAAGGATGGAGTGATCCAAGAACAGCCCAAAGCTCCACCCAAGAAGCTCATCTGGGTTCCAAAGTCCAAACACCTCCACACTTCTCTTGATTCTCTTCCTGGACCCTCTCAACCTGAGAAACCAAGGGTTGGTTTCGGTGTTTGTGATGAGTGATTGACAGGCTTTTACCCTCTGGTTCGAAGGGGTACCTCCGAAGGGGGTTCGGAGGTTGGAATTCCGAAGGTATTCGGAGGTGGTTTCACCGAAGGGTTCGGTGGTTTGGTTGCTGCAGCTGTTGCAGCGGAGTGTGCCTGTCGGAGGGGTCCGACAGTACACGTTGACTGGGTCTGTACCGAAGGTCTCGGTACTGTGGGCGGTACACCGGAGTATGTGCCGAAGGTTGCTTACCCGGAGAGGTCTCCGGAGTACTGGATACACTTGTCTGTTTGTCTGTGGTGCGCAGAGGACCTCGGAGGCGACGGACGGTTCGCGGCAGGTGAACCTGGGTCAAGCGGGAGGCTTGATGTCAGGGGAGCGGGGAGCTCCGTCATGGTGGCTGTGAAGGGGTCTGGGTCGGACCTCTGGTCGAGGTGCACCAGGAGAGGGAAGTAAGTGCGCAGCGTGGCTCCGAGTGAAGGTACTCCGAGACAAAGTCCTCGGAGGCAAGACACTTCGAAGGGTACTCCGGATGGAGTGACTTCGAAGTTTGGTGGTTCAAGTACTCTGCGGAGGCAAGGCGTTCGAAGTGTGCTCCGGAGGGAGACATTCGAAGGTGCCCGACGAAGGTCTCAGAAGTCGAGGCACATCGAAGGCATGGTCCGGGTGAGGCTTGTCGAGGAGTGTGCTCGGGGAGAGACACTGCGACGAAGTGCTCATGGAATGCTTCATGCGGAGGCCTTGGACGAAGGAGGGACTTCGAAGGGTGGTACTCCGAAGGAGGGCTTCAGAGTGAGGAAGGCTTCGGAGCGAGGCTAGCTCCGGAGTGAGGATGACTTGTGGTACTTCGGCCATGCATGGCTTCGGTACACGGACTAACGGAGTTCGAGCTGGGAGTAGCTGTGAAGCCGTGGTGGTCCACTCCGGAGGTAGTGGTGCGAAGGTCCAAGGGCTTTGACGGCTTCGGCTCAAAACCGTCACTGTATCGGAGGCTATCTTCGGCGAAGCGAAGGCCATCAGGCTCAAGGCTTCTCGCCGAAGCTACCGCACCCTTCGCGTGCGAAGGGGGGGCTTCAGGAAGGTCAAAGACTGCAAAGGCTGACACTGTCTGCTCTGCAAAAAGATGACGCTGTCCCCTCTGCAAAGCTGACAGAGAAGCCTCCAGAATAAAGTTGACTACCTTTTGTACCCCTCAGTTCTGTAGAGACAAAACCAATGTAAACTCTAGGGGTAAAGTAGTCAATTCACTTGGGTGAACTGTGGGCTATAAATATGGGGGCTGGGTAGGTAACATTTAACACTTTGAGCATTCACTGTTGAGCTCCTGTACTAGCCTCCACTCTGTATTCATCCAGTGAGATCAATTTTATTGTGTTCCTTGTTCAAGCGGCGAAGCCCTGCTTCTGTGTGCTTTTTGCTTGAGCTTGTTTTTCATACCTCGCTGCACACTTCGTCCATTTGTGTGTCACCCTGAGTGACTTGTGGTAGTGCATCGAAGCCTGCGTTGGCGAAGTGTGTTGTGTGCGAAGTGTGTTGTTCAGTGTGCATTCGCTCTGTGTAACAGGAGGCTAGACCTTGCTGCTTACTAGTGAAGCCCTGATCGAAGCCCGTTTAGCTTCGCATGTAGAAGCCCCTAGCGAAGTCTGTAGTGTGCGTTTAGACCTTCGGTGTACGAAGCCCAGCACCAGTTGTTGTCGCCAAGTATTAGGTCGAAGTTCTCAGAGGGCAGTCCACTCTTGCGAAGGGTGAAGTGCGAAGCTTGCTCGAAGCACCCTGTGTGCGGAGCCTGCACTGACTTAGCAGAGTTGATTTCGGGGTTGTGAGTGGAGCGAAGTCTGCTTGACTTTGGACTTTTACTCCTTGCGAAGCCTGTGTTCGGAGTTGTCAAATACCTCCGAACCAGACCTTCGAAGGTTGGTGTTCGAAGCCTGTTCCACAGTAGACAGATTTAAAACCGAAGGTTGTTTTTAGCCTGAAATTTTAAAAAGCTCCCATTCACCCCCTCTGGTCGCCGTTTTCGGTCCAACACAACCCAAGAAGACTACATCAAACACCACTAAGCCCAAGAACCCCAAGCCTCAACCACATCCCAAGAAGCCCACCTATCATTGTGAGTACTGTTAGAGAGACGGGCATCTTGCGGAGTTTTGCTTCAGGAGGAAGCGGGTTGAGAGAGCAGAGAGAGCTCGTGGTGGTCAGGAGCAGTTCTACTAGTAGGGTGGTAGACTGAAAGTTCCTCGACGCGGGGAGAGGCTAGAGGCTAGGCCGCGTCGTGTAGGTGGTGGTAGAGGATACGGCTTTCATGCCCGTGCTCCAGTTGGTGGTGTTCGCTCCGGCAGATCTCCAGACTGTTTTGGCTACGGTCCTGGACACTCGTGGCCGAGGCTTTAGGCAGAACCGTGGACCGCGCTTTGATCCGCGTTTTGGTCCAAACTATTCTGATGGTTTTTGCTTTCCGTCTTTTGAGCAGATGGCTCGACACTGGTTTAGTTCTTTTGTTAAACCTGGTGCCGGACCATTTGCTTCCTCTTACAACCACTGATTGTGTAGGATCGGGGACTGGAGGACGTTTGGATCATGGACTCAGGATGCTCTCGCCACATGACGAGACATCGCAGATGGTTCTCCAGTCTCACTCCCCCGAGCTCCAAAGAGTACATCACATTTGGGAACAGTGGTGAAGGGAAGGTACACGACATTGGCTCAATTCGCATCTCTGACCATTTCTCTTTGAAGAACGTTGCTTTGGTTGGAAATTTGAACTTTAATTTGATTTCTGTTTCGCAACTTCTTGAGGATGGTTTGGAGGTTCGTTTTAAGAAGGGCAGTTCTTCTGTGATTGATACTAGAGGGTCTTTAATTTGCCAGATCTTACCTTTTGGCAAGGTTTTTCAGATTGACTTCTCTAGTTCTTTTGGCCCTTCTCGCTGTTTGATTGTTGGATCCTCCTCTGAGCTCTGGAAGTGGCATAGGAGGTTGGGCCATTTGAGTTTTGATCTGCTAGTCAGGTTGAGCTCTATGGACCTCATCCGAGGATTGCCCAAGCTTAAGATGGAGAAGGATCTAGTTTGCCATCTCTGTCGTCACGGGAAAATGGTTGCCGCTTCTCACTCGCTTGTGACTCAGGTGATGACTTCGTATCTGGGCGATCTGTTACACATGGACACTATCGGTCTAGCTCCGGTATGCTCAGTCGGTGGGAAGTGGTATGTACTTGTGATTGTTGACGATTTTTCTCGATTCTCGTGGGTTTTCTTTTAGGAGTCTAAGGATGAGACTTTTCATTTTGTTCATAACCTGATTTTGAAGCTGAAGAATGAGAACAATGGTCGGATGCGAGCAATTCGCTCCGACAATGGCTCTGAGTTCAAGAACTCTCAGTTCGTCAGCTTCTGCAGTGATCAGGGTCTTGATCATCAGTTTTCTGCTCCTTACACTCCTTCACAGAATGGCGTTGTGGAACGAAAGAACCGCACACTAGTCGAGATGGCCAGGACGATGCTCAATGAGCACAGGACTCCTAGGCGTTTTTGGGCTGAAGCCATGAACACGGCTTGTTATCTAGCCAACCGCATTTTCTTAGAGCTTACCTAGGTAAGACTTCATATGAATTGCGGTTTGGTAGACAACCCAAGGTGAGCCACTTGCGAGCGTTTGGCTGCAAGTGCTTTGTGCTCAAGAAGGGAGGGCATTTGGACAAATTTAAGTCTCGTTGTTGGGATAGAGTTTTTCTTGGCTATGCGTTGGATTCTCGAGGCTTCCGTGTTTGGAACCCTGACTCCCAACAGCTTGTCGAGACTTGCGAGGTTTTGTTTGATGAGTCCTTGCCCACTTTGACTCCTTCTTTTGAGCCTTCTGGAGATGGTGAGCTCGGAGAGTCCATCTTCGAGGAAGATGAGGACACTCCAGCTGTTGATGAGGGTGGGCCTTCTGCACTTCCTACAGAACCCACACCTTCTGAGACTTCGATTGAGGACGAGGGCGGACCTCTGATCACTTCTTCCACTTCGATCGAGCCCCTCAGTCGAATCCAGAGGTTCCAGCTGCTGACTCCGGTGAGGTGACTTCAGATCACTAGGGATCTCGAGCAGTTCAGCATGATCACCCCTCAGAGCTCATCATTGGTGATTTGACTGAGAGAACTTTACGTTCATCTGTTAACTCTCTTGATGTGTTTGCTGAATCTGCTTTTGTTGCATTTTTTGAGCCTAGAGACGTTTCTCATGCTCTTTCTGACTCTAATTGGATTAATGCCATGCAAGAAGAGCTTGAGAATTTTGTCCGTAATCGGGTTTGGACACTAGTTGAGCTGCCACCTGGATGCAACCCCATAGGCACCGAGTGGGTGTTCAAGAACAAGCAAGGTGAAGATGGGGTTGTGGTGTGAAACAAAGCTCGACTGGTTGCCCAGGGTTTTTGCCAGAAGGAAGGTATTGATTTTGAAGAAACTTTCGCCCCTGTTGCCCGTCTTGAGTCCATTCACATTCTCTTAGATTTTGCCGCTTCGAAGGGTTTTAAACTTTTTCAAATGGACGTCAAGAGTGCTTTTCTGAATGGGTACATAGAGGAGGAGGTTTATGTTAGGCAGCCCCCCGTTTTGAGAACCCTAAGTTTCCTCGGCATGTCTTTAAGTTGTAAAAAGCTTTATACGGGTTGAAGCAAGCCCCCAGGGCTTGGTATGATCGGTTGAAGCAGTTTTTGTTGGGGAAGGGCTTTGTGATGGGTTCTGTGGATAAAACTCTCTTCTTGCTCAGAGATGTTTCAGATTTTTTAGTAGCTCAAATTTACGTGGACGATATTATCTTTGGCGGTACTACTAATGATCTTGTGTCCAAGTTTTCTGAGCAGATGCACCGCGAGTTTGAAATGAGCCTCATGGGTGAGCTCAAGTACTTCTTAGGGCTCCAGACCAAGCAGACCAAGGACGACACCTTCATTCACCAGGGTAAGTACACTCGGGACATGTTGAAGAAATTCGACTTTGGTGGAGAGCTGAAGCCTCAGATGACCCCAATGGGCACATCTAGGGGCCTGGACAAGGACGAGAACGGCGTCAAGGTCAACGAGAGAGAGTTTCGAGGGATGATCGGTTCGCTGCTGTACTTGACGGCGATGAGGCCAGACATACAGTTCGTCGTGGGATTGTGCGCGTGCTTCCAGTCTTCACCACGCGCGTCTCATCGGCAGGCTGTCAAGCGCATCTTCAGGTATCTTACCTATGCGCCTTATCTTGGTCTTTACTATTCAACATCATCATTTCTTGATTTATCTGGCTTTTCGGACGCTGACTTTGGTGGGTGCCGGTTGAATCGCAAGTCGACTTCTGGTATTTGCCAGTTTCCTGGTTCGTCTCTTGTTTCTTGGTCTTCTCGAAAGCAATCTGGAGTTGCTCTTTCGACCACTGAGGCTAAGTATATAGCTGCTGCTAGCTGTTGCTCATAGTTGGTTTGGATGATTTCAACTCCGTGAGATTTTGGGTTGTTCTTTCCTACCCAGAGTTCCTTTGTTTTGCGACAGCACCAGTGCTATTAGTGTAGGGAAAAACCCTTGTCTCCATTCAAAAACCAAACACATTGATGTGCGCTTTCATTTTCTGCGGGATCAATATGAGAAAGGTGTAATTGACCTTGTTCATGTTGATACCCATCATCAGTTGGCTGACATTTTCACCAAACCCCTAGATCAGTCTACCTTTGAGCGTTTACGAGGGGATTTGGGTGTTGTTTATCCTTTTTAGGATATTTTGCGTCAGTTTTCTTTCTTCTTTACTCTTTTTCTTGAGTCTTGTTGTGTGTGTTCATATCATACATACTCACATATCACACTTTTGAGTTGCTTCTGTTATATGATTGAACTGTTTTACTTATTCTAGCTGGTACATGCTTTTGAATACTTGTCAATGATCATGCTTTGGTTCAGTTCACTTGATATGTCTGATATCTGTCATATGCATGGCTTTTATGCTTTAAACTTGAAAAATGATCACCATTGCTTCTGGTAACTAGCATGTGTAGGCTGAGTGCTTTTGCTATCTGTTTTATGTCTTGCAGCTAGTTCCTCACATAGATGCAGATATGCAACTTGGACATCTTTATGCTTTAACATGTAAAATGTGTTATAAAAATGATAAAAATAAAAAATGAATGAAAATTCCATGCCTTTTTTATGCTTGAGTTGAAAAGATCCAAGTGGGTTTGCTTTGTCACATTGCATTGTTCTAAACTGCTTACCATAGCACTTTGGTATGAACTAGGACAGTGTAGTGTATGCCAAGACTAATGTCTTAAGCTTCCGATGGTCCAGTTCTGTCCTAGGCTTGACTTGGTCGGTTAGCATAAGGTTTGACATGCAAATAACCCTTGGCAAAAATGAAAACGAAAAGTGAAAAAGCCTAAAAATTAAAAAGACAACAAGTTTGCCGAAGCACTTTGTTTTGGACAATGCTTATCTTGGTAGATAGTAGTTAGCTTCTGCATCTCATGCTTTACCTTGCTTGTCAACTGGAAAATGCGGTGATGTTTTTGTTTGCAAAAACTGAAAAATGTGTGCTAATGACTTTCTTTGATATCATCTGTTGCACTGATCATGCCATGTGTCTTAGATAGTATGTCTTTTGCTATACTTGTTAGATGTTGTAATTGCAGTCAATCATATCTGAGAAGCATGCTTTCTACACTCCACCTGCACTCTAGTTGCATTCATTGCATATTTTGTGGGGGAGTTGCATTTCAGGGGGAGTCTGTGTCTCTTTAGAGTGCATTTAGTCTCGCTTGATGAGTCCACTTGTCAACAAGGGGAGAAATTTTGGGAGAAGAGTTTAAGGGGGAGTTTTGGCTTTCTCTGGGATTTGTTTCAGGGGGAGTTTTTTGTCCCGTTTGTCCTTACTCTTTTGTTATCTTTGTTGATGATTCTGAGATTGCACTCGTTTTGAGCTTTTACCTTTGGTTAACCATAATGACCGCTTCTTGCTTTTGTTCGGCTTTTGGTCATTAGGGTTAAACTTTTACTTTATTTTCTTCTTCTCTGTTTTTCTTGTGGTGTGTTTTCGTGTTTCCACAGTTGCTTGCAGGTACTGAAGAGCTGATGAAGTGAAGTGTTGACAATGCACTCATCAAGGGGGAGATTGAGGAGCCATGCTGAAGAGCGTGAGTCTCATGGCTCGAGATGTGATGAGTCATTGTCAACGGTAGTCAAAGAGGACTGAAAAGGAGAGAAGACCTGCTGCGTCTGGGCCACGTGTGACTCAGGTACACGGGCAGCGAGCGACTGTCGGGCAGAGGGGCCGCGAAGTCGGGCTGGCCCAATCCGGGTACATGGGCTAGGAGCAGCGGGTACATGGGCTAGGAGCAGTAGAGGATTCACTGGGCTATTGACCGGGATTGACTCAGGTACACGGGCGGCGAGCGATTGCCGGGCTGAGGGAGCTGTGGAATCGGGCCGGCCCAATCCGGGTACCCAGTGCGAAGACGGTGGACGCTTTGTCAGTTTCGGCGCAAAACTGATGATCGCTGATCTCGAATCTGACCGTTCTGGGCTACGAAAACTCCGCATCAGGACAAGTTATCTTTATTTAGGTTTTTACTATTTTGCCTTTAGGCCCACAGTCTGTCAGTCGAGACTGTAAAAAATCCTAAGGGCATTTTAGTCTTTTCCATTTTTATTCAGCGTCTGTAAAAAACCCTAGGGGTATTTTGCATTTTTCCATTTATTGGGCTACCTACCCCAATATCCTAAGGTTAGGGCACCCATTTTTGAAATATCACTTTACCAATTCTAAATTTCGTGGGTCACTTTTTTCCCTTCCTCTCCACTGTTTTCCGCCGCCGGCATTTGTTCTATTGTTCAGAAATTGTGCCGCCGCCGCGATTAGTTTTTGTTCTCCACTCCTACGTTGTTTTTCCTGGTAGATCGTTCTACGTTGCAGCGCGGCAGCCAAGGATGCGCAGGCTAAGCTGCGGCTAGCGCCTATGCCCACTAGCCCCGCGTCCTAGCTTGTGTGCGGATGGAAGCCAGTAGTTATCCCTAGCGCAGCAGCTAGCCCCTACGCGCGGCTGCTAGCTCCTACGCGTAGCAGCGCAGTTAGCCTCTTCGTGCGGTAGCGGCAGCAGGCACGGTAGGAAGCCAGGTAAGTCTTCGTTCATCTTGTAGCATGATTTTATTTCATGTTTTTGTTTAGCATCTGTAGTATTTTGGATTGAATATTTGAGCTCTTTTTATTCATCTGTTTCTGAACTTTTTATCATTTAATCTGTGATGAATACATTGTGTGTTTACTGAATTAATCCTTGTCTAGATTAGATGTGTTAAATAGTGTGCTACTCATTAGAATTTAATCTTACGATTCACTTTTGATTAGAATGTTTTGTTAATCTTGTGTTGGATGAAATGTCAGTGAGCCATGGATAGTTTTACATGTCAGATGTGTTAGCTTTGATTTGATGAAAGGTTTGTTGGAATGTCATTAATGTTGTGAGTTATTTTAGTCTGTCTTTAAGCACTGTGTTGGTGTCTTTCTGTTTAGGACATCGGTCGTTTTTAGGCTAGATTGTTTTTAGCTCTTTTGATCTAGTTGTTTCTGCTGATTGTTTGTTGAGGTGCGTTGGTGTTGGGAGAAGGCCATTGATTCGAAAGAATTTTTTTAGGCGCTCATTCACCCCCTGGTCGCTACTTTCGGTCCTACAAGTCAGAGCCTGGTTAGGGTTTTTTTCATACCTTAACTTGTTCTAAACCCCAGTAGTGATCATGACATCTCCTAGAAAGGTCTCGTCCTTGGAAGCTTATGGCTATAACTATTGGAAGACTCGCATGTGAGCCTATCTCATGAGCCAAAGCTCGGACATCTGGGACATTTGTGTTCACGCTACGTTTGTCATATTGCCAGTTGCTGAGCGTGATTCTCTTGGTATCATCGCCCAACATCTGAACAATAACAAAGTTGTGAACATTTTGTTTTCTGGTTTAGGTCCCACTGAATTTGAGCAAGCCATCTCACCACTGCGAGAGAGATCTGGGCTACCCTTCAGGCACACCATGAGGGGACAGCTCAGGTCAATGCTCGGCTCTACTAGACCTACCGGCGTGAATATGAGAACTTCACACAAAAGCCGGGTTTGAAGTGTTGTTTGGTCATTTTCAATCGATCATAAATAAGCTTCGGGACAATAAGGCTGAGGGTGTGCAGTTAGTCTCAGATCATGAGCATGTGCTCAAGGTTCTCCATACCTTGGACCCTAAGATCTGGGAGATCAAGGTATCCTCTATCATTGAGAGCACTTCTTATAATACCTTGACCATTTCTGAGTTGTTTAGCAAGCTAAAACCCACTGAGGTTGATACCCAGTTGAGATCAAATCTCACTGGCTCTGGATCAAAGTCTCTGGCCCTTGCTACACCTTCTGTTGATCCCTCTTCTATGAGCCGTGCTGGGTTCTCTTTGATGTCTATCACTAAGGACCAGCTTGAGTCTTTGGGAGATGATGACATGTGTCTTTTGGATTGAATATTTGAGCTCTTTTTATTCATCTGTTTCTGAACTTTTTATCATTTAATCTGTGATGAATACACTGTGTCTTTACTGAATTAATCCTTGTCTAGATTAGATGTGTTAAATAGTGTGCTACTCATTAGAATTTAATCTTATGATTCACTTTTGATTAGAATGTTTTGTTAATCTTGTGTTGGATGAACTGTCAGTGAGCCATGGATAGTTTTACATGCGATATGTGTTAGCTTTGATTTGATGAAAGGTTTGTTGGAATGTCATTAATGTTGTGAGTTATTTTAGTCTGCCTTTAAGCACTATGTTGGTGTCTTTCTGTTGACACCGGTCGTTTTTAGGTTAGATTGTTTTTAGCTCTTTTGATCTAGTTATTTCTGCTGATTGTTTGTTGAGGTGCGTTGGGTGTTGGGTGAAGGCCATTGATTCGAAGAATTTTTTAGGCGCCCATTCACCCCCCTCTGGTCGCTACTTTCGGTCCTACTGCGTTCTCAACGTTGGTGTTGCTTGTGAAGAAGCACGATGGCTCCTAGCGCTTCTACGTCGATTACAGGGCACTGGGTAGTCAAACGGTGAAAGATAAATTTCCCATTCCCATCGTTGAGGAGCTGCTCGATGAATTGCGCGGAGCTGTCTTCTTCACAAAGCTGGACTTGAGGTTTGGCTACCATCAAGTACGGATGCACGACGGTGACGTGGAGAAAATGACATTTCGCACTCACCAAGGACTCTTCGAGTTCCTTTCCATGCCATTCGGCTTGACGAATGCTCCGGCCACCTTCCAAGCGTTGATGAATGACACTCTTCAGCCTTTCCTCCGACTGTTCGTGCTCGTTTTTTTGACGATATTCCCGTATACAGCTCATCTTGGTCGGATCACCTTCACCACATCAACTTGGTGCTAGCAAAACTGCAGGAACATCACTTGTTCGTCAAGCGATCCAAGTGCGTATTCAGAAAACAGTCGGTGGCTTACCTAGGGCATGTCATCTCCGTAGACGGGGTCACAATTGATGAGCAGAAAATCCGAGCCGTGCTGGATTGGCCATTGCCACAGTTCGTGCACATGGTATTATCGCCGCTTCATCAAGAACTATGATGCCATAGTGGCGCCGCTCACGGCGCTACTTAAGAAGGACGCGTTCAAGTGGAGCAATATGGCGGAAGAGGCATTCAGATCATTGCAACGTGCACTCACTATCGGGCCTATTTTACAGCTTCCAGACTTTGACCACGATTTCGTGGTGGAGTGTGACGCTTTCGGCACAGGCTTTGGCGTCGTGCTCCATCAAGGCACCGGCTTGATGGCTTTCTTCAGCCGACAACTAGCACCACAGCACACCAAGCTTGTCGCCTATGAGCGAGAGCTTTTTGGACTGGTCCAAGCGGTCCGACACTGGCGTCCATATCTGTGGGGATGTGCTTTTGTCATCAAAACCGACCACTTCAAGCTCAAATTCCTGTCGGACTAACGCCTAGCCACGATCCCTCAGCATTAGTGGGCCAACAAGCTCATTGGCTTCAACTTCCGCGTCGAATTCCGCCCCAGCACCGGAATTGTGGTGGCGGACACCTTATCCCACCGCAACATAGACGCATCAGCGGTAGTGGCAGCCATATCAGCTCTGTCCTTCGTCGTGCTCGATGACCTCCGTCATGAACATGCCACTGACCCTTCCCTTCAAGTTCTGATGTGCCAGGTACAGGCCGGTGAGAAAGGCGACAATTGGAGAGTCATCAATGGCCTGATCATGGTGCATGGCAGGGTGTTTGTGCCAATAGAGTCCTCGACGTTGTCCTGTCTCCTGGTGCACGCGCATGGTTGTGGACATGAAGGCACTGAGAAGACATTGCATTGGTTGCGCTAGTGCGCGATTTCGTGTGTGCCTGCACAACCTGTCAGCGCAACAAGACTAACCAACTACAACCGTCTAGCCTCCTCCAGCCATTACCGGTGCCGTCGACGGTGTGGGCGGACATTGGGATGGACTTCATCGAAGGGCTGCCCAAAGTAAGCGGTCAATCAATCATATTGATAGTTATCGACCGCTTCTCCAAGTCTGCCCATTTCTTGCCACTAGGGCACCTCTACATGGCCACGACCATCGCACACATCTTCTTCAACAACATCGCCAAGCTACATGGTGTGCCCAGCTCCATCGTTAGTGACCGTGATCCAGCGTTCACGAGTCGCTTCTGGCAGGAACTCTTTCGACTCGCCGGCGTCAACCTGCAATTTTTGTCGGCCTTTCATCCCTAGTCCGACGGCCAATCGGAGGTCGCCAACAAGATCATCACGATGTACCTCTGTTGCCTCACCGGCGATCGTCCACATGAGTGGCTCCATTGGCTTACGTGGGCGGAGTACTGCTACAACACCTCGTTCCAATCGTTGCGCAAGACTTTGCCGTTCCGAGTTGTTTACGGTCGCGACCCTCCGACTGTGCGCTCATATTCACCAGGTGAAGCCCGTCTACCAACGGTGGATGCCCAACTTCGGGACCACGACGAATTCATTGCGGAGATACATGAGCGGCTCGAACAGGCACAACAACACCACAAGACGTTCTATGACCGCAAGCATCGTCAGCTGGACTTCGTGGTTGGCGAGTGGGCATGGCTACGCCTCCTACCCCGGCCTGTTGCATCTCTCAACGACAATGGATGGGGAAAACTAGGGCCCAAGTTCTTTGGACCATTTCAAATTACTGAGAAAATTGGTGATGTTGCCTGCAGACTTTAGCTGCCGACGGGTGCCCGTCTCCACGATGTATTCCATGTCAGGTTGCTCAAGAAGTTTCATGGTGTGGCACTGACAGCCCTGGAGTCCCTTCTCCTGATCTGGCACAGACGTGTGTCCCCAGTGGCGGATCCAACAGGTAGGCTTCAATAGGCTCTAGCCTACCCTCCAATCTGTGAAAAAAATCAAGTATGTATAGTCTCTCATGGCAACCTAGCAGCTATTAAAAAGAAGATGAGAAAAGTACTAGTAGTTGGAGCTGGAGGAAGAAGAACATGAACACACATAGAGAGAGTGAGTGAGTACAGGTTGTGGTAGCCCATTGGACCATTCTATTACTTGTACAGAATGGAAGACTAAATTCTGCTCTTAAGTTATTTTTTAATATGATTATCAGATTATGGCTTTGAATTCAAGAGCAATCCCTATGTGCTAATAACGTCGATATATATGTATGCAAAATGTAAAATTTTAGATTTATCGATTAATCTTCAGAATGCAGAAGTTAGAGATGTAGTTGTATGGGATACTATGTCAGAGGCTGTGGAGAATTCACCTAGTTGAAAAGGTAGTTGGATTTATATAGAGAGATGGTTGCTCACTACATTGTTTTCTAACTACCAAAACCTATGAAAATTCACACGTTACAAATCAAGGTGGTTATTTTTTATATTTTTCTATTTGATTTTGTATGTGTTATATTTAATTAGTGTATGTGTATTATATATTGTTATCAATTTACAATTTAGTCTAGCCTACCCTTAATTATTATTCACTGTGTGTCCCACACCAGAGACGGTACTACGGAGCTACCTGGCTCATGGCCAGCAGGAGCTACTCGTCCGGTGGGTCGGCTTGACGGCAGCAGACGCAAGTTGGATGCCCACCAGCGAATTCCAAAAGTTGTACCCCAACTTCAAGCTCGGGGACGAGTTTGTTCAGTAGGAGGGGAGAGATGTCATGGTCGGATTACAGTACAGCCAACCCAGGAAACGTGGGAGCTGCACAGCGGGAAACAAGGGCGAAACTCCAGGCATGCCGGCGTGGGCCAATTTTATGGGAAAGTAATCGTTTTGTTAGGAAATAAGCAGTTTTCTGTCAGGATAATTGGTTGTTAGGAGGTAAATCAGGATGCTAAGAATAAGGCTTAGTTGTTGCCACCCTGCAGAATATAAGGAGTCCGGCTAGGGTGAAAGGGGCTTTTGGAGAATTGTACTGGCTTCGGCCATTGCAGGGTCTGGGTCTGTTCGGTGGCGGTGCCGTGATGGCTCCTCCGCGGCGGCACCGTCTAGGACCTAGACCTTCCACCTCGTTCCCATATAATCTAAGGGAGAAACGTTCCGACGAACACCCCGAACTCCCCAACTGCTAACAGTCCACTTCATCGTCATTAAGGCAGTCTCTTACTGCGATGTTCGTAAAGTCATACTGTCTGTTTCAAATTTCAGCTGATGGGTGGAAAAGAGACTGGATCAATTTTTTTTGGTTTCTTGTCAGGTTCCTGCTGAATTCAGAGTATGAACACTTCAACGTCATTAAGGCAGTCTCTTACTAGGATGTTCGTAAAGTCATACGGTCTGTTTCAAATTTCAGTTGATGCGTGGATATGAACGAGACTGTAATCAAATTTTTTTGGTTTCTTGTAAGGTTCCTGCTGAATTCAAAGTGAGCTGACCACGAAGACTAGGGACACTGACAAGCATAAGGTATATATATGATGCTGGTCTTAGACGAAAAAAATTATCAGGTCTCATACAAAGGATCACTCGAGACATTAGGGATCGTATAAACATCACAACAATTCATGTATTTGCCCTGCACAGTATTCGAATTATATAGAATTGCAATGAAGTATTGCTTACCCAATTATCTGAGTATCGACATCAGCAAATGCCAAGAACGCCGCCCTGAGCAAAAGATTGCTGGCATTTGCTCAAGCGTATCGCCCGTTATGTCGTCAGAGACAGAGTATTATGCTGGAAGTACAAGACGATAATAATATAATATAACATTACCAACAATTAACACGCAGTTCAAGAGACCATAGCACATGCTAGCCCAATGCATTATTGCAGGCTAGATAAAGTAATAAATCACAAAATTACGCGCTTAGTCGACCTCCTCCATCCTGCTCTCGCCAGCGTCGTCCTCGAGCGGCGGCATGTCAGTGTCAGCCTCCGCCGTCTCGTCCTCGTCGATGCTCAGGCCGAGCTTGAGCATGCGATGGATCCTGTTGCCGAAGGTGTTGGGGTCATCGAGGCTGAAGCCAGAGGTGAGGAGGGCCGTCTCGAAGAGGAGCATGACAAGATCTTTGACGGACTTATCGTTCTTATCAGCGTCGGCGCGCTTGCGCAGTTCCTCCATGATGGCGTTCTCCGGGTTGATTTCCATCGTCTTCTTGCTCGACATGTACCCAGCCATGCTCGAGTCCCTCAGAGCCTGGGCCTTCATGATCCTCTCCATGTTAGCGGTCCAGCCATACTCGCCGGTGACGAGGCAGCATGGGGAGTCCACCACACGGTCAGAGACTACCACCTTCTCGACCTTGTCGCCGAGCACCTCCTTGATGACCCTGCAGAGGCCCTCGAACTTCTTCTTGAGCTCCTCCTTCCTCTTCTTCTCATCGTCACTCTCATCAAGCTTCAGGCCCTCCTTGGTGGCAGATACGAGCTTCTTGCCCTCGAACTCCTTGAGCTGGCCAACAGCGTACTCATCAATGGCATCAACCATGAAGAGGACCTCGTAGCCCTTCTTCTTCAGCCTCTCCAGGAAAGGGGAGTTCTCCACGGCCTTCTTGCTCTCACCAGTGATGTAGTAGATGTCACTTTGGCCTTCCTTCATCCGAGTCACATAATCCTTGAGGCTGGTCAGCTCATCACCACTCTTGGTAGAGTGGTACCTCAGGAGTTCAGCGATCTTGTTCCTGTTGGTGGAGTCCTCGTGGATTCCAAGCTTGAGATTCTTGGAGAAGGCCTCGTAGAACTTGTTGTAGTCTTCCTTGTTCTCAGTAATCTCAAAGAAGAGCTCAATGCACTTCTTGACAAGGTTCTTGCGGATCACTTTGAGGATCTTATTTTGCTGCAACATCTCACGGGAGATGTTGAGGGGAAGATCCTCAGAGTCGACAATTCCCTTGACAAAGCTCAACCACTCCGGAATCAGCTCCTCACAGTTATCCATGATGAACACACGGCGCACATAAAGCTTGATGTTGTTGAGCTTCTTCCTGGTGTCAAAGAGGTCGAAAGGTGCCCTCTTGGGAACGAACAGGATAGCCTTAAACTCGAGCTGACCCTCTACAGAGAAGTGCTTGACAGCAAGATGTTCCTCCCAGTCGTTAGTCAAGCTCTTATAGAAAGCAGCATACTCCTCTTTGGTGATCTCCTCAGGCTTCCTCATCCAGATGGGCTTCTGCTTGTTCACCAAGGACCACTCGTGAGAAACCTCCTTGATCTTCTTCTTTTTCTTCTCTTTCTCTTCCTTTTCCTCATCAACATCTTCAACCTTTCCTTCCTCAGCGTCCTTCTTCTCTTCCTCGTCTTCATCGTCAGAAATTTCTTTCTCGGTAGTCTTCTCGGTCCACAAAGAGATGGGATAGCTGATAAACTCAGAGTGCTTCTTGATCAGATCCTTGACGCGGCGCTCTTCAAGGTATTCCAACTGCAGAAAACAAGGAGAATTGCCAAGCACACAATAAAATTGAAAAGTAGCAATGAACACATACCCAGGATGTGGAGAATAATTTACTCTGAACAATCCTGACATACTCCTACATAATTTATCATTTCACAGTTCGACTATGCCCAGCCTATAATTCTGGAAGTAAACAATAGTTTCCATTCAAAGAAACACAGTAGCATATTTACCTCTCACAACCACACAGTTAATCAATACCCGGACAGATACTTCAATAAAGCGTTCAACAATAAGATGCTAAGTAGGAACTTGATTGAATGTGTAATAACACATGCAAAGTCAAATTGTAATCAGGCCAGTATACATGTATTTCAAATATGAACACCGTTTCAAAGCAAGAGGTGACGTATCTAGTAGTAGCATTCATTTACTTCTCGTATTATCAGACAATAACACACACGATCAGACCAAGGGAGAATATACACATTCAATAAGCCACTTTGTAGAACTTAATATCTACACATTCGATAAGCCACTCTGGGTGTTTCTTTGATTAGTACATACGTAAGTTAAATAGTGACATGTTTAACAGCAATAGTTCAAAACAGCGATCAAGGCATGTGACCGGGATATCCAACGCTAACAGCAAACAAGTTCCTAACCGAGCACTGGTAAAAAGGACTGTACAATGTTCATTCTGTTAATTCAAAAAATGCTCCTAGAACATGAGATTAGTAAACTCTATCATTAATTACCTGATCATCCTTGAGGTAGAGGGTGATCTTCGTACCCCTCCCAAGCTGCTCCCCAGACGTGTCACGTGTGACTGTAAAGGATCCACCAGCCTGAGACTCCCAGACATACTGCTCATCATCGTTGTGCTTGGTGGTCACAACCACTCTCTCAGCAACAAGGTAAGCAGAGTAGAATCCCACACCAAACTGACCAATCATGGACACATCAGCACCGGCAGCCAGTGCCTCCATGAACTCCTTGGTCCCAGACCTGGCAATGGTACCCAGGTTGTTCACAAGATCCGACTTGGTCATACCAATACCACTGTCGATGATCGAAAGGGTGTTGGAGGCCTTGTCAGGCACAATGTGGATGAACAATTCTGGTTGAGCATCCAGCTTGCTCTTATCAGTCAGGCTCTCAAACCTGATCTTGTCCAACGCCTGCAAAACATCAAAACACGCAATTCAGTAAACAGATCTCAACAAAATCTACTATGAGAGTTCGCAAGGGCAAATTAAAAATAAACGGGTCCATTTATGGTACCCAAAAGCAAAGTACATGCAAACTTTGTAATTATTTTTTAATACATACACTAATTAATATACTAAGAAAATAATTTGGGAAGTTATATTAAAAGAAAATTATATGAGAAGTTATATGAGCCGTTAGATTATACAAACTTGATGGTCGACAAAATTTGGGCACCAGAAAATTGTTCAAATGAAAGTAAAATGAAGCGGTGGTTGTACAAAACATGGGCATAACTACACCAATGTGGGTGTTTTAGCTTATAATGTCAAAAGCCACATTGTTTTAAGACAAATTGCACTCTGATAAAACAAAAACAAACAATGCAACTACTGTTTACGATAATCATTTTAATTAGCGCTTAAAATGAGGATTTTCCATCTGGAACCTTGCAATAAAACTTATGACTGTGCATGATCCACGTATTTATACATCGATTGCAGATTCATGCTAAAATGGAACACCACACCACACCACAGATTTTTGTCGGGACTGAAATGACATATAAATAAAGAACGGCAAAAGCCCTGCACAAGGTTCTAGATGTCACCGAGAACATGATTTGCGCTGAAAAACTAATCGGTCCAGTCTACTGACCTAACCGAACGCCTTCGCGTGCGCAGATCTGAATCAGTAAACATAAACCAGGGTCAGAGAGAGAGAGAGAGCTCACATCGGAGGAGTTGGAGATAAGCTCGCGGAGGAAGATCTCTTTGTTGGAGTAGAAAGTGTTGATGATGAGCGAGAGCAGCTGGTTGATCTCCGCCTGGAAGGCGAAGGTCTCCGTCTCCGAGGAGGCCATTGCGCCGGAGCTTCCGGGAGGCGAGAAGTGGGAGAATGGATGGCTAGAGTTAATGTGGAGAGGAGAGCTCGCGTGCCAATGGAGAGGCGTTTGAGGAAAGCGGAGCGATTTATAATCGGGAGATGGGTTCTCGAACGTTCTACCGGGGCCTCGAAGGCGTGGGCGACGCCGCGACGCGGGAGAAGTTGGGGAGACTTGACGAACCGAGTCCTTGAACCCGACGCTGGGCTCGGTGGCCCACATGTCGGTCGGTTAGTTGCGGCAAGGTTTTTCTATTTTCGAAGGTTCCAGAGATCGGAGGCTTTTGATGAGAGTCGGTAGATAAGAATATTCCAGAAGGTGAAGCCCTCACGTTCTTACTTTTGAAATGTAATAATGATAGAATATAAATTAATTGATTTTTTGTATTTTTTAGCTTCATTTTTTATCAGTTAGAGACACATCTGTTTTCCTAATAAGAAATCCATTATTATGGAAAATTATGAAGTACTCTTTACATATAATTTATTTTTATATAAAATTAATAACTTAGCGGTCAAAGTAAAAGCCAAAGTGTCACTTACTAATAAAAATAAAACAGTAAAGGATATAAAAAAATAAACCTTGGACTTGTGAACTGATGATAAATAACGAGGTAAAATAAAATTTCTTTAAAAAGGTTGAATAGTTATCAGAAAAAACTTTTCAGGATTGAGGGAATAATTACAACTAATAGCTTATTTTTTAATGAATATATATTTGTTGGGGGAAAACATTTCATCCTCCAGAAATTATCAACACAATCAGAAGAAACAGAGTTAGAAACTTTGGTCTCCGAAGATCCTAAAAGCATTAAGACTTCACTGTATTGTATTCGGAACTCTCTACAGTGAAGGCCTCCGTTAAGGCCTCGGCGTAACGAAACTTCCCGGAGCCTCTTTACCCGAAGGGATACTGTAGTAAGGATAGAAGAATTATCTTCTCACTGATTAGATTAATCTTTTACTCTTTTAACCCTACGAAGAATATTAAACAATATCTTCTAAGTCGGTTGTAATTAGAGGGTAAAGGAGTCTTTTCTCAATGTATTCCGTCTATAAATACCCCTCTTCACTATGTAAAGGGTATCAAATACTCAGATATTCAATACACACTTCAAACTATCTCAAGTTATTATCTAATTCAGAGGCTTGGAATAGTCCTCATAAACAAACATTTCGTTTGTTAATCCTTCAAGTTCTTTAAATATGTTAGCGTAATATTTTATGTAAACAATATTAGTTGCATGAAATAATCAAATATACTTGTGGAATATATAGGACCTGGGTATAACTTTTGAGCTGGCATGGCATACGGTGAGCCAAGTACACGGTAGCTCCTATAAATAAAAATTATATCTTGTAATTCAAAAGATAGAATGGATGACGGGTAACAAATGTAAACTCTATCCCAGATATTTTAGAAGACATAGATTTATTATTTTAGGTACTGTATATAGTTCTTTATATTTATATAAAATGAGATTGAGGTGTATGGACAAAAAGGTTTACAAAGTACAGAAATTACCCGGAGCAAGCTCACTGATAATTTTTTAAAATAATATTATTTTTAAAGAAAACTTCAAATTTGTATAGAACTTACATAATTTTTTTTAAAAAAAGATAGCAGTCGGCCGACCAAGTGCTGACTGCCGCCACGTGGCCTCTAGTCGGCACTTGGTCGGCCGACTCCAGCCACATTAAAGATAGCACTGGGTATCCAAAACCCGAAACCCGATGGGTTTTTACCCTATTAGGGTAGATATACGGGTTGCTTACCCGTGGGTCTATTAATGGGAAAAAATATTACCCAACAGGTACGCGGGTATGGGTATGGTTTCCTAATATCCATACTCGTTACCCGATGGGTACCCATCACCCAATAAGCTATATTTTTGGGAGTTTAAATTATTGTTGCTATTGTTGTAGATTAAATCATTGATGTATTATGTTTGAGAGTTTATTTATATATGTAATTTTGATCTTATGACTGAATGAGTGATCGATCTATTTAGGTGAAACACTGTTTTGTGGGGATAGATATACAATTGTTATTTGTTAGCCTATTTTGTGTGTGGTGCCTATTGATGGGTATAGGTACCCGATGGGTATATTTTACCCGCATGGGTATGGGTTTGGGGAGAAATGGTATCTGCATATATATATATGGGTTATCTGATAGGGATATTTTTTCTAATGGATATGAGTTTGAGATAGTCAAACCCGATTGGTATAGACCCATTGCTATCTTTAAGCCACATCAACACCAGTCGATCGACCAAGTGCCGACTGGCAGCCACACTAGCCCGCAACGACTACTTTTGGTGCGCAATGGCTACTTTCTGCTGACTGGTGCCACATCAGCATAAGTCATTAATTTTTGTCATATTGTTTGTTGTTTAATTTAGCTATATTGGTGTGAACATTAATGTTTTTAGGAATTATGGATAGAACATCATTTATGATTTACTATGGAGATGGTCAAGTAGTTATTGGTCATGACAGTGCTGATCTTAGTAGTTATCAATATACTAAGAATAGTTTAAGTCAGGTGGAAAAGCGTGGCATTGATGGCATTAGACGGTGGATGTATCATATTTTTCGAGTGGATAAGGAGCAGTGGGATTTGTATCTGTATGCTCGATGCAGCCGTGTACCTGAAGGGTTATTTTGGGAGATGACTCTTATTACCTCAAACAACATGTGGAGGAGGTATGTTAGAATGACATTAGAGAAAGGTTGGGAACGGATTTTGTTGGTATGTTTCACTCGAAAATTAGGAGTACAATTAGAGGTCGGCGAGAGTAGCTAACTCCAAGATGTTATTCTCGACACGAATATTGTGGCTGCGAGTTGTACTATATGTATGACTGCTGTAGGGCAAGATAACGAAGGGGAAAATAGAGGACATAGCTGAGTTGCTTGAGAAAGAGGATAAAGATTTCGAGAAAGCTGTGGAGGAGGGTGGAGACGAGAACTCGAGTGAAGAAGACGAAGCAGTAGATGACAATAATGACAATGAAGAGACATACATTGTGATTCCCAACGAGTGGTAAGAAGAATATGAAGGAAATATGCCCAAGCAAATTCCAGGGATCGGAAGTTTCAATAGGTGTATCGGAAGTTCCGATTATTTTTGGGACCCAAGTCAAAGAGCAAAACCGACTTCAGAAGTTCTGATATGGTATCGGAAGTTATGATGGTTGGATTCGCGACATGAATCGGAAATTCCGATTTGGAATTAGATGTTCCGATTATTTTCTGGACTCAAGTCAGAGAGCAAAAGTTGCTTCGGAAGTTCCGATATGGTATTGAAAGTTTCGATGAGCCGGAAGTTCCGATTTAGAATCAGGAAAATTGTACTAATTGGAAGTTCTGATATGTGTATCGGAAGTTCCGAGGTGGGAGAAAATAGATTGGATCTTTTACGGTATCGTACTAAATCGAGAAAGAAAAATACCTTATCGAAAGTTTCGATCTAGGATTGGAAGTTCCGATGTGGGTAAAATAGATTGGATCTATTAAAACATAAATCGGGTTTAACCGATTTGTGGGTTTCGAGATGTGGACGATTAAGGGCTCTCAGCCCTATATAAAGAGAGGAGAAGGTCTTGGAGAACAAGCTTATGGATAATTTAGACCTAGCCACCAAAGACTCCTCTCCTCCCTTTCTTGATCTCAAAGGTTGAGATCGAGGAGAATGGTGTATTCCTCGAGAAAGAGTTTCTCTCAAAAGGAGTTAGTGGGAGGACGGTGCATCTCGAAGAGGTTCGAGAGCCACTAGAATGTGTTCCAGATCCTACTGAACAACATCGGGATGCGCAAGGTGTTGCAGAGCCTATTGTACATGTGCTAGCCCCACGAAGGTCTGAGAGGGTGAGCCATGCGCCGAAGAAGTTCATGTTCTTGATCACCGGGCATCGTGACGTGTTGTTGTTGGACAACGATGAGCCCAAGACCTATGTGGAAGCATTGATGGGACCAGACTCTGAGAAATGGCTTGGAGCCATTGGATCCGAGTTGGAGTCCTTGCGAGAAAACCAAGTTTGGAACTTGGTTGATCCACCTGATGGTGTAAAAACTATTGAGTGTAAATGGATCTTCAACAAAAAGATAGACGTTGATGGAAATGTTCACATCTATAAGGCACAATTGGTGGCGAAAGGTTTCAGACAGATTCAAGGTGTTGATTATGATGAAACGTTTTCGCCTATCATCATGCTTAAGTCTATTCGAATCATCCTAGCAATTGCCACATTTTATGATTATGCGATATGACAAATGTATGTCAAGATGACTTTTCTGAATGTAAACCTAAGTGAGGATGTGTACATGATACAGCTTGAAGGTCTTGACGATCCAAAAAATGCTGGGAAAGTTTGTAAGTTGCAGAAGTCCATGTATGGACTGAAGTAAGCTTCTTAGAGTTGGAATCTTCGCTTTGATGAGGTAGTCAAAGAGTTTGGCTTCATCAAGAATGAAGAAGAGTCTTGTGTTTATAAGAAGGCTAGTGGGATCTTACTTGTGTTTCTGGTCTTGTATGTGGATGACATATTATTGATCGGAAATGACATTCCTTTGTTGAATGTTATCAAGACTTCACTGAGAAATAGTTTTTCAATGAAATATCTTGGAGAGGCAACATACATTTTAGGCATAAAAGCAGCTAATTAGATCAAAGCAGCTAATTAGATTAAGCCAGAGTATGTACATTGACAAGGTTTTGAAACGGTTCAAAATGTAGAATTCCAAGAAGAGTTTTCTACCAATGTCACATGGTATTTCTTTTAGTAAGACTCAGTGTGTTGCAACACCTGATGAGCTAGAGAAAATGAGTGTGATCTCGTATGCCTCCGCAATTGGATCTACCATGTATGCCATGTTGTGTACACGTCTAGATGTGTCATATGCTCTAAGTGTTACGAGAAGGTACCAATTGAACCCGTGTTAAAGTCACTAGACTATAGTAAAGAGTATCCTCAAGTACTTGAGAAGGACCGGTGAAATTTTCCTAGTGTATGGTGGTGAAGAGGAGCTCGTTGTAAGTGGTTACACCAATGTTAGCTTTCAGACCGATAAAGATGTTTCTCGATCACAATCTGGTTTTGTGTTCTGCCTCAATAGAGGCATAGTGAGTTGTACGAGTTCCAAGCAAGAGACGATGGCCAATTCTACAACAGAAGCTTAGTATATCACCGCTTCAGAAGCTGCGAAGGAGGCCGTTTGGATCAAAAAGTTTGTTTCTTAGCTCGGTGTTGTTCCTAGTGCGTCCAATCCAGTGGACCTCTATTGTGATAATAGTGGTGCCATTGTGCAAGCCAAGGAGCCTAGATCACACCAAAAGTCGAAACATATACTTCGGCGATATCACCTGATCCGTGAGATCATTGAGAGAGGTGATGTGAAGATTTGCAAGGTGCACATGGATTTGAACATAGCGGATCTGTTGACGAAGCCTCTTCCACAGTCCAAACATGAGGTGCACTTGAGCTCCATGGGTATTAGATACTTGCATGAGTGAGTCATGTGTATGTTGAAGATGCTAGTAGAGTTTAAGCTTATGTGTGAGGATAATTGTTATCTTATTCCTTGAATAAATGTCGTTTACATTTGATTAATGAGTTGATGACTTGTTATGTGAAACTATTTGTGTTATAATGATATTGTTCAAAAAGGATCCCTGATCTTGTCATCATGTGGGATAGTGATGGCATATAGATTAGCACATCTGACTAATTTCTTATCATGTTTCACAGATTATAGATATAGAGATGTCAAATTAGTGATGTGGACACATGTTGGTGAATATGGTGTTGGATAGACCCACTTGAGATATTGCTGGGATTGTTATTGTAATGTGCCATCAGTTGTCATCTCAAGTGGTGTACCTGCAGAGTCCTTGGAACTGAGATCGTCATTTGATTCCAGAATGCGTAGTTACACACTTAGATGCTTCCTAACGCTATTCCATAACAAGGTAGTAATAAGGGTGAAAATGTCAAGCTATTCAATAAGAATGTCACAAATCATGCCTTAGGCTTGAATGATGTAGTGTGGTAAAGGGATTGGTGCTTTTGTATATCAAAGGTTAAGTGAAAATTGATTTTGTATACTTTCTGGGGGTCAATATGTGTTGCTAGGTACTGCTATTGATCAGTGAGTCAGAAAAGGTTTCTGGTGAATATCCGTTGGTGTATGAACCTATCGGGTCACACACTTAAGGGGATGGATTAAGAAACATGCAAAGAATCAGTTCTTGTGCAAGTGGAAGATTGAAGGAAGTATGCCCAAAAAAATTCCAGGGATTCGGAAGTTCCGATAGGTGTATCGGATGTTCCGATTATTTTTGGGACCCAAGTTAGAGAGAAAACCCGACTTTAGAAGTTTCAATATGGTATCAGAAGTTTCAATGGTTGGATTCGAGATATGAATCGGAAATTCTGATTTGGAATTGTATGTTCCGATTATTTTCTAGACTCGAGACAAAAAGAAAATTTTGCTTCGGAAGTTCCGATGTGGTATCGGAAGTTCTGATGAGCCGAAAGTTCCGATTTAGAATCAGGAAAATTATACTGATTGGAAGTTCCGATATGTGTATCGAAAGTTCCGAGGTGGGCAAAAACATATTGGATTTGTTACGGTATCGTACTGAATCGATATAGCAAAATACCCTATCGGAAGTTCTGATCCAGGATCAGAAGTTCTGATCTAGAATCGGAAGTTCCAACGTGGGTAAAACAGATTGGATCTGTTAATACACAAATCAGTTGTAACTGATTTGTGGGTTTCGATATGTGGATGACCAGGGACTCTCAACCCTATATAAAGAGAGGAGGAGGTCTTGGATAACAAGCTTATGGATAGTTTAGACCTAGCCACCAAAGACTCCTCTCCTCCCTTTCTTGATCTCAAAGGTTGAGATCGAGGATGTCCCGTTCTCATATGCGGTGCTAGCACGCCGTCGTGGGAAGTATTCCATCCCTGTACGTATGGATACTATGGAGACGTTGCTCCAATAGCGACACCCATGAACTTCATCACGTGAACAACTATATCATCTTCACCGATTGGATTGGTGAGGAACGTCCGAGACAAAGCGAGGACAGTCAAGGACGCGCTTCCTCAACATCTTCTTCCGCTGCACCTAGCACGTCTTGTACTAGAAGATACCGATCTATGATCTCGCACGCGCATGCTTCTTGGGCTTTGGGGCAAATTTTTGAAATTTCTTGCTAGCGTAGTTTCCCCATTCCCCAACAGAAGATTTTCATGGTCTTGCTATAAATGATGGACGTGATAATCGTTCGGAGCATGCACAGAATGAGGTGCATAGGGATGATGTGAAAGATGTCGTGAAAGGTCATTATCACTCCGACAATCATTTCGAGTGAAAATTTCAAACCACACAAACTATGACGTTGTGTGCGAGAGAAATAATTATCCATAAAGAGTTCACGCACATAAACCGAAGTGGGGAATTCATTGGGTGTGCCCAATTATGATCCAGCATACATGTGTGGTTGATACAGTTGTAACTAGGCATAAGAATCTAAGTGTCAGTTACATTGTGGGGTGATGTACTCTGAGATTGTTAGGAATCATAGTTACGAGCTTCAGGCCAGAGATTTCAATACACAATCAACTACTCTGAGGCATGGAGGGCAAAACATATAGCAAAACAGATCGAGCGAGGATTGCGATATGGAGTGAAGAGGACAGGCAGCAGAGGAAATACAATAGGCAAAACAGCTTAGGTACAGAGAGCAATGAAAAAATGCTAGGAAAGAGAGAGAATGGAAAAATCAGTAGGACGACAGTTCCATAACATTTCTATCAAACTGTGTTGAACTATTTGCACGGAGCTACATTGTTTTCATGAAATATTCGAGGAAAAACATGTACTCACAATTCTATGATCAAACTCGTAGAACTTAAAGTGAAAATTACGTAGTAATTAAAATAGTACAACACAAACAACACATAAAGGAGTACACAACATAATATAGTATAATACAAATTACACTATGTGGCTACTGAGTGCAATGAGGGTACTTTCCCTTCCTTATGGCTCTCGGTCCTACTTCATGCGCACAAAAAACCCTCTGACGCTTCCTCTCTCTATCAACCTCGTGTTCTTCTTTTGTCTTGTGCTCCACCTCCTCCCTCCTCCTCTGTTCTTCCCCACGCTCCTCCTTCCGTTGGTATCTCATCTCAAAGATCTCTCTGTTGAACACGTGATGTCTCATAAGAGAGGCATAGTCCTCCGGATCCACCTCTTTGTCAATCCATTCGACAAAGTCATATAGTGGAGATGGCGACAGTGGAGGAGTTACCTACACGCATAAATATGAATAGACATATTGTAAGTCATTGATTCAAGAAGAATATAGAAATGAACTAAAAAAGTTATTAATACCTGTTTGTTTACAGGTGGTCCATGTTTTGACCTTGGCTTTGGCTTTTCCGGAGTCTAATAGTAGTTGTCAAACTTCCAATGCCTCATCTCGTAGGTGAGGTCATCCATACTTATCATAAATTTACATGTGTCTCCATAGAAACACATGGGAGGTTCGACACCTTTCAGTGGACGGTGACGAGGATTGTAACCATGAGTAGATATATCCTTTCTCACCATATTTTAATGTATCTACATAAATTCATTACATTAAATATTTATCTATATTTTCTCTAAAATTACCATAAAAACAAAGTATAGTAATCCAAATCATATATAAACTTGATTAAACTAGCCGTAACCCCCAAATCCTCCTCAGCTTGGCCCAGTCCAGCACACGCACCCCTGTCATGTGGGGCCCGCCTATCGGTGCACCCCCTCCCTCTCTCCTCCACACTTTGACCACCCTGGCCCACCTGTCGGCACGCCTTCCTTCGCTAGCGCCTGCTGATAGGTTGGGGCCACCTGTCGGAGTCATCGTCCTCGATGGAAAGGGATCCCCTTTCCATCGTCGGCGACCCCCGTTTCCAATTTTGCCGCCGCCGGCCCCCCTTGCCAAAATTGGTCTCGCTGCTCGGCTTGCCATACTCCGGGGATCCCTTTCCCTCTATTCTCCGACAAAATCGAGCCCCAAATCGCCGACGACACGGTTATGGCAAGTTCACCAGAGAAAAGAAGGAAACCTTCGGTTTCCTTCCATTTCTACGCCGGCGACCCCCCTATTTAAACCCCCGCCCACACCGCAGCTCTGGCCACACATTTCAGCCCTAGCTACGCATTCCCGAAGCACTTCCACCCTATTTTCATCCCTACCCTCTGTTTCGCCTCTAGCAGCCTCTCGCCGGTGCCACAGGACCCCACCGCCCTCGCCGTCGACACCTCCGAGACCGCCATCGTCTGCCCGTCCTCAGCCTCACCTCCATTGGGCCGGTTCGCCACTGGAACGCCTCACTGCCGATGAACCCGAGGGTCTTCATCACCACTCCTCGTCACCGTTCACCACCAGTCCATCGCTGTCGCCATCCCTAGCACCTATGTGTTCCCCGTGCTATCCCCTTTCCGTTTTGGCCACTAGCTAGGGCCTTAGGCCATTGCCGCCACCGGTGCCCGCTCGTCGTCGCATTGTCGGAGCCGGGGATGAATCCTTCAGCTTCCCCCGTGCCGCGCGCATGCCGGACGGGTCCTCAGCCGTGCGATCGTAGGTGAATGACACAGATTAAATTCCACATGGGATTTAATCTTGGCCGTTGATCTGCGCCAAAAGGGTATCGGGCCCTCGCAGCCGTCGGATGCCACTTAATATCCCGACGGCCCCGTGCACAGTCACGGGTTCACGGTGAACCTGGTTCACCGTGGACCAGGGACTGTTTTTAGTTTAAATAAAATTCAGAAAATTGGTTTAAACTTATAAAATTCATAACTTGCTCAATTTAACTCCAAATTTGACCATTCAAATTTTGGAAAATCTATCTTTTTATTCTATTCACATTTATGCAATAAAAACAATAGGTTTATTTTGAACATTTTATTTTTATTTAATAGGGGATTCAAAATCATTTTAGGGTAAATTCTTAATTCTTTTTAGAAAATTCATAACTCCATACAAATTTGTCTTAAAACTTAGATAATAATTTCAGAAGGTTAATAACTTTATTTCCCTTAAAATAATCCAACCAAAGCCTATATGCTTGTATTGTGATTTTGGATTGTTTAATTGAATGTTATGTTTATTTTTCGTATCGAGAAGACTACGACACCGTCGAGGATCCGGAGTATTATCCAGAGGTTCCACTTTCACCATTTGCTGATCCAGGCAAGTCACAACCCACAAGTTGATCATAATTGAGCCCATTTTTTCATAATTACCGCTATAACTCATAGGATTATAATTGCATTAGTGAAATCAAAAGCCCTACATTATATTTATTAGATCCCCGTTCCTGTTGTGCAAACCCAAGCCATGCTTATTGAGCCTAAACTCCTTGTCACTTTTAAAGTATTATATTAGATAGTGTCTAATGTATAAACACAACTTCTATAGGATACAAACGAGTCATAGATAGTTGGATTCTATTCTATGATCTCCCCATTATATTTCTCGTCTCTGGAATTCTGTTGGAGTTATGGTTAAGTTATAAGTATGGTGGGTTCCGGGTGCAAACTAGGGCATTGGTCGGTAGCACCCGGGGCACTATAAGAACCAGTCTGCGGGATCTGTTGCAAAACAAACTCGTACTAACCACAAGTCTAGTAGGTAAGTCCTAACTGGAGGTATGGAGCATTCCAACTTGAAGCACCATAGTGGAGCACTACATCAAAACAGAACATTTTCGTCGGCCAATTTAACTTCCGTCGGACTGAAGTAGCCGACAGAAGTTAAATAACTTTCGTCGGCTTTTAACTGTGGCCGACGAAAGTTAACATGGATTTTTTCTGGGCCGATACACATCCCTTAACTTCCGTCGGCTTTAATGGGGGCCAACGGAAGTTAAGGGATGTAATCCCCAACCCCGCGCGCGTACAGGGAAACCTAATCCCTGTACACGCGCGCGCCCCCAGCCCCAACTCCCGCCGCCAGACGCCGCCGTCGCCGCCCGATGCCACCGCCCACCGCAGGCCACCGCCGGCCCTGAGCGGCCGCCCGCCCCCACTGCCCGCCCCCACAACCGCCCGCCGCCGCCGGTCCACGCCGCCCGCTGCCGCCGGCCGACGGCCGCCGCCCCCGATTCGGCCGTCGCCATCAGGACACCGTCGCCCGTCGCCCGTCGCCACTCGCCGTCGCCACCCGACGATTAAGTAATTTTATTCCAGTACTAGTTCATGTTTTAGTTGATTTCAAGCTTTGAATTCTGATTTCATGTGTTCAAAATTTATGAAACTTGTGGATTAGTTTCTCAGATAATAGATTGATTAAGAAGTCATTTGTATGGATATCTAGTTGAAATTGGTTTGAACAAATTTGTTGGTTGAGTTAATTGAATTGGAAAGTAAAAAATTGCTACTAACTCTAGATGTTTGTTTAGAAGTTTGAGTAGAATTATGTGTGTTTGTTTGCAGAATTGAATTACTCATATCAGAATAGATTTCAGCCACTGTTCATGATCTGTTGTTCTACTTTTCATGTTTTGAACTGAAATGGCCTCTGAATCGATGTAGTTTTGGCAATCTGTTTTCAGGTTGTATAGTTGATTCAAATATGTTCATTGATTTTTCTGAACCTAATTGAAAAACTTCAACTGATCTTGAATACCAAGTATACCCTGTTTGGTTACTCAATTGTGTGTGTTTGAAAGTTGTATTCTAAAAGTATATATGCAATGAAAATATGTGTTGTATAGGTTGTTGTCGAATAAGGAACAATGTCGCCATTTAGAGAAATTTTCAGGAACTTTGAATTTGCTTGATTAGATTTTTGAATTTTTAGGATTCTTAATGCATAACATATTTTGATGGTAACATGAACTACACACGTACATTTTTCTTTTGGTACATATTATGATTTTGTTGATTGTGATGTTGTATGTATGCTTATGCTTGTGAATACTTATGCTTGTATATATTTATATATACTTTATTATATATATTTCTTTTCGTATGCAATTTTTTATTTGACAACAACGTAGATAGTGTAACGAAACCTATGCTTCACCCGTTTCGGACCAACATGTCTCACACGTGTCATGCGTGTGAGATGTGTAGGTCCGGAATTGTCCCTTTTTGGACAGCCTCGGAGTGGGCGACAGAGCGTGGTCTTTATGATGAGTCATGAGTCAGAATGGGATTTCAGTAACATAACCTTGTTGTTCTCCATTGCACCACTATCAAGCGTGCAATTGGAGAACATCGGGGTTATGCTGCTGAAATTTCGTTCGGACTCATGGATCGTCATAAATATCACATTTTGTCGGTCACTCTTGGGTGGGTTTAGGACCTATCTTTTCCTATAAACATAGGCCCGTGGTACTTGTGATGCATTCTCGATTGAATGAATGTTTTGCCTATAGAATGGCTGAGGACGACCGACGGTGGATGTATAGTGGTTGGATGAAAAGTGGAGCTCACACGAGGGAGTGGGTAATCAACGCTGAGAAATTTGTTGATCGTGCATTCGCTTTGAAAACAAACACTGGCGCGAGGTGCCCATGCATGAAGTGCAGAAATTCTCGTTGGCAAGACAAGAGGACGTTGTCATTGCATATTTGCAAATATGGTTTCGTGCCAGGTTATGAAGTTTAGACTTTTCATGGCGAGACAGGCCGTGAAAAAACGATATTAGTAGTGGAAGAAGAAGATGATAGCGTTGCTGACGATAGGATGGATGAGATGCTTGATGCTATACGACCGGAGTTTGAATCAAACCCTTAGGATTCTCCAACACCGGAGGTTCAAAAGTTTTTCGACATCCTTCGAGCTTCAGAAGAGCCATTGCATGAGCACACCACCGTAAGCGTTCTCGCTTTAGTGACCCATCTTATGGCCATTAAGTCAAAGTTTGCATTTTCAAACAATTGTTATAATGAGCTCTTGAATCTGATCAGCGATATCCTTCCTAAGAACCATAAGGTGCCGAAAGACATGTACCAGTCAAAGAAAATGCTTTCTGCTCTCGGTATGGAGTATGAGAAGATTGATGTGTGCCGAGATAATTGTATGCTGTTCTGGAAAGAACATAGTAATGAGGTGAAATGCTTAAAATGTGGTAAACCGAGATTCGTAGAGGTCGTAAATGAAGATGGAGAGAAGGTGATGACAGAGGTTGCTCATAAGCAACTTCGTTACATGCCTCTTACACTTCGGGTGAAACAATTGTTTCTCTCAAAGAAAACCGCTAGACATATGCGATGGCATAAAGAAGGTGTACATGAGAATAATCAAGTAATGGTGCACCCATCTGATGGTGAGGCATGGAAGGCTCTAGATGATTTTGATGCAGACTTTGCTAGTGATGCAAGGAATGTTCGCATCGGGTTGGCAACAGATGGATTCACGCCTTTCAATGTAACCGCATCGTCGTACTCTTGTTGGCCTGTGTTTGCTATTCCATACAACCTTCCACCTTCGTTTTGTATGAAATATGAATTTATGTTCCTGTGTCTCATTATACCCGGTCCAGAGCATCCTGGAACATGACTAAACGTGATGCTGAAGCCCTTAATTGAAGAGTTGAAACAATTGTGGAAAGGAGTTGAAGCATATAGGGATGGCAATGGGGCCCCGTTCCCCGATCCCCGACGGGGATTTCCTCTATTAGGGGACGGGTATGGGGAAATCTCATCCCCGCGGGGGGACAAACGGGGAAAAATCTATCCCCGTCGGGTGAAGCGGGGACGGGGACGTTCCTCTACTCCCCATCCCCGTTCCCTGTTAATATACCCGCGAAAATTAAATGTGGGTCCATATTATATATATATACATATGTATGTATATGTATGTGTATGTGTGTATATGTTTGTGTGTATATATATATGTATATATGTGTGTGTATGTATATGTATATATATGTATATGTATATATATGTGTATATATACATACCTAAACGGGGATTTTCTCCCCAACGGGTACCCGAATCCCCGACGGGGAGCGGGGATGGGGAAAATCTATCCCCGAAGCCGGGGACGGGAATGGGGAACGGGGATTTTTTTGTCTAGCGGGGACGGGGACGGGGACCCCTCCCCGCCGGGGATTCTCCCCGTTGCCATCCCTAGAAGCATATGACTATTACCAGAAGCAAAAATTCAATCTTCGAGTTGCGTATCTGTGGTCGGTCCACAATTTTCCGGCATATGGTATTTTTTCTAGTTGGAGTTGTCATGGAAGGTTGACATGCCCGATATGTGCGAAGGACACAGATTGTTTTCGTCTGAACTTCGGGGGAAATATTTGTTACTTTGATTTCCATAGATGCTTTTTGACCTTGAATCACCCATTTAGGTTACAGAGGAACAATTTCAAGAAGGACAATATTGTTGTAAAGGGACCACCAAGGTGTTTAAATGGTAGAGAAATCACTGATATGCTAAATGAGTTGGTCCTTAATGAAAATGAGGATGGATTTGTAGGATTCGGAACCGAACATAATTGGACCCACATATGTGGCTTGTGGGAACTGTCGTATGTCAAATCACTAATTCTGATGCACAACATTGACGTTATGCATCAGGAACGTAATGTTGGTGAAAGCATTATAAGTACATGTATGGGTTTTACTGACAGGACAAAAGATAATGTAAAGGCGAGAAGAGATTTAGTTGAGATTTGTAATCGACCAACCCTTGAGTTGACGAATAGTGGTGGCAAGCCACGTGCCCCATTTTGTTTAAAACCTAAAGAAAAAAACAAGTAATGAGGTGGTTGAAAAATTTGAAATTCCCAGATGGTTACGCCGCGGGATTTAGAAGAGCTATGAATTTGAAGACAGGGAAATTAAATGGATTGAAAAGTCACGATTACCACATAATAATGGAAAGACTCCTTCCTGTAATGTTTTGCGGGTACCTGAATGATGATGTGTGGAAGGCGTTAGCTGAGCTGAGCCATTTTTATAGACAACTTTGTGCGAAAGAAATTAAGAAAGATATGATGGAGATGCTAGAGAAAGAGATCCCGGTGCTTTTATGTAAATTGGAAAAAATATTCCCTCTAGGGTTCTTCAATCCAATGCAACATTTACTGGTTCATCTGCCATATGAAGCTAAGGTAGGTGGCCCTGTGCAATATAGGTGGATGTATTATATTGAAAGGTCCCTAAAGAAGATTAGAGCGTTGGTTGGTAATAAGACCAGAGTTGAAGGTTGCATCGCAGAAGAATTTAAATTGAAAGATATAGCATACTTCACTGGTGTATACTTCGCTGAGCATCACAATGTCAACACACCTGCTACACGGTACCATATGGATGAAGACCATCCTTGTAGTGATCTCCAAATTTTTGGGTGGAAGGGCATAACTGTTGGTGTCTCCACGACATATTATGTAACTCAGGAAGAACGAACATATGCCTTGCTCTACATGTACTCAAATATGGAAAAGATGGAACAATATTTCGCGTAAGTAAATTCTTTTTAGTTTTATATTTTACCTCCAAATTTTATACCCGTTTGTTTACCTATTCGTTACAATGACAGTATGTTTGATTCGAAATACTTGACGTCTGGTCGTCAACCAATGGAGAAGCAATTAGATAAATTGCGTTGAGAAGGAGTAAATGGCTGGCCTAGTTTCCTCACTTGGTTCAGAGAACATGTAAATCCTTACCTTTTGTGACACGTATTATTTTACTCTACTAGGTTAATTATCTTATAATCTCCTATGATTTACAGTGTGTGCTCGCTGACAATGTACATATAGACTTGCGACAGCTCTCTTACGGAAGTATTAGTGCCAAAAGTTACGGTCACTATGATGTTAATGGTTTCCGCTTCCGTTCAACTATTTTTGAAGCATATCGACCTCTAGCGGCAACAACTAATACTGGAGTTATTACAAGGGTCATTGATGGACAAGGACACGAAACTATGTATTATGGAATCATCAAAAATATAATCAAGTACAATTTTGCTGGGAATAAGGAGATTAAAGTAGTCTTCTTCGATTGTGATTGGTTTGACCCTAAACATGGTACCCGTGAAAAACAATTTGGGATGGTTGAAGTCAAACACGCGGAATGATTATGTGGTTGCGATAATTTTGTCCTTGCTCACCAAGTCGAGCAGGTGTATTATATGCCGTACCCATGTGAAAAACTAAGTGCTTGGTGGGTAGTCTACAAAGTGAATCCTCGGGAATGTCTACACACCCCTAGTGATGGCGCTTATCAATTGGAGGTTGAAGAGGTCGATGAAGTTTACCAAGATGATGAATTGCCGACTTCGTTTTAATGTAGAGTCAGAATCATCGACATATTCTTTTCTCGGTGATTCTAATGATGTAGCAGTTCCTGAGAAAAGGAAACACCAACATAAGAAGAAAAAAGTAACATGGCGTGCTTTGGGGAGAAAAGGACAAATTGATCCTGATTTTGATGATAATTGACAAGTAATTGTTTTCATACATGCATATGCAATATACTTCATATTACATGTTTTTTCATATGTTCAAATCTTCTTTACTAATAAATGCTCGTTTGTGCTTGTTTTGAACAGGATGTTGAAAAAGGTGAAGAGTGTCACGAGGAAGCTCTTCTGCTTGGGGAGTACATCGGCGAGTACTCCGGTGAGTACACCGATGAGTCAGGAGGACACCCTATTCCAGGGTAGTTCCTCTTCTTCAAACAGACGTCGTCAAGAGCAGCTCCTGAGATGTATAGATCCGACATTAATTGGTCGGCCTATTGCATTTCAACTGGATGATGAGGTAACTTTCAAATTGATTTTTATGCCAGTTATAAACTATTACTAATTGTTGGACCGGAAACGGCGACCAGAGGGGGGTGAATGGGAGCTTTTAAAAATTCAGGCTAAAAACTAGCCTTCGGTTTAGTTCTATCTTCTGCGGAACAGGCTACGAACACAACCTTCGAAGGTCTGGTTCGGAGGTGCTTCGACAGCTCCGAACACAGGCTTCGCAGGAGCAAAAGTTCGAAGCCAAGAAGACTTCGCTCCACTTACAACCCTCGAAAATCTACTCTACTAAGTGCAGGCTCCGCACACAGGGTGCTTCGAGCAGGCTTCGCACTTCACCCTTCGCAAGAGTGGACACCCTACTGGGGACTTCGACCGAGTACTTGGCAGCAGCAACTGGTGCTGGGCTTCGTACACAGAGGTCTACACGCACACAAACGGACTTCGCTACGGGCTTCGACACAAGAAGCAAAACGGGCTTCGATCAGGGCTTCGCTAGTAATCTGTGAGGTCTGGCCTCAAGTTACACAGAGCGAACGCACGCTGAAAAACACACTTCGCACAGAAACAACCTTCGCCTAGACAGGCTTCGGTGCACTACAACTAGCGAGGTATGTAACGCGAGCTCAAGCAAAAAGCACAAAGAAGCAGGGCTTCGCCGCTTGAACAAGGAACACAAAAATATTTGAACTCTGGATGAATACAGCGAGGTATGTGGCTATAGGAGCTCAACAGTAAATGCTCAAAGTGTTAAATGTTACCTACTGAGCCCGCATATTTATAGCCCACAGTTCACCCAAAGGAATTGACTACTTTACCCCTAAGGTTTACATTGGATTTGTCTCTACAGAACTAAGGGGTACAAAAGGTAGTCCAACTTTATTCTGGAGGCTTCTCTGTCAGCTTTGCAGAGGGGACAGCGTCAGCTTTTTGCAGAGCAGACAGTTGTTGGCGTAAAAGATTACGCTAACAGGTTTCTGTAGAAAAGAAACTAACAAACGAAGTGTTTGTGAAGGAAACTGTTCTAAGCCTCCGAAAGGATAATAACTTAGAATAGTTCGAAAGTGTGTATTGAATAACTTGTATTCGGTCCCTATTACAGGGTGAAATGGGGGGTATTTATAGGCCCAAACATTAAGGAAAAGACCTATTTACCCCTCTATTACAACCGTCATAGTGGAAACTATGCGATTCCCTTAATAGGGCTAAAATGGTAAAAGACTAATCTAATGAGAAAGAAGATAAGTCCTCCATCTTAGCTGGCAGAAAAGATCTTGGAAAGCTTTAGTTCGAAGATGTACTTTGAACCAAGGCCTATCTTCGTGCTTCGAACCAGGTTCCGGGTATCTTCGAAGATGATCTTCTGGGAACCTTCGAATCTGCTGACTGCCTTTATGTTGCTTCGGCAATAACCCTGAAGATGAGATATTTTCCCCCAACAACAGTGTCAGCCTTTGCAGTCTTTGACCTTCTGGAGCCTCCCTTCGCACGCGAGGGTGCAGTAGCTTCGGCGAGAAGCCTTGAGCCAGATGGCCTTCGCTTCACCGAAGTCAGTCTCCGATACAGTGACGGTTTTGAGCCGAAGTCGTCAAAGCCCTTGGGCCTTCGCACCAACACCTCCGGAGTGGACCACCACGGCTTCGCAGCTTTCCCCCAGCTCGAACTCCGTCAGTCCGTGTACCGAAGCCATGCAGGCCGAAGTACCACAAGACAACCATACTCCGGAGCAAGCCTCGCTCTGAAGCCTTCCTCACTCCGAAGCCCCACCTTCGGAGTACCACCCTTCGAAGTCCCTCCTTCGTCCAAGGCCTCCGCACGAAGCATTCCATGAGCCCTTCGTCGTAGTGTCTCTCCTCGAGCACACTCCTCGACGAGCCTCACCCGGACCATGCCTTCGATGCGCCTCGACTTCTGAGACCTTCGTCGGGTACCTTCGAATGTCTCCCTCCGGAGCACACTTCGAACTCCTTGCCTCCACAGAGGACTTGATCCAACCAACTCCGAAGTCACTCCATCCGGAGTACCTTCGAAGTGCCTCACCTCCGAGGACTTTGTCTCGGAGTACCTTCACCCGAAGCCACGCTCCGCACTCTCTGCCTTCACCTGGCACACCTCGACCCGAGGACCGACCCTGAGAAACCAAGGGTTGGTTTCAGTGTTTGTGATGAGTGATTGACAGGATTTTTACCCTCTGTTCGAAGGGGTACCTCCGAAGGGTGTTCGGAGGTGGTACCTCCAAAGGGTGTTCGGAGGTGGTTTCACGGAAGGGTGTTCGGTGTTTGCTTGCTGCAGCTGTGCAGCGGAGTGTGCCTGTCGGAGGGGTCCGACAGTACACGATGACTGGGTTCGTACCGATGGCTTCGGTACTTTGGGCGATACACCGGAGTGTGTACCGGAGGTTGCTAACCCGGAGAGGTCTCCGGAGTACTGAATACACTTGTCTGTCTGTCTGTGGTGCGCAGGGACTTCGGAGGCGACGGACGAACGTAGGAGGTGAACCTGGGTCAAGCGGGAGGTTTGATGCCAGGGGAGCGGGGAGCTCTGTCACGGTGGCTGCGAAGGTGGTCCGGGTCGGTCCTCGGGTCGAGACGTGCCAGGTGAAGGCAGAGAGTGCGGAGCGTGGCTCCGGGTGAAGGTACTCCGAGACAAAGTCCTCGGAGGTGAGGCACTTCGAAGGTACTCAAAATGGAGTGACTTCGGAGTTGGTTGGATCAAGTCCTCTGCGGAGGCAAGGCTTTCGAAGTGTGCTCCGGAGGGAGACATTCGAAGGTACCCGACGAAGGTCTCAGAAGTCGAGGCGCATCGAAGACATGGTCCGGGTGAGGCTCGTCGAGGAGTGTGCTCGAGGAGAGGCACTGTGACGAAGGGCTCATGGAATGCTTCATGCGGAGGCCTTGGACGAAGGAGGGACTTCGAAGGGTGGTACTCCGAAGGTGGGGCTTCGGAGGGTGGAAGACTTCGGAGCAAGGCTAGCTCCGGAGCAAGGTTGACTTGAGGTGCTTTGGCCTGCATGGCTTCGGTACACGGACTGACGGAGTTCGAGCTGGGAGTAGCTGCGAAGCCGTGGTGGTCCACTCCGGAGGTGTTGGTGCGAAGGCCCAAGGGCTTTGATGGCTTCGGCTCAAAACCGTCACTGTATCGAAGACTATCTTCGGCGAAGCGAAGGCCATCTGGCTTCAGGCTTCTCACCGAAGCTACCGTACCCTCGCGTGCGAAGGGAGGATTCCAGAAGGTCAAAGACTGCAAAGGCTTACACTGTCTGTTCTGTAAAAGGCTGACACTGTCCCCTCTGCAAAGCTGACAGAGAAGCCTCCAGAATAAAGGTGGATTACCTTTTGTACACCTTAGTTCTGTAGAGTCAAAATCAATGTAAACCCTAGGGGTAGTGTAGTCATTTCCTTTGGGTGAACTGTGGGCTATAAATATGGGGGCTCGGTAGGTAACATTTAACACTTTGAGCATTTACTGTTGAGCTCCTGTAGCCACATACCTCGCTGTATTCATCTAGAGTTCAATTCATTTTGTGTTCCTTGTTCAAGCGGCGAAGCCCTGCTTCCTTGTGCTTTTTGCTTGAGCTCGCGTTACATACCTCGCTAGTTTAGTGCACCGAAGCCTGTCTAGGCGAAGGGTGTTTTGTGCGAAGTGTGTTTTTCAGTGTGCTGTCGCTCTGTGTAACTTGAGGCCAGACCTCACAGCTTACTAGCGAAGCCCTGATCGAGGCCCGTTTTGCTTCTTGTGTCGAAGCCCTTAGCGTAGTCTGTTTGTGTGCGTGTAGACCTTCGTGTACGAAGCCCAGCACCAGTTGCTGCCGCCAAGTACTTGGTCGAAGTCCTCAGAGGGCTGTCCACTCTTGCGAAGGGTGAAGTGCGAAGCCTGCTCGAAGCACCCCGTGTGCAGAGCCTGCACTGACTTAGCAGAGTAGATTTCCGAGGGTTGTAAGTGGAGCGAAGTCTTCTTGGCTTCGAACTTTTGCTCCTGCGAAGCCTGTGTTCGGAGCTGTCAAAGTACCTCCGAACCAGACCTTCGAAGGTAGTGTTCGAAGCCTGTTCCGCAGAAGACAGAACTGAACCGAAGGCTAAGTTTTTAGCCCGAGTTTTTTTTAAAAAAGAAAAGCTCCCATTCACCCCCCCTCTGGTCGCCGTTTCCGGTCCAACAATTGGTATCAGAGCGGGTTAAGATCACCAGTTGACCTTAACCGGTTTTGTGATCTGTTGGCGACATGGATAGAGGCAGTAAAATTCCTCTGTTCGATGGGACAGATTTTGCATACTGGAAGGTGCGCATGGAGGCTTACTTGTTAAGCCAAGGAAATGCAATTTGGGAGATTGTGGACTCACAATACTCCATCCCTGAGACTCGCACCTCTCAGACTGAGAAGGATCAGTATAATGCCAATTCCAAGGCAAGAAATATATTGTTCATCGGTTTGAGTAGAAGTGAGTTCGATAGGGTGCAGCACCTTAGGACTGCTAGGGAAATTTGGACAACACTCACTGTTTTTCATGAGGGCTCTACTCAGATTAAGGCCAGGCGCCAAAGCACATACAACCAACAATATCAGCTGTTTGTGCAGGCACCTGGTGAATCTATAGATGCCATGTTTTCTCGCTTTGATGCGATAGTGAGTAACTTGCGATCCAACGGGACGCTTGCTTACAGTGATCATGATAGGGCTATCAAGCTTCTCTATGCTCTTGACCGTAGCATATGGGAAGTAAAGATATCCAGCATTGAGGAGTCCACATGTTATGACACTTTGACTTGTGATGAACTCTTTAGCAAGCTGAAGTCCACAGAGATTGCCAAGGCATCTCTTGCTGTGCACAGAAGCTCTTTGCCACAGCCATTGGCATTGGTTTCTAGCACTAGCCGTGGCACCACTGTAGAACCAAGCACATCTGGCACTTGTGTTCTTGCAGATGGTTTTGCTTTGTCCTCCCTGGTCTCCGTCACAAAGGAGCAGGTGGATACTCTAGATGATGATGAGCTTGCTCTCATTGCCGGGAGGTTCACCCGCTTTCATCATGAGAGACGGGATCAGAGGAGAAGTGGTTTTAGTGGTTGCTATGAATGTGGCGACACTTCTCACATCAAGGCCAATTGCCCTAAGCTCAAGAAGAGAGATGAGAGTGAGCGCCCCAAATACCACAAAAAGGAGAGGAAGCCTTTTGTGAAGGGCAAGCGCGGCAAGATGGCTAAGAAAGTAGCCAAGGCCGCTTCCAGAGCCTTTGTTGCTGCTCTCAGCGACATTGACACGTCCTCAACTGAGGAGTCAAGCTCTGAGGAGGAGGAGTCCCCAAGGAAGGAGGACAAGAAGGACAAGAAGGGACGAGACTTCACCGGCCTCTGCTTCATGGCCGACAGCGATCACAGCGGCGATGAGCTTGACTCATCTGAGGTAAATCTATCATCTGACCAGCTACTAATTAAATTAGATGAGCTGAATGAAGTAGTTCTCGGTCAGGATAGATTACTTGTGCAAGCCGCTAGAGAAAGAAAAGACCTTAGACTTAGGCTAGAAACTATCTCTGCTGAATATGCCATGCTTAAATCTAAATTTGATGATGCTGAATGTGAGTCCTGTTTTGTTGTCATGAGTGAGCTTGCTCAGTTGCGTTCTGTTCATGCTCAAACTCTTTCTGAGCTTGAGACTGCACAGAAGCAGCTTTTGGAGGTGGATTCTAGACCTCATGATATTATTGATTGCATGAACTGCTCTTTATTACGTGGAAGCATTAATTTACGTGATAAGCATGTTCATGATTTGGAGGCTAGATTGGAGAGGGCCGGTAGTTCTAGGGATGTGGAGCCTGTTTGTGACACTTGCATTACCCTTAAGGACCAGCTAGGCACTGTTAGAGAGCGAGCTGAAAACCTCATGTCTGAAAATGAATACCTTCTTTCTGTGGTTAATAAATGCACTGAGGGGAAGGGTAGGATGGATTTGCTCTTGGCCAAGACCAAGTTGTGTGCTGACAGAGCAGGGGTAGCTCTAGGTTTGGGTTTTGAGAGGACACCTTCAGACAGTAAGTCCAAAACTGTTTTTACCTCTCCCACTACCCTAGAGAAAGAGAGAGCTCTATTGGACACCCCATCAGCCAAAAAGCCTACCCATCCACCAAAGAAAACCACACCTCCTGCCAAGAAAATCCCTCCCAAGAAAACCACACAGAAAAAACCCAAGGAGCCTGTGAGAGTTGCTCCTGTGACCCATGAGAGTGCCCCCAGGAGAGTTTTTCACTGTTCCTACTGTCAGCGGGCGGGTCATTTGGATGGTTTCTGTTTTCGTCGCATCAAGGATGAGAGATGTGCACAGACGATGAGTTATCAGGACATGCATTACCCATCTTTAGGTATGCATGAGTCTGAGATGTACTATCATCCTGCTTTTGAGGCTCCTCGTGCTTCTCGGAGAGGTTTTGCTCCTCGAGTTCTTCACCATATTCCATACGGTGGTAGACCTCGGGCTAGCAGATTTGTACCTCGTTAGAGTAGGAGACCTCGACATGTTGTTCGATCACAGCATGTAGGTAGACCTCGCACTTTGCATTATTCTGATTATCATGTGCGTAGACCGTCTACTTTTACTGCGCCTACTACTCGTGTCACTCAGTGCTGGATGCCTCGTCATTTTTTCACTCACCCCAGCACTGAGCGATCGAGGCATTCTTATCATGTGTAGGCGACAGATCGAGGCTTGGAGGGCACGTAGATCATGGACTCCGGTTGTTCGCGCCACATGACCGGAGATGCAGCTTGGTTCTCCAGCCTCACCACAACCAAGCAAAGGGAACATATCACCTTCGGAAACAATCGAAGGAGTAGAGTGAAAGGTAAAGGTGTGGTAAGAATTAATTCGAATTTCACTCTCAAAGATGTTGTTTTGGTTGAAAACCTGGGATACAATTTGCTGTCGGTATCTCAGTTGCTTGATGAGGGCTTCGAAGTGCGATTTCATCGCGATACTTCGCAAGTGCTCAATTCTGATGGCGTTGTGGTGTGTAAGATCTTTAGAGTTGGGAGAGTTTTTGGAGCTGATTTTTCAGAATCATCTGGTTCTTCTCATTGTCTTGTTGCACACTCGACTTCTGAGCTTTGGAAGTGGCATAGGAGACTAGGGCATATGAGCTTTGAGTTGCTCGCTCGTCTGAGCGCCCTAGGTCTGATCCGAGGATTGCCCAAGCTCAAGTTTGAGAAGAATTTAGTTTGCACTCCTTGTCGACATGGAAAAATGATTGCCGCTTCGCATTCGCCAGTCACCACAGTGATGACTGAACAGCCCGGAGAACTTCTCCACATGGACACTGTAGGTCCTTCTCGGGTTAGTTCTTTAGGCGGCAAGTGGTATGTTTTAGTTATTGTCGACGATTACTCTCGCTACTCTTGTGTCTTCTTTCTTGCCAGCAAGGATGAAGTGTTTTCACACTTTCGGAGCTTGGCTTTGAGACTTTTCACTGAACTCCCTGGTGCACTAAAATTCATTCGAAGCGATAATGGCACTGAGTTCAAAAACAGTCTCTTTGTTGACTTTTGCATGGAGCATGGCATAGAACATCAATTCTCTGCTCCGCGGGTTCCTCAACAGAATGGTGTTGTTGAGAGGAAAAACCGCACTTTGGTTGAGATGGCTAGGACGATGCTTGATGAGCATAGGACTCCTAGAAAATTCTGGGCTGAGGCCATGAACACTGCTTGCTACATCTCAAACCGAATTTTCTTGCGCTCAATTTTAAATTTGACATCTTATGAGCTGCGTTTTGGGAGACAGCCCAAGGTTACTCATCTTCGAGTTTTTGGCTGTCGCTGCTTTATACTAAAACGTGGTAACTTGGATAAATTTGAGTCGCGATCTTCTGACGGGATCTTTTTGGGTTACACTACACATGGTCATTCTTATCGTGTTTATAACTTGGAAACTAACACTGTCATCGAGTCATGTGATGTGACTTTTGATGAATCAACCCCCTCTATTAGTTCTGCTTTTGAACAGGCGAATGAACACGACATGGAACAGACCTTATTCGAAGAAGAAGATCCCGGAGAATTCGAGGATGAACCCCTACTTCCCTCGACATCAACCCCCGAAGCTGACCCCGCTTCTACTACTTCGGCACGAGGTCCCGAAGCGACTACCTCAACATCGGTCATCTTGGACCACTCCAACGCACAAGTTGAGGGGGAGACTGCATCCCGCCGCGAGGCTCCACATCACGTTCAAAGGATGCACCCTCCCGAGCAGATCATTGGTGAGCTTGATCAAAGGGTAACTCGTTCACATGCCCATTTCACTAATGCTACTTTTGTTGCTTCTTTCGAGCCCTTAGATGTTAGTCATGCACTTTCTGATTCTAGTTGGATCAATGCCATGCATGAGGAACTTGAAAATTTTGAGAGAAACCAAGTCTGGACTTTAGTTGATCCTCCACCAAATGTTCATTTCATTGGAACAAAATGGATTTTCAAAAACAAACAAGGGGAGGATGGGACTATAGTTAGAAACAAGGCTAGACTTGTAGCTCAGGGCTTTTCTCAACTAGAAGGGATTGATTTTACTGAAACTTTTGCACCTGTTGCTCGCCTTGAGGCCATTAGGATTTTGCTTGCCTTTGCGACATCTCGGGGTTTCAAACTCTATCAAATGGATGTCAAAAGTGCTTTTCTTAATGGCTTCATAGGTGAAGATGTTTATGTAAAACAACCCCCTGGTTTTGAAAACCTCAAGTACCCACATAAAGTCCTTAAACTTCATAAGGCTCTTTATGGACTCAAGCAGGCCCCTCGGGCTTGGTATGACAGACTTAAGTCTTTTCTGCTTGAGCGAGGGTATTTGATGGGCTCTGTTGATAAAACACTGTTTACTCTCAAGCATGGCAAAGATTTCCTCCTAGTTCAGATTTATGTGGATGATATCATCTTTGGTGGCTCTTCTCATGCTTTGGTTGCCGAGTTTGCAGATACCATGAGCAGGGAATTTGAAATGTCAATGATGGGTGAACTCACCTTTTTCCTTGGTTTGCAAATCAAGCAAAGCAAACAAGGTACTTTCGTCCACCAGACAAAGTACACCAAGGACCTGCTCAAGAAGTTCGACATGTCCGATGCGAAGCCCCTCGCCACTCCAATGGCTACTTCTGTAGCATTGGACCCTGACGAAGATGGAGAAGCTGTAGATCAGAAGGAGTTCCGAAGCATGATCGGCTCCCTCCTCTACTTGACTGCCACGAGGCCGGACATACACTTCGCAGTGTGTCTGTGCGCTCGTTTTCAGGCTTCACCACGAGCTTCGCACCGCCAAGCGGTTAAGCGCATCTTAAGGTATCTCAAACACACCCTTGAATTTGGCATATGGTATTCAGCATCTTCATCTTTATGTCTTCGAGGTTATTCCGATGCGGACTTTGCTGGGTGTAGAATTGATAGGAAGAGTACCTCTGGTACTTGTCATTTTCTGGGTACTTCACTGGTTTGCTGGTGTTCCCGCAAACAGTCTAGTGTTGCACAATCGATGACTGAGGCCGAATATGTTGCTGCAGCTAGCTGTTGCTCTCAGATTTTGTGGATGGTTTCCACTTTGCGGGATTTCGGGTTAGATTATAAGAGTGTTCCACTTTTCTGTGATAACACTAGTGCTATTTGTATTGCAAACAACCCAGTTCAGCACTCCAGAACCAAACACATTGATGTACGGTATCACTTTCTCAGAGATCACAATGAGAAGGGTGATATTGAACTTCAATATGTTGATACCCAACACCAGCTTGCCGACATTTTTACAAAACCCCTCGATGCTTCTCGATTTGCTTACTTGCGTGGGGAACTTGGCATTTGTCACCCTTACGGCATTTTGTGAGGGGGAGCTGTTTTAGATGGATATGCCTTTGCTAATTATGTGCTAAATTGCATTTACATATTTTGCACTTATATGCCTGCTTATAATTCATGAAATCATGTCAGCTCAGCTCCTGTTAATTCATCTGGAACATTCATGTGCATGGTGTTTTATTTTCAAAATCAAATTGTGCTCACTGCTTAGTCTTGAATCTAGCATGTTTAGGCAGGACTGCTTTAGCTATCTTTTATCTGCTTGATAGCAAGACACATTTCTTTGGATGCTAAAAATTGCAACTTGAAAAATTGTTCTCAATTTTCATGGATATTCATAAAATACCAAACAATTGGTTCACTTGGTTAAAATCAAAAATTCCATGATTTGCATGCTTTAAGTTAAAAGATCCAGGTGGGTTTGTTTGTCGCACTACCCTATTCTAGACTGCTTACCATTGCACATTGGTATGAAGTGGAATAGCGTAGTGTATGCCAAAATCTATGCCTTAAGCTTCTTATGGCTTTCATGCCTAGGCTTGGCCGGATTGGAAAGTATAAGGTGGACAAACAAATAACCCCTGGCACTAAGAAAAGAACAACAAAATTCATTGATTTATCAAGTTTGCTTTTCAAGCTCCATTTGAACTGGCCTTGTCTGTCTAGAGTAGAAATTGACTAGCTTTGCGCAGTCCTTGCTCTCACTTGTCTAGTTTCCTTGACTAAGTGGTGATGCTTTTATTTCAAAAATGATAAATATCACATGCTTCATCATACTTTAGAGAATATTAATTTGAGCTGAGCCCATGATCATTGGTGTTACTGTTGGCATATTTTTGCTTCATATGTCTTTGCAATTCTGCTCATTTCGAAGCTTTGCATCTTTTACATGCTCCTTGATGCTTGCATTGCCAAAGGGGGAGAAATTCCTCAAGGGGGAGAGACTTGCTATGTTCTCTGCTGCAAGGGGTATGATTTCCAAAGGGGGAGAACAGTTGACATAAAGGGGGAGAAGGTTCCTTATTGCCAAAGGAAAATTTAACTCAGGGGGAGTTTTTATTGCCGAAGGGGGTTTTACTCTTTTGAGAAAGGGGAGGAAAATTTCTTCTGTCAAGTGACATGATTTGGCTCTTTTCTGAGTTTTTATGGTCACTTGTGTGCTGAAAATTTTTAAATTTTCTTGAACTTGGATTTGGTTGTCAATGCACTCATCAAGGGGGAGATTGAGAAACCAAGGGTTGGTTTCAGTGTTTGTGATGATGATTGACAGGATTTTTACCTCTGTT